>CM059871.1:25647856-26067856 GCA_030490815.1 Acer saccharum
AACGACATATATATATATATAGATATAAATTTGGATGTTGTGGTGATGGTCTCGTGTGTTGTCTTGATGTGATGAGATTCTCACGACCAAATACAGTTAACAGTATGTAAACAAACGTATTAACATTTACATATAAGATAGATAATAACCTAATAGAATATATTTGTGTCAGTTATATGTAAATATATTTATATAATATCACTTTTTTAAAAATATATATTTATTCATAATATACTCTATACATAATAATAGGAGAGAATTTTTTTTTTTTAATAAAATGAAATTCGTTAAATTCAATTATAACCGGGTTGTTGTAAAGTTTCATTTTTAACCAACCTTACTAGTAAAAAACTATGTTTGCCCTTAATGAATTACATGTCATGAATGTTACATGATGACTGAAAACATATTACATGGTAAGCTATCATGTAATGTTCATCAGAAACTCAGAAATATGTTACATGATGAACTATGAAATATAATATGGTTGATTATCATGCAATTGTCGTCAAAAACCTAATATTTTGGAAAACTTCAAAAATGATTTGAAAACCACGACATAATTTAAAATAGTATCAAAACGTATGAAATATACATAAATACAAACAATTGTTAGCTATTTAAACCATTAAAAACTCACCGTTTAGTGACCGGAAGGAAGAAAATTAAAATGGATTTTTAAGAGAGAAAGTAAAGAATTAAGAGAGAAGAAAGAAAGAGAAGAAAAGAAAAAAAACTCTAAAGGTATTTTCGTCACTTTCAGGTTAATTTTGAATTGTTATCAGAAGTTTTGGTTGAATACAGTTTTATTTTTAAAATAAGGTTAAAAGTGAATTTTGATTTCAAAAATTGGTTAGATTTATCTATTTCGTTGTAATGATATTCAAACTTTTCGAAGTTTGAAGTGAATGGAATATTCCAAACTCAAATTCTCCAACCAGCTAAATTAAGGCTATGTTTGGTAGAGGGAGGGAGAGTATGAGGGATAGATGAATTAAGAGGGAGAGAGAGTATGAGGGATAGAGAGGATAACAGCAATCCTCCATGTTGTTTGGTATTGGAAATAGGTTGGATGGATGGATTGGTATATAATTTATAAAATTACTATATTGCCCTTTAAAAAATTGAAGGGTAGTATAAAAATTGAGGACATTTTTGTCTTTGCCCCTCCAATCTTCTCTCCCTCCATTGTAATCCACCCAAATTGGGAGGATTGATTTTTGTGGGCCTAGTGGGAGAAACTCTCCCTCCTCTCCTCCTCTCCCTTCACTTCTCCCTCTAACCAAACAAGGGATTTGCTCTCCCTCCCTTCTCCTCTCCCTCCAACCCTCTCCCTCCCTCCATTTCTCCATCCAACCAAACACAAAGGAAAAGATACCCACGTATCTACGCCACATCAAGTATATTTTTCATATGCTCTTAAAAGTTGTCTATATAAGATAATATAAGAAAATATTTTACCATCCTTCGTTGTATTGATCATCGTGTGATTCATAATTTTTTATTTATTTAGATTATACGAATATATATATATATATATATATATACCAAAACAAAGGACCAACAAAGCTAACAGAATGCACAAGACAAAATGCAGAAAATAATAAAACATGAAATTGAAACGAATTCCAACTTGAATAATAGAAAATAAAATTAACATAAACTTACTGTAATCAGTATTAGTCTGACAGCAATGTAGATGTACACAAATAAGTCGCACTCTTTATTTATTTCAAACTTGTTTTTACAAAGGAAGGGAAGGTTAAGAGAGGACGGTTACAAAACTAAGAGAGGAAGATTACAAAGTAGGAAAAGAACCTGAAAATCAGAACTTGCCTTCTCAACCGGAGAAGAGTTCTTTATATAGACCAGACAAATTACCATGGTAGTGATAACCAGGGTAAAGACTAACTCTAGTTAAAACATAATAATGGTCGTTGAAGACTCTACAAGCTAGTCACATGGACGAATGATTGATGCTGAAGCAATGATGGTGCTGGATGATTCCCATAAGCTGGTCACATGGGTCTGATAGTGGAGGAATGATTGATGCTGAAGCTTGATGATTGCTGCTGGAACTTAGTTACGGGTGAAAGTAAGTAACTTTCAATTTGTTTCTTCTGCCGACACTCTTTTACTTTTTTTTTTTTTTTTTTTTCGTTTCTTTTGCCGACACTCTTTACTCAAGATAGATAATACATGATTATAATGGTGATAAATGCTAATAGAGGATTCCATGCTCTCTAAGAATAAGTCTGGTGAATTCTACAGGGCTAAAGCCCCTGAAACTGTGATAAGTCATGGCCGAAAATGCTTCCACAATGCTGTTGGGAAGAGCTGTTACCTTCGGTGGGGTCGTCTTCACTAAGGAAATCATCATGGTCTTCTGAATCTGAGTCTTTTTGGGAAATGGCTGTCATGGATTTTCTCATTTCATCAGCGATGGCTAATAGTTCTTCGGGAGTCTTTGTAGCTGCAATTCTAGCTTGATTCTGGGATTTGGCCATTAAGAACTGGGATTGGTCTTTGCTTGAGTTACAGAAGCTAGGGTTTTCGTTAAACCATCTTGCTACCCTATTTTTCCCATGGTCAGCCATATTCATGCCACTCCACCATTTGATCTTCGTTTGTCTCCCAAAATAAGGAACATTGACATTGCCAATAAGTATTTCTTGAATCTTATAATCAAGCATCAAAATCCAGGTAAGACTGAAAATCTTGAAAAAGATTAATAAGTCAGGAATAAAATCCCAATCTTTGGGTTTATCAACATGTGTGACCCAATACTGGTAACCTTCTTTAATGATGGTTGGAAGGAAATCAATATTTGGCCCATATTTGTCCCACCATTCCAGAAACCAGAATGGTATGTCAAGAGGAAAATCTTTGTCAAAGTAAATAAACCAAGATAAAGAATTTCCAGGATTTTGGCCATATAAAACATAAGTCCATACGTCAATATAATCCAAATAGGAAAATTCAGAAACGTGAAAGGGTCTAGAAAAACTTCTTTTCTTATTTGGGTCATTACCCCATTGTTCTAAAGTAATGATTTTGCAAAACTTTATTTTTCTAAAAATCAATTTCTTTGTGTCAATTTTGTTAAAAACATCCGAAATATAGATTGAATCTGTATCCACAAGGATGAATTCATAACAAATATGTCTTTTTAATATGTCCTCAGGAATCCTACAAAACAGTGGATCAATGATTGCATCCGCCAGTTTTTTAGGTTCCTTGAAATAAGTCTCGAGTAGTAGTGGGGCTTCTACTACAAAAAATTTGTCAAAATAGGGTTTTTCATGATAATGATAAGTCGGGTTGTTGACTCTAGGGAAGGATGATGTGGAGAGAGCATAAGTCTTTTGCTTTTCAACAATTTTGTCTTGTTTTACTGAATGTGGGTGGATATGGGATGATGATACTGTTTTAAAGGATGAAGAATCTGATTTTAAAGGGGAGAAACTATTGGTGATTTGTAGTGGGGTTGGTATGGTAGGTCTTGGTGATTGGGTTGAAATGGCCAGATGGCTGGAAGCAATAGAGTATTTGTCTTTATGACTGGGCTTTCTTTCTGGGCTAGATTTTTGGTCATCATAAGTCATAATAGCAGCAGTATTGTTGCCACGATAAGTCACCAAAGCACTATGTCCACTTGATAGGTCAATTGATAAGTCGGGCCTGGATAAGGATGGGCTTATAGTGGGCCTGAGGCCCTGTGTCTTCTTTTTGCTGCTACTCATGGACTTCCCTGCAAAAATTCTCTGGTCAAAAAATCTGGTAAACTATTATTTGATCCTTTAATATGTTCAATAGTAAAATCAAATGCAGATAATAAAGCTTGCCATCTAGCAAATATTTGTTTGGAAGCAAGATTTTTAACATCATTTTTCAAAATGAATTTTGCTGATTGACAATCAACTTTCAAGACAAATTTTTGGTTGATTAGATCATCTTGGAATTTTTGAATAGTTAGAACAATAGCCAGGATTTCTTTTTTGACGGTGGAGTACTTTTGTTGGGTATCATTCCAAACACCAGAAACATATCTAACAAGACATTCTTGGTTATTGATGACTTGTTTTAAGATGCCACCATAACCAAGCTCAAAGGCATCTGTTTCGACTATTTTAGGAGCAGTGGGATGACAGATAACAAGACATTGGAGACTTTTGACTTGGGCTTTTATTTTTTGATAGCTAAAGTGTGCTCCTCGGTCCAAGGTGCTGGATTTTTCTTTAGTCTTTGGAAAAGGGGTTTGCATATGATACGTAGTTGTTGACAGAAGTTAGCTATATAATTGAGACATCCTAAGAATCGTTGTAGCTGGGTTTTGTCTTTGATGACATCCGGAAATTTGTCAGCAAACTCAAGACTTCTTTGGATGGGTAAAATAGTTCCTCTTTCGATGTTATGACCTAGGAATCGGATTTTGGTTTGGTATAAAACAATTTTTGGTGCTAAGACAACTAGACCTTGGTGTTTGGCTGTTTGGAGGAAAATATCTAAGTGTTTCCAGTGTTGGTCAATGTTATCAGAATAGATTAGGACATCATCTATGTAGACAATAGAAAATTCAGTATAAGGGTTGAAAATCTCATTCATGATAAATTGAAATTCACTAGGGGCATTTTTGAGACCAAAAGGCATGACATTCCACTCATACTGGCCAAAACGCACAGTAAAAGCAGTTTTATAGCGGTCCTTCTCATCAATCTGTATTTGCCAAAAACCTGATTTCATGTCAAACTTAGAAAAAATGTTAGAATTATAAAGTCTTTTCAATAAGTCAGATTTATTAGGGATATGATACCGAATCCATTGAAGAGCATCATTCAGAGATTTGTAATTGATGACCAGTCTGGGGACTCCTCTTTCGATTTCAGCATTCTTTTGAACATAGAAAGCTGGGCAACTCCAAGGGGATTTAGAAGGCCTAATCAGGCCCTTTTGCAATAAGTCGGCAATTTCTTTTTTGCAGTGTTCTAGGAGGGATGAGGACATTTGGATAGGTCTGGCTTTGGTGGGAATTCCTCTTTCGGAGAATTCCTTGTTGTAAGGAAGAGAGACGATATGTCTTTTTCTGTTCCAGAAGGCATTTGGAAAAGAGGCACAAACTTCACTTTCGAGTTTTCTTTTGAAGGTTTGGATTTTTTGTTGAAGTTTGGGATCTTCTAGGTGTTTCTTTTGTCTCTCAAAATGCAGGTCGTCTTTTAAGAAAGATAAATAGTCCTGCTTTATGTTAATATTGGCAATTTGGTTTTCTAAGAAGACTGACTTGTCTTTGAGGGTATTTAGATCTCGAACGAGAATAGGGAAGGTGAAAGGGAAAAGTATTTCCTTTCCTAGGTATTCTGAAATAAGTCTTTCTGAGGTAACTTTAAAAGGGGATATAAGATGAATGAAGGGTAAGCCAAGGATTACATTTTGGGAAAGATTTTTGACCATAAGGAAACTAGTGTTGTAGCAGACTCCATCATTGCAAACTTTGGCATTGGTCAATTTGTATTGGATATTAAGCTGTTGTTTGTTGGCACCATAAAGGGTTTCTGTGGTTTTCTCGAAATATTTGGTGGGAACAAGGGCTTCCCGCATGCAGTTGAGATCAGCTCCTGTGTCGATCAACACATGGACTCTTAGGTGGAAGTTGGAAGAAATGCGTATGTTTACTTCAGTGTACCATTTCTGGACCCTTATTTTGCTGCCAATGGAGGTCCCATGTTGTCGGATAAAGTCAGGATGGAGGAGGCTGGCCAATTCATTGTTAGGTTGATTCCCTCCTTATATATATATATATTATTATATGTATTATATATATATATATATATATATATATAATTATATATTATTTAATATAATAATATTATATATATATATATATAATATATAATATATATAATAATATAATATATAATACATATATATTATATATAATACATATAATGATAAATACGATGGTAATTAAAAACCATCGAGAGTTAATGACGCTTGTAGATGATGTCATTCAAAATTGACATGTGTCGCATCTTGGATGGTTGTTATAACATCTACCATACCCTTTAGTGCACACAATCTTTTACCCTCACATAAAGCTACCAAAACCCTAAGGTCACGTTTGGTTACATGATAGAATGGTAATCAGAATGGGAATGGAAAGAAAAGGAAAACTGAGTTTTTTGTTTGGTTGGAATTTTAGAATTAGTCTCTGAATCAATATTATTTTGTTTGGTTAACAACGGAATGGAATAGAGTTAACTGTATTTTGACTAAAATACCCCTAATTTTAAAACATTCATAATAACATGATATTATGGATAATAATAATAAAATATAAAAGTATATATAATATTATATTATTATAATATATAACATAATATATATATATATATATATTATTATAATAAACTTATATATATATTAAATAATAATATATAATATAAATATTATTATATATATAATATATAATATATATTATATATTAGTAATATTAATATTATTATATAATATAAATATCATATATTATATAATATTAATATTATATATTATATAATATAATAATATCTAATATCTAATATATATAATATATATTATAATAAAAAATATATATATAATATATTTTGGATAATAATAATAAAATATAAAAGTATATATTATATATATAATTATATATAATTATATATTATTTAATATAATAATATTATAAATATATATATAATATATAATATATAATACATATATATTATATATAATACATATAATGATATATATATATATAAGATATATAATATATATATTATATTATATTATATATATATAATAATATATATATATATAATACATATAATAATATATATATATATATATATATAATCAGTTCGAACTGACAAAATATATATCAGTTCCTTGTATGTGGGCCATTGGATTTAAATACTTTGACTTGGCTGCATGCACTTGTTAAAGCATCTTTTAAATCCAATTGCCCACATGCAAGGAACTAATATATCTTTTGTCAGTTTGAACTGATAATAGAAAGACTGTATAAATAATATATATATATATATATATATATATATATATTTGAGATAAATATAATATATAATATCTTATATAATATATATATATATATATATATATATATTTATATATATATATATAATATTTATATAATATATATATATTATATATAATATATGTAATAATATAATATATATATATATATATATATAATATATATAATAATATATAATATATATTTATATTTATATAACATTAATATAATATATAATAATAATATATTATTTTTGGAAATGGGGGTATTTTTGGAATGGAGTTAGGGCATATGAGGGTATTTATGGAATACAAATTTTAATTTGGAATGGAATGGGCATTCCATTGGTTTTTGGATGGAAAGCCCATTCCACCAAAATGGTGGAAACACCATTCCAATGGAATGCGCTTTCCATTAAATTTTAACCAACCAAACAATGAGAATGGAATCCTTTCAATTCCATTCCATTGCTTTCCAACCAACCAAACACAGCCTAATATCATCTTTTTAACTCTCTTGAACAAGTCTGCCGCCTCCTCTGGGTTTCCAATTCCCATTTTCAAATTTCAACTCTGCCAAATTTCGTCAAATTTCGAGTCCACCAAATTTCACCATGTCTTCCAAGGCTGCTGCACTTTGCACCTTATTGTCTGAATTGGCCGAACTTTGCACGATGCTGCAGGCAGTAAAATCGATCCAAGATGCATGAGGCTTCGATCAACACAAAAAACTCCATGTTTGCTTTAAGAGTGAGTACTGCTTGTTGATGTGTGCATAAGTGGCAACCGCCACTTTCCTTATTTCTTACATACTGTAGGGGGTCGACCTACGGTCGATGTGGATCGGGTCGGATTTGTGTTAGGCCCAAGGCAACTTGATCGGGCTTGTCGAATGGGGGACTGTCGTCTCGTCTGAAGACCTGCAAAAGATGTTAGTCTGTCGAATAAAGGGATGTCGTCTCCTCAAGAACCTGCAAGATAAGTTAAAGGCAGAGACAAAACACAGTAAAAACGAATGTAGTGGGTTTGGATCGTTTAGCCTTAGATATGCTTGGGCTGAGCAATCGTGACTTGAGAATCTCACTGATCGGAATAATCCTAGAATCAGAGGTTTAGTACGCGATTAATAAGCTTTAGTTAAGAGAAAATCAGAGAGCTCTAGTGAAGGAGGCCTCTCTTATTTATACCAAGCACCTTGGCTCCAACGTCCACTATCTGCACTTGATAGTGGATGTGATTCTAGGAGAGATTTCCTCTCAATGGGCAGTTACATCTTGTTTCGTAATTGCTCACTGGGCAGTTACATCTTGTTTCGTAATTGCTCACTTTGAATGAGTCCTCAACGGTCACTTCTGCTGGCAGCTAGTTTGGGTCGACCCAACACAATGGGCCTGGGTTAGGCTGGTAGAGATTGGGCCTTAGCATGTTGGGCCGTTAGACCATTTTTGGCTACCACAGTTTGTCCCCCACTCTCTAAAGAGGAATCCATGGAATTTAGAGAGTGATTTCCGTTGAGTCGATCGAGGTCG
This sequence comes from Acer saccharum, assembly GCA_030490815.1. Lineage (NCBI taxonomy): Eukaryota > Viridiplantae > Streptophyta > Magnoliopsida > Sapindales > Sapindaceae > Acer > Acer saccharum. The sequence continues at coordinate 25,656,433 of CM059871.1, forward strand.
AACGACTTCTGCATCGAATGCAATAATTTTTATTGGTGTCAGCTATTGTCGAACGATATTGGTGTTGAATGGAATCCACGATGATCCTTGTTAGTCGACCATTGTCGAATGAATGCCATGAACTAGCAACATCTTTTTTATTACTGTTTCGATCGACAACCTTCCCTGGGCGAGCGACGTTGTATTGCTAATAAAGGCTCGTTGTTTTAGATGATCCTTTTTTCGATCATTGGTTGGGTGTCAAACCGATGTGATGGATATTAAAAACCGATGTGATGGATATTAAGAGCAGAAGTAACAGCCGTTTGAGTTTTCGATGTTGGCGTCAGCTGCATTAATTGCTTGCGCAGTTAACTATAAAGAATTTTGAAATTGAAATTTTTGTTGAGTTATTTACTTGGGTTAACCGGTGTGGTTTGGTTAACCGAGGCAGTTGAATCGGCAGTTAGAGGGGTGTCGACACGTGGCAACTAGGGTTAGTGGGTTTTATAAAACCCAAACCGTCCACTCCTTTGGATCACTTTGCTTTGCGTTGTAAAACTTGTGTCTTCACCGAGAAAACTTTCATCGAGAAAACTTCACCGGGAAAGCTTCATTCTCTTCTCCTCGATCCTTTGCCTGAAGGTTTCTTTGTTCTCGAATCTTTTCCAGGTAAAATCTTTCGTCTGCACTATATTTTTCTTACATAAACTTGTTTATTTAAAGAAAGAAGAAAGAAGTATCTGAGTATTTTCTGAGTATTTTCCCTTCTGAGTATTTTCTGAGTATTTTCTGAATATTTACTCTTGAGTATTTTCTGAATATTTCCGATGCTTGTCTGAAGTTTTTTCGTTTTCTTGAACTTTTCTGAAATTGTATATGAGGATGTATGTTCTTCACAAGTTTTGTTAGATTCTGACGTTTGCTTGATTGATCCATATCAAGTTAGCTTTTCTTGCAAAATGTTGTTTCTGTTTCCGTGTATATGTCGTCTCGATGAGAGTAGCTTTCTAGGGTAGACTCCTATTTCAGGATCTAGGTTAGCTTTCTAATAGGAAGTTAGAAAACCCTAGGTGTTTGAAAAACTCCTTAGGTTGTGATTGTAGCGTGTAGCTTTTGTCTGACTTGTGCATTTTCCGTATTTGTCAGATTTTGGAAATACGATGTCGAGCGACCACACAATCTCTTACTTGGATATTAACTGGTCTAATGATGATGATGGAGGAGTCGACAGTAGGACGCGAGATGTCGATAGACGGGTCACGGTTGAAGATCCGTCTACGCCTGTCTCCATCGATGCTAGGGGTATCTTAGAGCAGGGTGCCGTATACGCCATTGCGTCAGCTGTTGAACACCCTGAGTATGTCGACATCGATGAGCCGTCGACATCTGGTCGTGCATTAGGTATATTAAAAGATAGTCCAGCCAGTGTGATCACTGAGGACATGTTACCTGGCATTCGTGCGATGTATGGTATTCCTAAGGACGTCGAACTACGTGCGCCGAAGGAGTACGAACGTGCTGACTGGGATATACCAGGATGGACGTGTCTCTATGAGTACACCTTCCGTTTAGGCTTTAGATTTCCCATCCCTCAGCTGGTCCGACGAATGTTGGTATACTACGAGCTTGCTCCTGGTCAGCTGATGCCCAACACTTGGAGAATATTGTTGGGCTTAGGAATATTATGTGAGAGGAATAATATACAGTTCGGGCTAGGGTGTCTCCTTCACAATTATTACCTAAAGGAGCATCTGACCGACATTGGACGTTATTCGTTAGTGTCGCGAAATAAAAAGAGGGATCTTATTATCGACACCAAGACGAATGATAGGAACTGGAAGGACACATTCTTTTTTGCAAGGGGTCCTCCAGTCGACGGCCCGTGGAGGATGGGGGAAGAGGAATATCAATACCGACGAATTTGGAATCGTTATGGTAAGTTTTTCTTTACTGTCGAATAGATTATAGACACATGTTTAGATGACCATCTGAATATATTTTGTTTAAAACTTTTGCAGAGGTTGGAGGGGCAGGCAAAGCACCGGAGTGTGGCGTTGCTCCCGAGCGTACTAGGATTTTGTTAGAAATCCCAGCGGCGCAGAGAAGTGTTAGCAATTTGCTAACGGAAGGTAATTTTAGGTCTAGTCGACTGTGGAGGTGGTCGACGTTAAATAGATCGCGCGCCCCCTATCCTCACATGAAGGATTTGTTAGGATTATGCTCAATAGCAAGAGTGTAATGTTGTAATTAACAATCTTTTTCATATTAATAAAGTGATTTCTGGTTTAACAAATCGTATAGCATTTATAGTTTATATTATAATTGTCAAAGTAAATAATCATAAGGTCTAAAGACTATGGGAAAAGAAGAATTGTTCGTACATCTGGATATGTATGTGGTAGACACAATTCTTTAGTTAGTCTTGAATATTGTTCACAACTTAAGTTAAAGGTTGGGCACCTTTATCTTGTTAAAGTTGTAGAATTCTTTTGCTAGCATTTGAGTGGGATCAAATGAGATATGATGAGTCTAAAATCATCGGAGTGTCTTCGAGCAAAAGGATCTAGTGCACTGGGTGCATTGAACTGGATCACAATGAAAAGCTTTATCTAAAACCGTCAATAGATAATAGTTTTTTCATTATCAGGACAATCGGAGAGTCTATCTTAATCCTGAGATAAATGATGGACTTATGGTTGCAAGTGATATCATTTGAGTTATCAATGAGTACGATTATATCGCATAGTCTATCCTCGATAATTTGGTGATATTCATTTGTTAATCGATAGAGGACTTCATTTATAGATATGGACATCGTGGCTCCATTTAATTAAATGAGAGTATAATATCATCATATGGATGTTTTGAGGTAATTGGATATTAAATCTCAACGTTGAGTTTTCAATAGTGTCTATTGAAAACATGGCTTCTGGACAAGTCAAAATATCCAAGTTCAAAACGTGGTCATATGAGTAAATATGGTAACTTGGAGAGTTATAGGCGGTCTATGAACTCTTGGCGATTACTGATATTAATCACGAGGATACAATATCTCCAATATGATTGTCTAGGGTATGAATGAGGAGCATCTTCCTTTTCTATCTTTATTTAAGAGTTCAGTTTTAGCTCTTTAGTGGAATGAGTTAAAATTAATGGATTGGACCTAAGTGAATCATTTGTTGATTGTGATTAGGTTATGTCTATTGAAGCTTAAATTTAGATGGCCCGCCAAGATCCCCAATCCACACGGACTTGCATGGATCACTTGATATATTCTACCGGACCAATTTAAGGGTCCATCTAGAATTGCATTTAATATATTAAGAATATAATTTGCACATTATTTAAGTAATGGGCTGCTCAATTATATTAATATATTAATGAAAGACATGTGGGCTTGTTTCTTTTAGTAAGAATGGGTCTGGTTCACATGTGGGCTTTTTATTTAAAGTCCAATGGATTAAATGAAATAGGAAAATAATATTAGGCCCATCTTATATATAAGTGGGGCGGCTAGGTTAAGGTTTTGACCTAAAAATATTATTTTGTTTCATTTGTTTTAATTAAATAAGAATTAATTGATTTATTGATTAATTGTTTAATTAAAGAAACAAATCTTTCCTAAAAGTAAAAGACTTGTTTGATAAGTAAATAAATAAATTAGTATTATTTATTTAATCAAATAAGGAGTCTTTTTTATTTAGTCAAATAAAAGAATAAAAATAAAAGAGTTGGATTAGGGTTTGAAGTCTATAAAGTTAAAAAGAATTAGGGTTGAATTTTAGTCACAATATATAAGTGACATGATGAAATTCGGCCAACCCTAATCTTACACTACATAGAATTCGGCAACCCTAAAGGAAAAAGAAGAAAAATTTCGGCCAACCTATATATATGTTCTTATAGGGTTCGGCCACATCAATTAATTGGTGCTTGAGTTTTTATTTTCTTTCTTCTTCTTCTTAATTCTAAGAGAGTTTTTATTCTAGAGAGACAAAAAGGAGTGAAAAATTATTCTTTGATAGTATACAATTGCTTAAACATCAATAAGCTTGTGTATACGATATCGATCTAGGTTCACGCGAGTTTCGATCATAAGATTGAGAACTCAAAAGTGACCGGAATAATTTTGACATTCTTTTGATTGTTTTGTGACTAACAAAGAATAGAAAGTATTTGTTTGGTCCATTCACAGGTTTGCAATTCAAAGGAAAGGGAGACCACGCTCCTAGGTGATCCACGTTCGTGCTCGGATTGAAGGTCTTGCGGATTACCATCGATGTAAGTCAATCGGATCACGCGACAAGAGGTAATTTACTTTTGTTGATATATATGCATGTTTATTGATTAAAAGGGTTTAAGGTTCATAAAGGAAAAAATTTTAAAAGTCACTAAATCGTCTTTAGTATCGCTTCCGCTGCGTGTAACACTTTTATTTGTTTATTTTTCCCTACAGGATTTTTTAACGTGCCTATGGATTAGGAGGAGTTTTGAGATCCTTCAGTACAACTTGCATTTTTTAAAGCCCCCAACTGATGTTGAACGTCGTTTCGCAGTGACGACGATGGCGAGCGCAGAAATTAACATACCTGATGAAGCCGAGACTTTGAGGCGCTATAAAGAGGAATTCGCCAGGAAACAGGCGGCTGCGCAGAAGAAAAGGCAAGCTGCTGAGAAGTCGGCTGGAGGTTCTCCGTCGGTGGTAGGGCCACCTTTGGAGTCCTCGCCAAAGAGGAGTCCATTAAAAAAGAAGCCAAGGAGGGCTCCTGCTGTCGAACGACAGAAGAAGGCTGCATCCAGTTCGAAAGACAAGTCGACTGGATCAGACTTTGAGCCTGACTCTCCGATGAAGCTTCTTGCTTCAGGGTTGTCATCCTTCAAGGATCCCGCTGGGTTTTTGAAGAGGTCGGACAACTTTACTCTGGTCGATGACGACATGCACTTGAAGAAAGTCAAGACAGAGGAGGTGTTCGACACGCTGCTGCTCTCGAACTTCCAGGTAAGAGTTCTGATTTTGTAATTTTTTCTTTGTTGGTGAGGTTCTTTATTGATCGACATCTCTCCTATGTTGTAGGCCTACCAAGTGACGTTGCATCTGCATGGTCGATATAAGGCCATCAACGACAAGAGTGTGGCGCTTCGTAAGGTGGGTGATGCTCTTAAGGCGGAAAACGCTAAACTCTCCGTCGAGAAAAGCTTGGTCGAGCAACAGAAGGCAGCGCTGGAGGAGGAGCTGAAAAATGAGAGGGCTCGACACCAGGCCGAGGTGGCGAGGCTCAACGAAGCAGCTGGCCAACAGGACAAGACCATCGAGGCTCTGAGGGAAAGGGCTCTGTCGATAGCAGTAGAGGCCGTCTGCAAAACCAGAGCAGGACTCTTCAAGGAGTACCTGTCGGGCGACCACTTGAAGTGGATTCCTCAGACGATGCAAGAAGAAATTGACATGTATGAAGAAATGCAGCGTCTTAAGCTTGAGGAATCCCAAGGGGCGGGCGTCGACGGAGATGTTCAGAATGTCGATGAGAACCTTGGGAATGATGCGTCGCTCGACAAGGATGATGCTGCTGCTACCGATGGTCCTCCGCAGAATGGCTTATAAATTTTTTCTTCACAATATGTAATATTTCGAATGATTTGGTCGACTTCGACCTATTTATTTTTAAATATGGCGTAATAGAATATCTATTTCCTGATTTTGCACTTGTGACGACTCTTTTAGTTATATTTTGGTTTGCTTTGACTTTCACGTGGTGATAACTTTGAATTTCGCATAAAATGAGCCTGTAAACCCATGCTCGGACGTAAGTCGATCGACATCATATGTGAACTTGAATTCGTTATCTTGAATTTGTATATATATAATAAGCCTGTGAACTTATGCCTATAAAAGAGTCGATCGACTTGTGTAAAAAATGTATGAGATAAGCCTGTAAACTTACGCCCATAAATGAGTCGATCGACTTGTGTAAAAAATGTATGAGATAAGCCTGTAAACTTACGCCCATAAATGGGTCGATCAACATTATGATAAAAAGTTGGTAGTATGATCTCATTGTCGATGACTGTAATTCATAATTCGATTTCTCGTGTTTTATGGTCGACAAGACCTTGTTACAGATGATATCGCGTACATGCGTTTTTTGGTCGACAAGACCTTGTTACAGATAATATCGCGTACATGCGTTTTTTGGTCGACAAGACCTTGTTACAAATAATATCACGTACATGCGTTTTTTGGTTTTCATTCGACATATGTCCCCAATACTACCCATGCTTGGGCACGCTTTGTTTTCAGTCGACACATTTTTCAGTCGACATATTTAAAATCGTCATTTGTCTTGTTCGTCATTTGTCTTGTCCCCAGTGCTTCCCCCAACTCTTAACATGTGTTTGGCTTAACAGTTTGTTGAGAGTTTGACGCCGGGTTGAAGGTTGCGAGCGTCGTACCTGAACTAAGACAGTGGTTGCTTTGTTGATGTCGACAGTTAAATTATATAGTTTTGTGAGCTCAGGTTTGCACTTAGTTGCACTAAGTCGTCATCATTGCTCCTCGGGGGTCGATTTCATTAATAGGGAATTGTCGATAAAAGTAATATTTTAAGAATTGAAACCACTAGTTTAGAAATGGTACTGTTTTAAATGTAGTGCATTCCAGCTGTTGTGTCGCTCTCGACCATCGAGGCCTCGTATTTTGTATGCTCCCCGCCCGACGACATCTGTTATTTGATAAGGTCCTTCCCATGTTGGCCCTAACTTCCCAGCGCCTTCTTCCCTTGTATTTTGGAATACTCATCGTAGTACCCAGTCGTGGGGTTTGAAGACTCGGACATTAACTTTCTTATTGTAGTGTCGAGCGACTTGTTGTTGGTATGATTGAGTTCGTAGGGCTGCACGATCTCGTCGTTCGTCGAGGTGGTCAAGTTCAAAACTGAGCTCCAAGTTGTTCTGTTCTTCATCAGGATTCTCGCTGCGGGCGGTCGACAACCTGGTTTCTATTGGGATGACTGCTTCTGACCCGTAGACGAGTGAAAAGGGAGTTTCTCCTGTCGACCGTCGTGGGGTAGTTCTGTATGACCATAAAATCTCTGGAAGTTTCTCTGCCCACTGGCTTTTTTCAGCTTCCAGTCGCTTCTTCAGTGTGTTGACGATTATTTTGTTGGTCGACTCCGCTTGTCCATTTGCTTGAGGATATCGTGGAGTTGAGAAGCTTAACTTGATTGCGTATTTGTCGCAGAAATTTTTGAAGTCGAACGAAATGAACTGGGATCCATTGTCGGTCACTATCTGCTTTGGGACCCCAAACCTGCATATGATATTTTTCCATATAAAATTGCGTACCTCAATGTCGCGTATTTGTTGATATGCTCCGATTTCAACCCATTTGGTGAAGTAGTCTGTCAGGACTAGCATATAGACGACACCGCCTGGCGCAGCTGGTAACTTACCTACAATATCCATTCCCCATTTCATAAAAGGCCAAGGGGCCGAAATTGAATTCAACATACCTGGGGGGAGATGTGATATCGGTGCGAAGCGTTGGCACTTGTCGCACGATTTGACGTGATTTTGAGAGTCAATTCGCATAGTTGGCCAGTAATATCCTGCTGTGATGGCTCTGTTCGACAAGCTACGGGCGCCGAAATGATTTCCGCATTCCTCTTGGTGCAAACTTTTCAGGACGTCGTACGCTTCTCGAGGGGTCACACATCTCAAATATGGGCCTGTGAATGATTTCTTGTAAAGTTTCCCATACAGGATGCAGAACTTGGCTGCTTTGGCCTTGATTCTCCTTGCTTCTGCCCTGTCGCCTGGTAGAATGTCTGCTTGGAGGTAATTGAAGATTGGCTCTATCCAGCTTCTTCCGTTGTCGACCGGTGCCACTGTTTCTGATTCTTGAATTGATGGAGACATCAGATGGATTATTGGAACCGACTTTGAATTGTTTGTTGTCGTCGAACCAAGGCTTGCTAGTGCGTCTGCTCGTGTATTCTCGAATCTGGGTATTTGCTCGATTGAAAACTCGTCGAAAGTTGACTGCAGCTGTTTGACTTTGTTCAGATAGGCCAACATTCTCTGATCCCTCGCCTCATATGTGCCATTTACTTGTCGAACGACTAATTGGGAATCGCTTCGTACTTTAATGATTTTCACACTTAGGCTTTTTGCGAGGTCGAGCCCGGCGATTAATGCTTCGTATTCGGCTTCGTTGTTCGTTGCATGAAATCCACAATGGACCGACTGCTCCAGTATGTCCCCTTGTGGGGATTCGAGTACCAATCCTAATCCGCTTCCTTTGATGCTACTTGATCCGTCGACTGACAAGGTCCATATACCGGGTGTAACTGTTTCTGTTAGTGCAACTAGTTCCTGTTCGGCCTGCACACTTTCACCAGGGGTAAAATCCGTAATAAAATCGGCTAATACCTGTGATTTCATCGCTGATCGTGGGTGGAAACTGATGTCGTATTCGCTGAGTTCGACTGCCCACTTCGTCAATCGACCTGAAAGTTCAGGTTTATGAAGTATATTTTTGAGGGGATAAGCAGTTAATACCTTAATCGAGTGGCATTGGAAGTATGGTCTGAGTTTGCGGGCTGCCATCACAAGGGCAAGAGCTAGTTTCTCCAGTCGACTGTATCTGGTTTCGGCGTCGAGCAGAGTCTTGCTTACGTAGTAGACTAGATGCTGACTGCTACCCTCTTCTCTGACTAAGACTGCACTTACGACTGTGTCAAACACGGCTAGGTATATGAACAGTGTTTCGTTGTCCTTCGGTTTCGACAGTAATGGGGGCGACTTCAGATAGTTTTTCAACTCCTGTAATGCTCTCTCACAGTCATCGTTCCATTCGAACGCTTTGTTCTTCCTGAGGACGTTAAAGAATGGGAGGCATTTTTCGGACGACTTTGATATGAATCGGTTCAGCGCTGCAACTCGACCGGTTAGTTTCTGAACGTCCTTCATGCATTTGGGCGACTCAATATTTTCGATCGACCGTATTTGATCTGGATTTGCCTCGATGCCTCTCTGAGTGACTAGGTAACCTAGAAATTTTCCTGAAGACACACCAAAAGAGCACTTAGTAAGGTTCAGTTTCATACCATATTGGTCGAGTACGTCGAACGACTGCCGTAGATGGTCGATATGTTGCTGGGCGACTAACGACTTGACCAACATGTCATCGATGTAGACTTCCATCGTCGATCCAAGCATCTTGGCGAACATTTTGTTGACTAGCCTCTGGTACGTTGCACCTGCATTTTTCAAACCAAAGGGCATTACTTTGTAACAAAAGATACCTCTTTCGGTGACGAAGGCGGTTTTTTCTTGGTCGTCTGGATGCATCAGAATCTGGTTGTAACCGGAGTAAGCGTCCATGAAGCTCAATAATTCGTGCCCTGCAGTTGCGTCGACCAGCATGTCGATGTGTGGAAGTGGAAATGAATCCTTGGGACATGCCTTGTTGAGATCAGTGAAGTCGATGTAAACTCGCCACTTCCCGTTTTTCTTTTTTACCACGACGACGTTTGCTAGCCAGTCTGGATATTTTACTTCTCTCACTGAACCGATGTCGAACAGTTTTTGTATCTTTTCGTTGATCACTTTGTTCCTTTCGGGAGCAAATTTTCTTCTCTTTTGTTTAACCGGCTGATGGTCTAGGTCGACTTGTAGTCGGTGAACCATTACTTCTGGGTCGATTCCGATCATGTCTTCGTGCGACCAGGCAAAGCTATTGCGGCGTTCTCTCAAGAACTCGACTAACTGCTTTCGGATGTCATCTGGTAACCTCGACCCGATGAATACTTTACGATCTGGTTGGTCTGGATCGATAGATACCTCGTCGAGTTCCTCCATTTTTAGCTTGGTTGGAGTCGACTCGACCGTGGCTTCCTGTAATTGCTATGATTCCTGTTTCTTCTTTTTTAAAGCGTTTTGGTAGCATTCCATGGCGGCTCTTTGCTCTCCTTTAATTTCTTTAACTCCCCACTTGGTTGGAAATTTGATCAGCTGATGATAGGTCGAGGGGATTGCTTTCAACTCGTGTATCCAGGGTCTGTCGAGTATGGCGTTGTATGGGGATTGGCAGTCGAGCACTAGGAAGTTGATGTACAGGTTGACTCCTTCGGCGTAGACTGGTAGCACAATTTCGCCTAGAGTACTCTTTTGTTCTCCACTGAACCTGGTCAACATCGTCGTTCGACAACTGAGTTTCGATTCGTCGACCTGCATTTCTCTTAGAGCACTGTTAAACAAAATATTACATGAACTGCCATTATCAATTAAAATGCGTTTAGTTAAACAATTGGCAATATGCAAAGAAATAACTAAAGCATCATGGTGGGGAGAGAACAAATATGATTTATCTGTCGACCGAAAGGTAACGGTTTCGTCGACTTTGATGGGTGTTCTCGATTTGGCTAAATCTCTGCGTTTGACACTTGTCGAGTGTGTCTCTTAGCTGCTGAGTAGCTCACGCCACTGACTTCAGACCCACCAGAAATGCAATTGATTACTCGATCTTGCCTAGGAGGTTCTGGAGGGCTGTCGACTGAACCGGTTTGTCTTTGGTCGTCGCGTCTTGCATATGTTTGCTTACCCTTATCTGTTAGGAATTCTCGTAGATGCCCCTGTTTCAGCAGTTCTGCTACTTCAAACTTTAGGGCGATGCAATCTTCCGTGCGATGGCCATGGTCGCCATGGAACTCGCATCGAAGTTTTGGATCCCTATGTTCGAGAAGGGCGTTCATTTTCCGCGGCCACTTGATCGACTTACCCATTTCTCTCATAACGGCAACGAGGTCGACTGGTTCAATACTGAGAAGGTATTCTGGTGCTTCCACCTTTGGTCGACTCGACCTTGGAATACCGCGCCCATAGGTGCTTCTCTCACCAGAGTTTTCGTGCCGCGACTGGATGTTTCTTCTGTCGCTTGTCGAGTACGGTTCTGACCGTCTGTCGTTAGACTTTCTGTCGATTCGCTCGTTTCGACGACCTCCATAGTAACTGCTGTTGGCTTTTCCAACAAAGTTCGCCTCATCTTCTTCCCACTTGATCTGAGCCCATGCTTTGGCCAAAACATCTTCCATTGTCCTGCAAGGGTATTTGGTGAGTTCCTTGTATAAATCAGAATCAAACCTGAGACCTTTTCTGAAGGCATAGATGGCAGTCGCCTGGTTGCAGTGAGGGATCTGCACTTTTTCTCTGTTGAAACGTCTGACGTAGGCTCGCAAGTTCTCGCCAGTCCTCTGCGTTATGGTGTAGAGGTCGTCCGATAATTTTTCCAACTTACGGCTGCTTGCAAATTGCTCCACGAACGTGTCCGTCAGCTGTGCAAAAGAATCAATAGAATTATTAGGTAAGTTTGTGTACCACTGAAGGGCAGGACCACTAAGGCTGGATCCGAAGGCCTTGCACATGCATGCTTCTCTAAGGTCGCGTGGGATTGCGGCCGTGAACATCCTCTGCTTGTACTGTGCTATATGGTCGTCCGGATCGGTCGTCCCTTCGTATTGCTTCATATTTGGGAAGTTGAACTTCTTAGGCATTTCCATAAGAGCTATTGCATCGACGAAGGGCGAGTCAGCGAAGCTATTTGCGATGCTTTTCTTGATAGGAGCTGGGACTCCTGGGATTCTTTGGATGAGAGCTTCCATTTCTGCAAACCTGCGAGAGAATTCTAGATTAGCAGATAAATGTAAGTCGACACCCGGTCTGGAGAGACATAACCGCATTTGGGATATTGTCCGGTTGTTGATCTACTGGCTGTTCGTATTCGTTCACGGCATCGTTTCTGGCGGGTACGTCGTTGAGGTCAATCTCAACCCTTGCCGTTTGAAGTGTTGGTCGATTCTGATGGTCGACCGGATTTACTTCTGGTGCGATGGGGTTGCCTAGAACTCTCGGAATAGGTCGGTCGATGCCATGTTCGTCGTTCGACGTCGGGACTGGATGCTCCGAGGTGGCTGAATCTGGAACTACTCCGTCGACCAGCGTTCTCAATTCTTCGTTAGCCGCCCGGATTGCCGCATTTTCTGCTTCGAGTGCTTGCAGCCTCTCAGCACTGGCGGCCATTTGGGCGTTCAGCATAGCGATCTGCTCTTCGACGGTTGGGTTTGATCCATTTCTGGCCATGTTGAGTCGTAGTTAGGATTGATTGATTCGGATTCAAAGGTAGTTGCAACGGGCCCCACGGTGGGCGCCAAACTGTAGGGGGTCGACCTACGGTCGATGTGGATCAGGTCGGATTTGTGTTAGGCCCAAGGCAACTTGATCTGGCTTGTCGAATGGGGGACTGTCGTCTCGTCTGAAGACCTGCAAAAGATGTTAGTCTGTCGAATAAAGGGATGTCATCTCCTCAAGAACCTGCAAGATAAGTTAAAGGCAGAGACAAAACACAGTAAAAACGAATGTAGTGGGTTTGGATCGTTTAGCCTTAGATATGCTTGGGCTGAGCAATCGTGACTTGAGAATCTCACTGATCGGACTAATCCTAGAATCAGAGGTTTAGTACGCGATTAATAAGCTTTAGTTTAGAGAAAATCAGAGAGCTCTAGTGAAGGAGGCCTCTCTTATTTATACCAAGCACCTTGGCTCCAACGTCCACTATCTGCACTTGATAGTGGACGTGATTCTAGGAGAGATTTCCTCTCAATGGGCAGTTACATCTTGTTTCGTAACTGCTCACTTTGAATGAGTCCTCAACGGTCACTTCTGCTGGCAGCTAGTTTGGGTCGACCCAACACAATGGGCCTGGGTTAGGCTGGTAGAGATTGGGCCTTAGCATGTTGGGCCGTTAGACCATTTTTGGCTACCACACATACCACCTCTCATTGTTTCCTTTAATTTATGCATTAGTGGCCTTAGTGGCAATGAGTGGCACCCATTGTTCATGTTTAGTGGATGTTAGTTTATTTTAGTGGGTTCCTTAAAATATGTAACTGCTGTTGAACTGTTTTCCTTTTATTTAATATTGTTGTTTGTTAGCATGTATTGTTCAGACTATATATATAGTCTTGAGAACTATTGAATGATGTATCGAAAATATTAAGCAAATTTGCCTCTCTCTATCTCCTATATTTCTCTCTATCTCCTGTATCTCTCCCCTGCTCCTTCTATGTATTTTAAAGTCTGAAATACTTCTCTAAATTCACCCTATGTACTTTCCAGGATCGGAAAAGTGCATAACATATTCTTTTTTTTTTCTTTTAAATGGCTGAATATGTACTGTAATTTTTTTTTATGGATTGTAATTAGTGATATTTTTATTTGCTTCTCATGTCTAATGAATCTATCAAACTAGATAATATGAACGTCTTTCGGGTAAATCATTTTATACATGATGTCTTCCATTTTTATGAAATTAAAACTTACATTAAAACCTTTTAAATTAAATTGTATGAATTTTTTAAAATTTTGAAATATTATTAATAACTAAATAATTTGGTTTGACAAGATGATGTTAACTCAGTGGTAAACTCATTCACACATATAATCAAGAGGTTGCGGGTTTGAATAGATAAGTCATATACATTAGAATGCAGTGTATGATAGAGGATACTGTACATACTCACTATCCTAGTGGAGCATTGACTTTAGACTTTGTGGAAAATTGTGATTTATTTTTTTTCAAAAAAAAAAGGCTCGGCTCAATTCGGGTGCATTTGGCACAGAGATAGGATAGGATAGGATAGGGTGGGACGGGACGGGACAGGACAGGACAGTTGTTCCATAATGTGTTTAGAATATCCGGGATAGAACTATTAAATGTATTGTTATGCGTTTGATATGGATGGGACAGAACAGGACAAGAAGTTCAAATGACCAGAGTACCACTCATATGTATATATAATATTATATATAATATATTAAAAATTGTATATGAATTTTTTTTTAAAATATTATATATAATAATAAAATATAATATATATTATATATCTTATTATAATATATATAATAATAACATATATTATATATTATCTATTATCAATTATATATTATTATATATATTATAATAATATATATTATTAATATATATTATTATAACATATACATATTATAATAATATATATATTAATATATATACTATTATAACATATATATATATATATATATATAATATTGCACAAGTTTGTGATTTTTTGAAGATTTAAGGGTGAAAGGGTCTTTTTGAGACTTGTCCCATCTTGGGTGGGACAGAATTTGATGATTTTTGTCCCACCTTGTCCCGTTCTGCCACATGCTAAAGTCATGCCAAACGTGGGACAAGAAGAAACTGTCTCACATTGTCCTGTCCCGTCCCGTCCCGCGTACCAAACACACCCTTCAAGTGTAAATCGTAAATAGTCCAACACAAACCTGGCTTGAATCTGGAAGAACAGAAAGCAAACAACACAAGAAAAATCACGTTAAAAAAAACAGTAGGGAACCGAGGCCCATGTTTCATACGGTGTCCTTAAGACGATTTCGCCCAGCAACACCGTATGTGTTTGACGATCGTCTCCCAGGATACAACGGTTCAACAGTGGTGGGCCTAAGCACCGTCCACTACCAGCGAACTCAAATCAAGTTTAAACTCACCAAGAAAACAGAACAGAGAAGTATGTATTTGGCTGCTGCAAAAATACTGTGTATTTCGGAATTATTTTCTGTGAAGAGAGGCTTCGGTTTTATAGAAAACGAAACTAGGGTTTAGTTGGAAATCCTTGATTAGCACGTCTTTAGTATGATAAAGGAAATTTAATTAATTAGAAAATAATCTTCCAATTAAAAAGATTTATTATATATAATATATATATTATTACAATAATTCAGGATTTTAAGACACAAACTAAAAACGTTCTTGACAGGTAAGATTAAAACGTTCTTGTAGAATCCAAACAATTTAATCCTCTCCTTATCAAACTCAAAAACGTTGACTTATATACTACATATAAATGATTTCCCTAAGCAATGTGGGATTCACTTTGATCCCTACACAATGGGTTCACTTTGAGACTCAATTTCTCATTCACCCATTAACCATTTTGTGAATTTGAGTATACCACTTCGAAGCTCTCACGGAGAAGAATTCGAATCCACTTTAATCTTCCATTTTTATGGAATTAATCATACCCAAATAATGCTCTCAAACCATGAGTTTGTCACAAAATTTCCAACAATGTTCTCATTTATGATTTATCAAGAATACGCAAGAAAAGTAGATAATATGAGATTGGTCCAATGGTTTGCTCCTGACACCTATATCATGAGTTTGTGGGTTCGAGTCTGTCCCCCTCTCTAAACTCTTAAAATCCTGAATTACTATAATATTTAGAAAAGAAAAAAAAAAAAGAATATGCATGAAAAGCACTTCGAGTTGTTGATTCATGGCCAGAGATCAAATGGCTATTTGTGAGATTTTTTTAAAATGAAGTGCTATTGGGGAGCTAGCACTTTATGTTCTTTCATTATGGAATCCTTTACATATATGTAATGTTGAAGAGTGAAGACTTATAATCAGGGCTGGCCCTGACATTTTGAAGGCCCGGGGCAAATCTCTAAAATGGCCCTTAATTCATTTTCATATTTTGAACCCGTAACAAGTTTGGAAAAAACCCACACCCACACCCTCACCCATGAACCCACAAATTAATATAAGTATTAAAGATTAAATATAATAAGAAATTTTTCACTGACTTCAAGATTGGTATTTTAAATAGCAAAGGCCATTAATTCATAGGGAATTGTTGAACCATTTTTTTATATTTTGAAATTGTGGAATAAAATTATTTATATATGTAATGATTCTCTCCTCAATTCATTATTTATCAATGTGGGATTGTCCGGTGCAAACATAGATGGTTAATGGGTGGAAACTTTAATTTAGATAGGGATAAATGAACAATTATTGCATTTTATGCCAAAAACTACAGCCACCCCTCAAGTGTATGTGTGTCATACTGTCATGCCATACTAGCCTTGGAAGGCCAACACCATACACTACATAAAGCATTGCAAATAGAAATGGCAACAGTTATATGCCCTTGTGCTTTGTCATTGCTAGATAAAAGTTCAAATGCAAGACCTAGTGCTTCTTTAATTTATTCTTACCTTGTATCTGTAATTAGAATCAGTTACTTGGAAGTGCAATCTGATTTGTTTCATTTAGCCTTTATTATTCCTATAAAAATTCAATTGGCATTCTACACAATATCAATTCAGTTTGTGCTTCCTTGTTATCTTCTGTTTACCACAATCACAAACTGCACAAACTATGACAAAAAAAAAAAAAATTTAAAATTACACAAGCTTTTCCCTGTAGGATCCTCATGAAAAGAGAGGCGTGATTTTGATGAGTTTGTACTGCTACCATGTGATTTTTTTTATTGATGTGTGAAGAGAAAATACATGCTACTCATTCAATATGTTATATGGTATGGGGAAAAACAAAAAAAAAATAAAAATTACCACTTGAAACAAAGAACACCTCTTTAAAAGCACGAGGCTCAACAAATGAATACACAAAACAAAAAGTTTATGACTGAGGATCCCACATCGAGAGAACAACTCAAAGAACTAGTAATATTAGGTTATAAATAAATGCAATTCAATAGTTAGCCTACTATATATGATTGAACTATTTTATTAGGCCTTCGTTGGGCCACAAACGGGAACGTTAATTGGACTAGTTTATTAGGCCCAGGAACGTTAATTGTAAATAAAGGCCCTTCTAATTGATGTCTAAAGGCCCTTCTAAGTGATGGGCCCTAGGCGGTCGCCCCTTTTTTCCAGCCTCAGGGCCGGCCCTGCTTATAATAATTGTAAAACTGAAAACTATAACAAATATGACTTCCAAATTGCTATCAAATGTACCAATATTATTGCATATTATAATAAAATACTATAAAAATATATTAACAAATAATAATTTAGTTTAAATAGCATTTTGATTTCAATAATATAGCACTTTTAATGCTATTAAATTATATAGCTCAAATGTTAATTATTTTTTTAAAAAAAAAATAGCATTTTAAATATGCTATGATATGTTATGAAATCATAAAAGCTATTATATAATATATTTTTTTAATTTCAACATATTATTATTATTAACAAAAATACAATTTAAGATTGGTTCACTTTTTCTCTCTCTCATGCAACTTGATATTTGAATTACACTTGAAGAATGCCAAGTAAAAACAAAGACCAAGGAGCAGGGCCGTCTCCAGACATTTTGGGGCCCGAGCCATTTAATGATATTAACAAAAATTGGGGCCCCATACAAAATTTATTATCATTAACATAAAATAAAATAAAAAATCTTCATTGAGAGGTGAGAGGTGATAACTAAATTCAACATATACTTCAAAAATAAAAATAAAATAAAAGGAGACATTGACAGGTGAGACATACACCTTTTTGGAAGCAAATCGAAATGGGAAAGGAGGCCAGTCAACGAAGTCATGGAGAGAGTGGGCTGCAATTTTGACTAGGTTAGCAATTCAATTAGACTCTCTTTAAAAAAAAATAATTAAAAAAAAAAAATCAATTGGACTCAAACAATTTTGACTCAAATGATGTAAAACTAAATTTGATATGTTAGAATTCAATTGGGCTTTGAAGTTTTTTTTCTATTAAATTGAACTAGATATAGATAATTGGGTCTTATTAAAAAAGGCAAAGCAATGTTTGAAATTGGGCCCTTTTTAAACTAAAATAAATTGGACCTGAGGCCCCAAAAGAAGAAAAAGGAGAATGGATCATTTGGGGGCCCCAGCAAATTGCTGGGTTTGCTGCCCCCATGGGCCGGCCCTGCCAAGGAGAGGATCCCAACTCCAAAAGATAAAGAGGGAATATAAATTCCTATCACTCTTTTCTTTCTTTTTTTTCAAAGATAAAGAGGGAAAACAAATTTATTTCCTTTTTCAAAATTTAAAACCCTATCTTTTACTTTATATTCTCTTCTCCTGTTATTAGAGTTGTTTTACAACCACCCACTCAAAATCCCTACTTTTACCATAAAGCTCTCAAACATCAATACATGTCTCTCGTTAAAAACTTCATATATTTTGGTAAGTTTTTCTCTCTTTCCCTTTTTTTTTTCTTTTTTTTTTTGGAAAACCCAATTTTAATTCTTGTTAATTATTTGATTAACTACATATGTGCTTATTTGATTTTTATATATATATATATATATATATATATATTCCAGTTAGAAAATTTGGTTATGAATTTACATGAGGAAGTATTACAAAGCAATGCCCTTTCTTTCTACCTCCAACTGTGACGTCATATCCACTCCACCAATACAAAGCAATGCCCTCAACTCTGGATACCCTGCCTCCCTCATTGGTACTAAAAACTGTTCTATCACCTCATAGGTCTGCCTTGCAAGCTCTCTGGATGGGCATATTATCAGACAGAAGGGCCCTTCTCCTGGAATAATTGGCATCATCATCTCCTCTTGTAGCGCAATCATGATCATGTCTTGCCTGAGCCTGTAAACGCAATCCCAATCATGTCTCTGCCAGATAAAATAACTGGAAGGCCCTGCATCTGAATAGGGGTTGGTTGCACAATCCCCTTAACTTTCAGCATCTTCAAAATTGGCTCAGGAAACCTCATGTTCTTGAAGTTCTTGACAGGTGGAGGAATATCTTCACCAACAACAATAATATGCCATTTTTTTCTGATTAAATCACATGCCTTCTTTGACAGTCTTCTAATGGGCAATGGTGGTTTCCACCCCGTCAACAGAGGGTCAGTATAAGTGATTCCCTTTGCCATATCCATCAAGGTGTTAAGTATTCATATGTACATGAAATGAACTAAAACTCATAATTCCTGCGCTAAAGCGAAAATCTGGACTATGTTACATGCATTTTAAGAGAAAAATCTAAGCCGTTAACTGAAACTGAACCTGGGTATGAAAAATTTAGTTCCCTAAAAACACACAGAATTTAGTTTTTTTTTTTTTTTTTTTTTTTTGACACATAAATTAATCAGTAATGTACAAAACACTTTTTACAAAATAATACATTGGAGATAGTAGATACTTAATCGAACATTTAGCATACACTACGATATTTACTAATCGAACACTTAACATACACCACAAATTACAACATTAATATAATATATGCTGTTAAGAGCCCAACCAAAACAATCATATGCAACCAAAATAACCAGAAAATTCATCACAAAATTCATAATCAAACCAAAATGAAGATATATAAAATAAACAATTTAAGCAGCTACAAATTCATTATATATCAGTAACTGAAGTCATCAATTAATGATAAAAAGAAGTTTAATATTCCTACCAGTATATAAAATAAATATCATTCTTTTCAATATTCCAATCAATAAGCATAAACAATCACATTGCAAAAACCAACAACAATCTCAACCCAACAGAACCGAGTTAACTCACAGTCTCACCCTGGATGCGGGTTGAACGGCAACCGAGCTGCAGTCGGACGGCGAGCAGCGAGGCGACAGACTGTTGGAAAACTTTGATGGTGGGAACTCTCTCAAACACAATAAGAAGAAAGATATTTTAAGAAGGAATAAAAATTCTATTAACTCTATCAACCGATACAATATTTGTATCACACCACCACTCAAATGTATTTTCAGTTTTTCTCACACTTGCTCAAATGCCTACAGCACCAAGCTATTTATAGGACTCAATGGAGAGTTTTAGATCACTCTCATAACTACAATACAAAGAACTTACTCATACCTGCATCACATTAAATACTACATAGATAATCTAAATATATGAACCCTCTAAATACATGTATCCTCCAAGTACATGAATACAAACATCTAGATGAATGTGTATTTAAATCCTCCAAGGTTCATGTAAATATTTTACTATAAATTCATGTTTAACTTCCAACATCCTCCCTTAAACATGATTTCCTACGGACTCCAAGCAAAGTTCTCAACTTGCTAAAAACATCAACCTTGATAGGCTTGGTGAAAATAGTGCTGGCAAAATGGGCTGGGCGTCGGTGGGCCGCCCGTCCAGGCCCGTTTTTTTCGCAAGCCCAGGACGGCTCGACCCGCCATATTAACAGGCCAGGCCCAAGCCCGTTAATATGGCGGTTCAGGCTGGGCCTATTTAGGGCTGTCACGGGCCGGGCCCGGTAAGGCCTGCCAGGCCCGCCGGCCCAAAAAAAATTGAAAATTTTGAGCCTGGCAGACCCAAACAGGCCGGCCCGTGGGCCCGACCTGGTAGGCCCGCTAGAATTCAAATTTGAAATTTATTTTTTTTTTTTTAAATTTTGAAATGAGGGGTGGCTTTTGTAATTAACCAACTGACCGTTGGTGACCATTAGGGGAGGAAAAAAATATCCAAAACTTTTCAAAATTACATTTTTTTTAAATCTTTTACAATTTTTTCCAATTATACCCTTACCTAAAATTTTCCTATAAATACCCCATCACCCTCACCTCATTCTCTACATTTTCTCTACTTCCCTAATCCCTACTCTCTTATTCTTCTCTCTATTCTCTACAATCTCTCACTCACTATTTCAACTATTTTTTTATTTTATTTAATATATTATTTATATAGTATATACTATATTACTATATACTATTATACTAATATACTATACACTATACATTATATATTATATATTTACATACCTCCCACTCTTTAGTCTCTACTCTCTACATATTCTAAGGCTTTTACTCTAAGGTATTGTCTTGTGTTTTTTTTTTTTTATTAACTTTCATTTGTTATTTAATTATTAACTATTATTAATATGTTTATAACTAATGTTATTATTTGTTATGTTGTTAGGTATCCAATTGATTAATTAATTCAACACTCTCAACTCTCAACTCTCAACTTTCAAGCCTCCAATTTAAGGTTAGTATGTCTACTTCTCTACTTTTGTTAATTGTTATTAATAACTTTTTATATAGTAATTATTATTATTTAGTGATTAGTATAATAGTATGTGTGTAGTTAATACTGTTGTTAGTAATATGTTAATTTTATGTTTTTTTTTTTTTTTTGTGAGTTTAACAACAAAATAATAATCAAAAAAATTAATTCATAATTTTTTTTCAAAATTTTCAAAATTATTATTATATTAGAAAGATTATGGTTTTTTTTTTTTTTTTGGTGAGTTTTTGTGAGTTTTTGTGAGTTTGACAACAAAATAATAATAATAAAAATTAATTCCTAATTTTTTTCAAAAGTTTCAAAATTATTATTATATTAGAAAGGTTATGTATTTTTTTTTTTTTTTTTTTTTTTGTGAGTTTAACAACAAAATAATAATAATAAAAATTAATTCATAATTTTTTTCAAAATTTTCGAAATTATTATTATATTAGAAAGATTATGTTTTTTTTTTTTTTTTGTGAGTTTAACAACAAAATAATAATAATAATAAATTAATTCATAATTTTTTTCAAAATTTTCGAAATTATTATTATAATAGAAACTAGAAAGAATATGTTTTTTGTTGTTGTTGTTGTGAGTTTACAACAAAATAATAAAATAAAATAAAAATTCCTAATTTTTTTCAAAATTTTCGAAATTATTATTATAATAGAAACTAAAAAGGATATGTTTTTTTTTTTTTTTTTGTGAGTTTAACAACAAAATAATGAAAACAAAAAAAATTAATTCCTAATTTTTTTCAAAATTTTCGATATTATTATTATTATATTAGAAAGATTATGTTTTTTTTTTGTGAGTTTAACAACAAAATAATAATAAAAAAAAAATTCATAATAATAATAATAATTTTTTAAATTATTATTATATTAGAATTTAGAAACTAGAAAGATTATGTTTGTTTTTGTGAGTTTAACAAGTAACAACAAAATAATCTAGAGATCAACAATTCATGTAATTTTCTTTTTTCTTGTTTTAGTGAGCTCTTTTGCCTATGCTTCACTATCAGAATAACTCTTTTGTGGGGGGGGGGGGGGGGGGGCGCAACCACCCTTCCGGACACATGCAATTCTAATTCTCTATATACATCTGAGTCATTATTTGTAAGGGGGGGGGCAACCACCCTTCCGGACACATGCAATTCTAATTCTCTATATACATCTGAGTCATTATTTGTAATATTGTTGGTTTGTATTTTGTATTTGAGAAGTTCCGCGACCAAAAAAAAACAAAAACAAAATAATAATAACAAAAATTAATTCATAATAATAACAATAATTTTTGAAATTATTATTATATTAGAATTTAGAAACTAGAAAGATTATGTTTTGTTTTTGTGAGTTTAACAAGTAACAACAAAATAATAATAACAAAAGTTAATTCATAATAATAATAATAATTTTTGAAATTATTATTATATTAGAATTTAGAAACTAGAAAGATTATGTTTTGTTTTTGTGAGTTTAACAACAAAATAATAATAACAAAAATTAATTCATAATATATTATATTAGAATTTAGAAACTAGAAAGAATATGTTTTTTTTTTTTTTTTTTTTTTTTTGAGTTTAACAACAAAATAATAATAACAAAAATTAATTATGATTCCGATTTTTTTTTTTTTAAGTAATAATATATTAGAATGAATGAATGATTAAAGTTGAAGAAATAAGAAGAAAAAATTAATTCCGATTTTTTTTTTTTGCAAAATTTTTGAAATTAATAATTTAAATAATTGGCATCATAATATCAAAATTCAAATATTATAATTATTAAGTTTGCGCACATATAGTTGCTACTGAGTACTCTATCCATAAAATTCTCAAAGTTACGAGTCCTACCAAGTAACAAGTCCTACCTATGAAAGTCCAAAGATTATTCCATCTAGATGATAAAACACTGGTTTTAACAGCATCTCAGTCCTCAGATGCTGTTAAAACCTATGTTTTGTCATTGAGATGGAAAAAAATTTTGGACGTTCATTACAATCTTAATTTTAATGATTAAGATTATAAACTTGGTATGGATGAGTCACTTTGAGAATTTAGTGGATAGAGTACTCAGTATTTGTCAATGCAAAGATATTCAAAATTTTACTCTCTCTTATGCTTTGCAATAGATTAGAACACAATGTGCGCAAACTTAATATGTTTTTTCTTAGAAAAATTAATTCCTATTTCCTAATTTTTTTTTTTTTGAAATTAATAATATTAATATATTAGAATGATTAAAGTTATTTAAAGTTGCAAAAATTTTGAAATTAATAATATAAATTATTGGCATCATAATATCAAAATTCAAAATATTAAGTTTATGCACATATAGTTGCTATTGAGTGCTTTGTCCACAAAATTCTCAAAGTTACGAGTCATACCAAGTAGGCAAGTAACGAGTCCTACCTATGAATGTCCAAAGATTTTTCCATCTAGATGACAAGACACAGGTTTTAACAGCATCTCAGAATTTCAAATGTTGTTAAAACCTGTGTTTTGTCATTCAGATGGAAAAAATCTCTGGACATTCATTACAATCTTAATTTTTATGATTAAGATTATAAATTTGGTATGGACGAGTCACTTTAAGAATTTAGTGGACAAAGTACTCAGTATTTGTCAATGCAAAGATATTCAAGATTTTACTCTCTCTTATGCTTTGCAGTAGAACACAATATGCGCAAACTTAATATGTTTTTTTTTTTAGAAAAATTAATGTTTTGTTTTTTAGAGTTTAACAACAAAATAATAATTAAAAAAAAAATTACTATGTTTAATTAATTAATTGTGTACATGTATAATTGTATATTTGTAATTTTGTATGTTTAATTTGTTATTTGTATAAATGTATAATTGTATCTGTAACATGTAATCATTTATTTAATTATAATCTTAGGAAAATGAATCTTGAAAACTTGAACCTGAACCCCGGCAACTATTTGCTAGACGAGGACATCGACCGATTATTCAGTGACTTCCATACCAATCTCGATCCCCCTAGTACTACGGGTGCGGGACCTTCTTCCTCAACACTGAATACGAGTAAGAAAAGGAAGAAGAAGAAATCTGAGGTGTGGGATTGCTTTAACCCTGTAATGGTAAAGAATACAAATGGTACTGAAGTTGAGCATGCCCAATGTAAGTGTTGTCAATCTTTACTCACTGGTTCAAGTAAGGGAACTAGTCATCTCAAGAGACATAAAGACAAATGCATGGCTTCCCATGGGCAAGTCGATACAACTCGACAAACCCAACTGCAGCGGAACCCAGATGGTTCTGTGAGTACATGGCAATATGACCCCGACCGGGTCAGAGAGCAGGCGGTGTTGTACTGCGCTGCAACTGACCAACCCATAAGTTTTCAAGATAACCCCCATTTTCAATTTTTTATTAATAATGCTTTTAACCCTCAATATGTCCCTGTTTCTAGAAACACAGCTAGGAGCGATTTGATTCGAACTTTTCCAAAACGTAGGACTGAATTGATTTCTGAATTGCAAAACATTTCTTTTTCAATTGCATTAACGTCCGACATCTGGAGCGGACGTTCAAAACAAGATTTTTTATGTGTCACTGGACACTATGTAGACACCCAATGGATTTTACAAAAAAAGCTCCTTGGTTTTCGTGTCATGGATTATTCACACACTGCATAAAATATTTTTCAGGTTATTATGTCTGTTATACAAGATTATGGCATTCATAACCGCATCATGTCAATTACTTTGGATAATGCATCTGCTAACTCCAGAGCTATAGATTATTTCATTAATTCTAACATCCCTAATATTGCGGGAAAATTTTTCCACGCCCATTGTGCATGTCACATTATAAACTTGATTGTAAAATCAGGTTTAAAGCAGGTGGAAAGTGAAATCGACAATATTAGGGGGGCTTTGGGTTGGCTTATGGCATCTAACCAAAGAATTGCTGAGTTTGCTAGATTTTGTAAATCAAAGGACCTAATACCCCGTAAGTTCCAAACAGATATGCCGATAAGGTGGAACTCAACATATACAATGTTGAAATCTGCTTTACCATATGCTAAGGAAATTACTAGTTTTTATAACCTGAACACCGCCAACGACCTCGGACGTGAAAAACTCACGAATGGTGATTGGTATGTGGCCACTGTTTTTGTTGAATTTTTAAAAGTTTTTTATGATGCTACTGTAGAACTTTCTGGGGTTTATTACCCCACATCTCTTCTTGCACTTCATAAGCTTTATGACATGGCTGATTTACTTAGACAATATAGTGAACATGCGATGATAGATTCCGCGGTTGCTAATATGCAAAAAAAAATTGAAAAATATTGGGGGGAAATTCCTCTTTTGTATGCCTTTGGTATTGTTGTAGATCCTAGGTTCATATTTAATGGTTTAGAAGTATTTTCCAAAGAATTGGGTAAGGCTTCGGGATTAAGTGAAACGGATGTTGCTGAACATCTTACTACACTGAAATCCCAAATGTTCGAGGTTTTTTCTATTTATGAGAATAGGTACAGCGACGGAACAGCGGAACCGACGCCTCCTTAGCAACAATCCCAACAACAATCGAAGCTCATGAGAATTTTTTTTAACAATGCCACAACTTCTCGCGCTTCAGGAAGTTTGAGTCAAAGTCAAGGTCAACGACAACACATAGAGCTAAACAGATATTTGAGTACGGAGTACTCCATCACGGAGACCAATGACTTCACAACCAACGATCTTTTGAAATGGTGGCGTGGCAAGAGAAACAGCTTCCCCATTCTATCGAGATTAGCATGTGACATCCTTGCTATCCCGGTTTCAACAGTATCATCGGAGCAGGTGTTCAGCACAGCCGGATGAATACTAGAAGAAAGAAGATGTTCATTGGCCCCTGATGCGGTGGAAGCTTTGGCATGCCTTAAGGATTGGGAAAATGCAAGATTCAAACAACAACATCAACTGGAAAACAAAGAACTCATGGATGACTTCTCCACCATGACCATCGACGAGAGTAACGGTAGCAACCAACCAACAAGCTGATGTAATTGTAAATACTTAAATTTTTTTTTTCCGATTGCACTCTTTTTCCCTTACCAAGTTTTTATCCCATTGGGTTTTTCTTGGTAAGGTTTTTAACGAGGCAATCATGATTTGTAATTTATACTTTTCACCACAAATTTAATACGAAATTACAAAAATTTTATTCATCGAAAATTAATTAAGTGTTGTATGAATGCATGAAATGAAAAATGTTATATTTCATATTAAAATCATTACATTAATAATTACACAACATTATTAGTTTTTACAATGTATAAAAAATAATATTGTATAAAAATAAAAAATAAAAAATAAAAAAAATCGAAGCCCGTCAGGGCCCGTTCAGGCCCATAACGGGCCGGCCCGCCACAGGCCTAGCCTACCCTAGCACAGACCTAGGCCTAGGCCGGGCCTTTCTTCTCCATCAATAGGCCGCCCTGGCCTGGCCCGTTTCATAAATCAGGCCTGCCGGGCCCGGGGCCGGCCTGTTTTGCCAGCACTAGGTGAAAATATCTGCAATTTGGTCTTCTGACTTCACATATTTCACATGGATCTCCTTTTTCAAAATACAATCTCTAATGAAATGAAATCTCATATCAATATGCTTACTTCGGTCATGGAACACCAGATTCTTTGACAAACAATAGCTGACTTGTTGTCCACATTAATCTATGTTGCATTCCCCTGCACCATTCCAATTTGAGCAAATTTCTCAACCATATTGCATGACAGGTGCAAGATTTGGCTGCAACATATTCAGCTTCACAAGTAGACAAGGTCACAATGGGTTGTTCTTTAGAACTCCATGTGAATGTTGTTTCTCCCATAATAAAACACAAATCCCGTAGTACTTTTACGATCACCAGCGTCTCCAGCCCAATCATTGTCACAATAGTCTTCAAGCTTGAAATCATTAGAATAAAAATAAAACAACCCCATAATCAAGTGTACCTTTGAGATAACGGAGAATTCTTTTTGCTGTCTTTAAATGAGTAGTTGCATGTAACGACTCACTAATCCAACCCTTAGTTACCTATTTTATTATTTAAATTAATAATTAAAAAACAAAATAAGAAAGACAAAGAAAACAAAAAAAACAAAATCAATCATTTTTTTTCTCTTTCATTTTCTGAACTCCCAAACACAATCCAAAAATAAACTTAACAAACAAAAACCAAAACTCAATCCCACAAATCAAAACTAAAACTCAAATCCTTAAACAACAAACAAAAATTAAATCCACAAATAAAAACCCAAATCCATCAATTCCACAACCAATTAACCACATCCGTTTAAAAAAAAAAATAAAAAAATTAGAACTTCAACAATGGATTTTTAACTTTCTAGGTTGAAGTTCTATTTTTATTATTATTATTATTTTATTTTTATTTTTATTTTTATTTTTTTTGGGGGGGGGTGGTGAATATTATTTTTTAAAAATTTCTTAACATTTTATCTTATAAAATTCAACTTGAAATCCCATTTTTTATTTTAATAATATTAAGTTGCCCAACAAACTTGCTAACAAACTTGCTAAAATTAATGTTCAAATGATGTCGCATGTGAGTTGTCGATAGGCATAGAGTTAGGTTGAAACTGCTGCAACTTGCACTTATTTTGGCTTTGGGGACCAAGCCCTTTTGATTTCTTAAGTAGGGTTCATATATAATCTTGGAGGTAGACCCGGCACGGTTCCGATTGGAACCGCCGGAACTGGCCGGAACCGGAACCGGATTTTCGGTTCCGGTTCTATGATTTGGTCGAACCGGCGGTTCGAACCGGATTGGAACCGCCGGTTCCGGTTCCGGTTCGAACCGCCGGTTTGCACAATTTTTTTTTTTTTTTTTTTTCTATAAATACCACCCCCCCTTTCATTTTTCCTCACACCAATTTCTTCTTAATTCTCTAATTCTAATTTCTCTCCAACACTCTCAAGTCTCCAAGTTTCCAAGGTTTTTAATATTTATTTCATTTTGTAATTGTTTTGAAGACGGTATTCAGCTTTGGTAAACAATGAGTATTGAACGGAATAGAGAACACAAAGTGTCAAACTCTTAGTAGAAAAATTGCCGTTGACAACGAGAGAATAGAAAAAATTTGCCTAAAAAAAAAAAAATTTGCGGTCAAAAAATTTGTATATATGCCTTAAACTTTGAAAGGCCATAACTTTGTGCTCGGATGTCCGAATTGGGTGATTTTTTTTTGAAATCGCATAGAATGATGCAAGGAATCCAATGGGAGCAAGTCCAAGGGCTTGTGGCCACTTTTCGAGCCTCAAAAACCCCTTTTTCATAAAATAAAAAAAAGTGTTTTTAAGTGTTGTGTCTATTTCGAACCTCGTTTAAACCTAGTAAGAAACCTTTTCCTCTCGATCCGACACCACACCCGTGCCCGTCTTGGTTCGGAGAATTACTTTAAAGTCAGGCCTCGTGTAAATGGACACGTTTTAAAATAAATCTTTATACTACTTATAGTTTTTGTTTCAATTACTATACTAGAATTGAATGTGGCTTCATTGGTTAGGGTGTTGTCATAGTGCTTTTGCAACCATGGTTCAAGAACCCATTTTTCTTTTTCTTTTTCTTTTGTCATTTGTAATTTTATTTTATAAAATTTAATTTAATTTTGTAATTTGTCATTTATATATTTCATTTATATATTTTATTTAATTTTAATTTTATTTTATTTGTCATTTGTTAAAAAAAAAAAAAAAAAAAAATCCGGTTCAAAACCGCCGGTTCCTGTAGAACCGGAACCGGAACCGGTTCGTTCCGGTTCCGGTTCCACTAAACCGTGGAACCGGAACCGCCGGTTCCGAACCGGAACCGTGCCACCTCTACTTGGAGGGCGATCCTTGTCTAACAAATAACAATTACACTTGTTTGTTTTCTGGATTAAACAAGGCTTAAATTAAATATTTCAATGGCCCAAAAAGCAGGGATTGCGCCGGCCCAAAGTTTTAAGTCAATATCGTGTACAATGGGGCACCTATAGATCTTAATATCTTATTGACTATTCTAAGCTAGTTGATAAAAATTCCAATATATATATATATATATATATATATTCCCGTGATTGTCCCACCAGCATTAAATTGTTTTTACATTTTCAATCTTCTATCGTAGATTCGTAGGCTTAGTGGACTAGTGGTAAAGCACCCTACAAATTAAAGTCTGGTTGTGTCATGCATTTATGGGCTGGACTAATTAGTCCAGTGTGGGCCGAAAAAAATTATGTACCGGATTAAGTAAGCCGGTTAAACATTAAATATTACACACACCAAAAATCATAAATAGCCTTTAATTTTATAAACTATTCAAAAGTGTTTAATCTCACTAAATTATAATTTTTATTTTGGACAAAAATACCCTTAAACATTTGTGGGCTGTAAGGAGTGAATTTTTTTTTTGTCATCTCCATCCATTTGCAGACTTCCATCAATGGAGATTTGAATTTTTTTTATTTTTTTTAGATCTCCATAATTGGAGGTCTATTTGAACCCCATCTTTTGGAAAAAATAAAAATAAATAAATAAATAAATAAATAAATAAAAATTAAAATTAAATTAAATTAAAAAAATATTTTAAAAAATTTCCAATTTTTTTTTTTCTAATAACTGTACACAGTTGGTTAAAATTTTTTTAAAAAAATTTAAAAAAAAAAAGAAAAAAAAAACTTGACACCCTAAAATGTAATTTTAGCATGTAAATAAGCATTTCGGCGTGTAATGTTACTGTTATAGGTAAAAATCGTCATAGAGGACACGTTATTATAATGAGAAAGTCAGCATAGCCACGTAAGCAAAAGGTCAAAAGAAGTCAACTTAGGGAACAAAACCTCCTAAAGGAGGATTTACTCGGCGTCAACTAAGACAAAGCCGATCAGAGCCGAGTAAGACTATTCGAACATACTCGGTACCCAACGAAGAAGATAGACTACGAAATACACTCTTTTTAGGCACAAAGGCAGAATCAGCGACTGGCAGCTCCAAAGTAACTACGGTATAGCTACCCAAAGTCCGAAAAGGAAATAGACAAGTTCTCCGCGCATAAGGAAATTAGAGTCCTACCTAGAATTGGATCTAATTGAATTAAAGCACATGGCGAATATTAAATAGGAAAACAAGTCCTAAAAGGACTCCATGGCCAACCGCAACTTTTGGCCTACAACACCAAACCCTAGTAGAACTTACAAACCCTAATATCATCATGTATAAATATCCCTACAAAACATAAAGAGAGGGGTACGTGAGAATTAGTGAGAGAGACCAAAGTGTATATTTTTGCAATAATCATAGTGAATTTGACTACGTTGCTAAGGCAACAACCCATGAATGTTTCTCCGATCATCAGAGTTTTACCACGTATTTTGTGTTTTTCGTCATTAACTCTTTCATTCCTATTATTTCGTTCATAATTACAGGGTTTTTGCTGAGATAAATTGCTGACGGATTGACTACGAAAAATCACCGTCAACAATTAGCGCTAGAAGAAGGGGGAAGGCTTGTACGTTTACGCAATAGTTCATACCTTTTTGAACGTACTTCGAGAACCCTTGTGAAAACAATTACAGGCAAAGGAGATCGTAGCGATTCCAGGTATAGCCAAGGACTACCAGATAATGAGTTGGAGAAAGATACCGCTGTTAATGTTGTAGATGCCACGCTGACAACCGCAGATCAAACAACTGCCATAGCTGGCATCCAACGTTTCCCTCCAACTAGCGAGGAGATCACTCATCGGTTTCGGGCATCTTTACAATAGCTCATATCCGATGCGGCCAAGCAAGGGATTATCTTGTCCACCACGGAAGGTTTAACCTCGTCCCATAACTTGCTTACCTTAGATCAGCAACCAAGGAAGTTACGCTCTGTAGTAGTCGCCCCAACACCAAACGCACCCATAAAGATGGGACGAAACCCAACAGACCAGCCTGAAACACTGTCAGAAAGACATGTCCGGGACAATAGGGAGCATAGAAGGGAAGACTACTTAAGCAGGAGGTATAACCCCGATCAGGCGGATGATCTGAACCGACCAAGAAGACGGACACACAAGAGAGACCGGTCATCGTCTTCAAGAGAAAGCGACCAAAACCATGGCCATAATCGAAGGGGCATAATTCGATTGCATGGCTTGAACCAGAGAACCAGAGAACCAGAGAACAGGAACCTGAAGGAAGAAGACAGAAGTTGACCATCAATCAAGGATTTAACTCAATGGGAGAACCAGAGGGAGATAGGGACATACTCATACAAAGTTTGACCCAGGAGGTTCAAAATAATCGATAGCAGATGGACGCTTTAGTCAGGCGTTACGGACGCAACGAGTTATCAGATAACGAGTCAGGAAGTTCTTTCACCAACGGAATCCTAAAGATACCCTTTCCAGAAAGGTTCAGAATGCCACATGTAGAGCAATTCAAAAAAGATACTAATCCAAAGGAGCATGTTAGAAGATATAGAAGCGCCATGGCCCAGTACATTAACAATGATGCCTTGCTATGCCTAAACTTCCCACAAACACTTGGGGATTTAGGTTCTCGATGGTTCGGTAAATTACCAGTAGCAAGCATAAGCAATTTCGGAGAACTGAGCAAAGCGTTCTCGAGAAAGTTCCTTGGAAATGTGCACAGAAAGAAGTCAGTCGCTCACCTATCACAGCTCAAGCAAGGGAAGGATGAATCGCTCAAGAAATATTTGGGAAGATTTGGCTAGGAGGTATCAGAAATTAGGAGTGCAAACAACGAAGCCATCGTTGCAACATTCATTAATAACTTACAAAATGGCCAACTGTCATTCAATTTAAGGAGAGCTCGCCTGATCAATTATACGGATATGATGGACATGGCTGGGGGTTACGCCCTAGCCGAAGAAGAAGAAATTACGACGGGAGGTTATTTTGTACATGGTGGGCGCCTAGAAGGATCAAAGGCAAAAGATCAAACCAAGGCACAGGATACAAAAGGTGACAAGCAAAAGAACAAAACACGGGATGTCGGGACGGTCGTCAGGCTTATGACCCAAAAACAGACCAGCCATGCCAGAAATTCCAAGGTAGATACACAAATTATACCCCGTTGAAGAAAGAACAAGAAGAGGTATTGGCAATCCTGGAAGAGAAGAACATGTCCAAAGAACCTCATAAACAGTCGTTTTATGCTCGGAGGGACACCACGAAATATTGCAAATTCCATAAAGAAAATGGACATGAGACGTCCAAGTGTTTCCAGCTCAGGGATCACATCGAAACCCTCATCAGAGAGGGACACTTGAAAGATATTGTCTTAAAGAAAGCCGACAGGGCAGATGGACAGAAAGACAGCCGACATGAAGGATGAGGAAGGAAGCAAAGTCCAAAGAAAACTGAAGATGAAGGAGCAATCAACACCATTTTCGGTGGACCAGCAACTGGGAAAAGCAATAGGGAGAGGACACAGGAAATCCAGGAAGCGGTGGAAGCCCGAAGAGACCTCGATGTTAATTCCATTGAACCCGACCCAAAAAGGATCAAGGAAGGTTGGGACCCAATTGTATTCACGGAGGCTGACTCACATGGAGTAGATGTAAGGCCGAACGACGCGCTGGTCATTAGCGCTCGGATCGGTCACAGGGAGGTTCATCGAATCTTGATCGATAATGGAAGCTCAGCGGATATTTTAAGTGCAGAAGTGTATGACCAACTGAGACTGGATAGAAAGGATTTGCAACCCTTTCATACCCCGCTCCAAGGATTCGGTGGAGTGGAAGTAAGGTCGCTTGGCATGGTAAGACTACCAGTTAAGATCGGGAAAGCTCCTTGCCAGAAGACGATGCTACTCAACTTTGTAGTCGTGGACACAAAAAACTGGCCGTATAATGCTTTATTAGGCTGACCATTCCTGAATAAAACTAAGGCAATAACAGCTACATATGCCCTCATGATAAAGTTCCCAACGGAGTGCGAAGTAGGAGTGGTTAAAGGGTCATAAGAGATGGCACGAAGGGCGAATCTATCGGTCTACAAAAATAAGGAGGTACACCAAGTGCGCGCAGTATTAGCCGAGCAAGCCACCAAGGGATCAGAGGAACAGGCAGAAACACCTAAGGAATTCGAACTTGACCCTAGAGAAAAGCCCGAAGCTAAAAAAGATGAATCAATGGAAGAGGTGATGTTAGATCCCGAGGAGCCAAGTAGGATAGTCAAGATAGGAGCAAACCTAAGCGAACACATAAAAGCTGAACTGACAGCACTGTTAAGAGATTACAAGGATGTATTCGCATGGAGTCATGAAGATATGCCCGGGATAGATACGAAAGTGATTTCATATTACCTGTCCGTCAATCCAGAGTTCCGACCGGTAGTGCAAAAGAGGCGACTGTTCAACCTAGAAAGAAGCACAGCTATCAAGAAGGAGGTAGAAAAGTTGCTCTCTGCGGGATCGATAAGGGAAGTCAAATACCCGGAATGGGTGGCCAATGTAGTATTGGTCAAAAAGAAAAACAATCAATGGAGAATGTGTGTTGACTTCACAGATCTAAACAAAGCATGCCCAAAAGACAGTTTTCCCTTGCCAAGAATTGACCAATTAGTAGATGCAACGGCGGGACACGAGTTATTAAGCTTCATGGACGCTTACTCGGGATACAATTAGATCCGGATGAACAAAGTGGACGAAGAAAAAATGGCTTTCACCACAGATTAGGGTTTATATTGCTACAAGGTAATGCCGTTCGGGTTGAAAAACGCTGGGGCGATCGGCGACATATCAAAGGCTGGTGGACAGAATATTTGCTCGGCAGATTGGGAGAAACATGGAAGTCTATGTAGACGACATGTTGACCAAGAGTGTCACAGCGGAAAAGCATTCAGAAGATTTGAAGGAAACTTTCGATGTCCTAAGGAAGTATAAAATGAAGCTTAACCCGAATAACTGTGTATTTGAGGTACCGTCAGGAAGATTTTTGGGTTTCCATGTCAATCAAAGAGGAATCGAGGTAAACCTCGAAAAGATTAAGGCGTTAGAGGAAATGGCCTCACCAAAGACACTGAAGGATGTGCAGAGACTGACAGGATGTCTTGCCTCGCTTAATCGGTTCATCACAAAATCAACAGATAGGTGCGCCCCATTCTTTAGAGCAATAAAAAAGGGAAAAGGACTCGAATGGAGTGAAGAATGTGAAACAGCCTTCCAGAAATTGAAAGACTATTTGGGACGAGCACCCATTCTCTCGAAACCAATAGTCGGGGAAACCTTGTACTTATACCTCTCGATCACCGAGGTGGCGACGAGTTCAGTACTGATTCGACTGGAGGAAGAAATACAAAAGCCAGTGTATTACACAAGCAAAGCATTGTTACCAGCCGAAACCAGGTACTCACCAGCTGAGAAAGTAGCACTCGTACTAATCACGGCAGCAAGGAAATTGAGGCCTTATTTTCAAGCACACACGATAAAGGTATACATTGATTACCCACTGAAACTTATCTTACAAAAGCCAGAACTGTCAGGAAGGCTAACCAAATGGGTTGTAGAACTAAGTGAGTATGACATCAAGTACATCCCAAAGGCAGCAATAAAGGGGCAGGCGGTGTCAGATTTCTTAGCAGAATTCACTGAGCCGAATGTTGAGGTAAGAAGAATGATGGAAGGGAAACAGACGAACAATTTTCAGTGAAAGTTGCATGTTGATGGGTCATCAAACACCCATGGCAGCGGGGCAGGAATAGTTATAACAACCCCAGAAGGGGACGCTGTGGAGTGTGCCATGAGGTTTGATTTCAAGGCAATTAACAACCAAGCCGAGTATGAAGCTCTGTTGGCCGGCTTAAGGGTGTGCATAGCATTGGGAGCAGATGAGCTAGAAATTTTCAACGATTCACAAGTAGTGGTTAACCAGGTGCTGGACGAGTACCAAGCAAGAAATGAGCACATGATAACTTATCTGGACATTGCAAAAAGATTGCTCAGAAGATTCAAAAATACAAAGTCTCTCAGATCCCTCGGGAAGAAAATGAAAAGGCAGACGCCTTATCCAAATTAGCATCAG
This sequence comes from Acer saccharum, assembly GCA_030490815.1. Taxonomy (NCBI): domain Eukaryota; kingdom Viridiplantae; phylum Streptophyta; class Magnoliopsida; order Sapindales; family Sapindaceae; genus Acer; species Acer saccharum. Next base: position 25,691,352 of record CM059871.1, read on the forward strand.
CTACTACTTGTATCAGGTCCAAAGCGATACCGGTGGCACACCTGACCAAGCCAAGCACAACAGAACCCAGGGAAATCATGATAGTAGAAATCCGACCAAGTTCGGATAACTAGACGACTCAGCTCAGAAGATACTTGGAAGAAAATATATTACCAGAGGATACCGCGGAAGCCAAGCGCATCAAATACAGGTCAACCTGGTACACGATTCTGAATGGCGAGTTATACAGGAGAGGATTTTCGAAAGCATTGCAAAGGTGTGTCGCTGGTAAAGAGGCCAACCAGATCCTAAAGGATGTTCACAGTGGGGTGTGTGGAAACCATACTGGGGGTAAAAGCCTAGCACATAAAATACTTAGGCAAGGGTTCTACTGGCCGACCTTGTTTGCCAAAGCACAACGGTTCGCAGAAAGTTGTGAAACATGCCAAAGGATAGCCAACGATATTCGGCAACCCCCGGAGCTGCTCAGGAGCTTAACATCGCCTTGGCCGTTTGCCATGTGGGGCCTCGACCTTATAGGACCAATGCCTACGGGAGCCAAAGGAGGAGCGAAGCATGCTATTGTGGCAGTTGACTATTTTACCAAGTGGGTAGAGGCGGAAGCACTCGTGCACATCACTGAGGCAAACACCACCAATTTTGTCAAAAAGAATATATTATACAGGTTTGGGATCTCGAGTACCATCATAACAGACAATGGAACCCAATTTGACAATAACAAATTCAGGGAGATGTGCGAAGAGCACAAAATCGCAAACTATTATGCCTCGCTTGCCCATCCTCAAACTAATGGCCAGACTGAAGCAGTAAATAAGGTGATCAAGCACACGCTAAAAGCAAAGTTGGAGGCAAAGAAAGGTAGCTAGGCAGACAAACTGCATGAGGTTCTATGGGGCATACCGAATAACTACAAGGTCATCCAAGGGGAGACCCCTTTCTCACTAGCATTTGGAACGGAAGCCGTCATCCCAACAGAAATAACTTTTACCTCTCCCAGGGTCCAGTTATATAACCCAGAGCACAATGTCAATGCGCTACTACAAAATCTGGACAAACTTGAAGAAGCCAGAGACAGAGCACAAGTAAGGAACACTGCCTACCAGCAAAGAGCCACAAGGTATTACAACTCCTATGTCCGTGTGCGAAAATTTCAGCTCGGTGATCTAGTGTTGAGAAGGGTGTTCCCGAACACCAAAGACAAAGCAGCGGGGTCCCTAGCCAATAAATGGGAAGGACCCTACATTATCGACGGTGTGGCAGGACATGGAGCATACTGGATAACTCGGCTAGGGGGTGGCTTAGTGCCTCGACCATGCAACGCACAATAACTGAAGATATTTTATCCCTAATTCCCTGAGGAATCCCTTTAACTTAAATGCTTTAAATATTTCAAGTTTTTTTGCAATTTTACATTTATGTCCCAGATTTTAGTTTTTGGATATTCGATTTCTAATAAATGAATGTTGTTCGCTAAAAGTCATGGCCAATCCAATTATGCCGAAACCGAAGATTCCCTAGCAAAAACCCTTCCCGAAAATAGGGTGGTCAGCCAAAAAGAATCCGTAAGCATTAAAAAACTCAAGCGACATGAAACCGCGAGATAGCGAATGAATAGTGTCCGAAGAGGCGGAAAAGCTGAAATAGCATGCCCGCCTAGTTAGGATGGTGTAAACATGCCACCTAGCAAAAAGGCCAACCCGAGGCACCAGATAACTGGAAAATTGCTCGGGACGCCGCCAGAAAGGCTGGTGAGATGCGCAGCTGTGTTAGCCGGTATGAACTACCCCAACGATTCGGCAAACCCCTGCACAGACAAAACTATGAGACGTCTTAGGTGACTTGTGTAGGGACCCGAGTGTATGGTCGTGGTGAGCCTCGACGTAACACCAGGGTAAAGAGAGAAAATAATAGACCTAAACGCCAGTTCATAAGATACTCGGCTAAGAAAGGTCACTCAGCTCAAGCAAAAATAATAAATCGCCAGTTCATAGGATACTTGGTAAAAATGAAGATTGCTCCACTCAAACATATCTAGTAAAGATATCTCCGAACAAAATAGAGACCCGGCCGTATACGGGCCGTCAATTAAATAAACCGTGAGTGTAGGTTAAGTTTTCTTATAATAATTATCATTATGTTTATCATCGTCATGTAGGAAAGGGTCTTAAAAGTCAATTCGCGAAGATAATAGAATAAAAGATAGAAGAATAAAAGATCAAGCATTGGACAGGATGTATATACGTATACGAAGTTCATTACAAAAAATATGTATACAAAGTTCACTACAAAAAATAGTAAAATATCAGAAGTCAGGAAGATGGCGCCGGGGGTTGCGAACCACTTCCACCGATGCTCGAATCAGGCTCCATCACATATTCACTTAAAAGGCTGTCATCAGAGGGCCATATGATCTTGTCCTCCTCGTTATCCATCCAAGCGCTATAATCTCTTCCAGGCATAGGCCCGACGTCGGGATCCTCACCATTAATCTCCACCTTCTGACAGGCATGGAAAGTGGAGAAGGCACTGGCAGTAGGGACCTCTAAGTGCATGGGATGTGGCATCTTCCCCTTGCTCCGGTAGTATGCGCGCCACTCCTTCATCTGGATCCAGAGAGATTCCAGAGATGTATCCACATGCTTCTTAATGGAGAGGCCCCAATTGGTCCTAGCCCGGTCAGTTGCCCTGTTTTTCATTTTGAAGAACTCTCCAGCCGAGACCATTCCTCGTTGAAATTCTTGGAGAAGCAAGACATTATAAGCCGAAGACCTTTTGAAACGATCCACAACCTGTATCTCCAGCTCCAGCCTAGCCTCATTCGATAGGGATTCGACGGTCAAAGCCTGGTGTTCTAAATCCTTGATCTTGCACTCATAGGATGACTTAACCTCCTCCGCTTTTTGCTCAGCTTGGAGCATCGACTCTTGAGTAAAAGATAGCAAGTCCTTAAGGTGTTTGACCTCATCAACAGTAAGGGAAGCCTTTTGCTCAGCTTCCATCTGACTTACCAAACACCGGTCCATGAACTCCTGATTCGCTCTAATCTTCCTCTGGCAAGCCGACTCGATCCGAGCATATCGATCTTCGCTTTCCTTCAATTGGGCTTCCAAACGCCTTATCTTATCTGTCTAAACACTGCTAGCTTGACAGGCTTCCGACATCTCAGCCACCATCTGCAACCAATTAACATAGAAACAATGAAATGGCAAATAAGCAAAAAGATAACAAGAAATCTGATTAAGAGTTACTCACATAGGAAGCACTATTGAAGAAGTTATGCAGACGGTCAGACGAAGAGCCAACCCTGAAGCAGCTCCAGCTATCCTCCCCTATATAAGCATGGCCCGAAGCCATAGCCTTCAACATGGCCTGGGGGGTAGGCACGCCAGGCTGGACTGACAGACCCGGACCATCAACACCAGTTTCAGGCAATCCAGTGACCGAGGCTACCCGGGGAGAGCCAATAAAGTCCTCAGCATTAGTCCCGACTTGATCTCGCGGGGAAGTTCAAATCACCGCTTCCTCAACCCCAGCGCCAGCCTCATCATCGGAGGATGAATCGACATACATGACCACCCGGGGAATTTTTGGGGTAGGACGGTCGGGTGAAAATGAAGCCTTCCTCTTCCCAGGTTGCCTCTTGCGTGTATCCAAATTGGTAACAGGATCTTCCACCGGGTCAAGATCCCTCATTCCAACATCATCCCCGACAACCGGAGAAGGAATAGGAGTTAGCTCAACAGGGGTCGAAATCTCAGAAGCCATTACATTAAAGAGCCCCCGAACCCTTTCATCACCTTGGGGCGTAGCAGCAGTTTCATCTGCAGCAGAGCCCCCTGCTTCATTCTGCTTACTCTCTTCCTCACCCGCATTGCCTAAAGCACGGGATAGAAATCCCACGAGAAGTTGAAGCCTCAGTCCCAGTCCCGGAAGGCTCCCTAATTTTCTCCTTGCCCTTAACCTTCGAGGAACTGGCAGGATCCCTCATCTGGGCAGCTGCCTCGTCTGTAGCAGATACATCCGGATCGAGTATGTCCTCCGCCAAGTTGGGTTCCTCATCAGGACCCCGAGTCTCCTAGGGTACATACTCGAGAACGCCTTCATCAGTTCCTTCCTCAAGAGGGTATTCAGGCGAGCTCTCATCAGAATCACCTTGTGGATAAGCTATCCCGGACTCCTTTTGGCACATAACCTCTTTTCTGCTCGCCTCAACAACGGACTTCATCCGGCGCACCTGGACATCACATACAATATCTACATCGAATACTAAGAAAAAAACAAACGCATGTTAGTAAGCCGACCAAACAAGAAGTTAAAAGAAAAAAGAGAGAAAACCCACGGCGTCGTCGGCGGAAAGAGATTTGAGGAAAAATGTAAGCCTTTATCATTTTATCCTCATTGAAGAGATATGGCTTGCCTCTCTTCTCCAAGGGTCGTACGGCCGCTTGGGCCAGGTTTACAAGTTAACCATCGGTAAAAGAGGGGGTCACTCGATTTCAGTTCTCAGGCGAACAAAAATATCGGGGAACCTTGCGTGTCACCCGAGTACCGTCAAGATCGAAAGAGATCGATTGACCCCAACGATCGTCGATAAAAAACCAGATATTCTTCCAGAATTTGTTCGAAGAAGGGAAGCCCCAAACGAACCCCTTCATCTTTTCATTAGTACTCAGCTCGACCTGCCCACGAACTTCCACGTCCTTTAGTATCCAATACTCGGGCTGGGTCGAGAGGAGAAAATAGATTCTAGTTTTCCCCAACTATCTCAACGAGTAGAAATGCCTAATCTCGTGAAGGGTCGGGGGTGGCCGCTTCATCCTATGCCACATGTGCCACATGCACATTAAAATCCTATAACTGTTCGGAGTCAATTGAGCCGGGGCAAGCTGAACTTCTGCCAGAAACATAGCAATAAAGGTTTGAAGCGGAAGAGTTACACCGCAAGAGAGTATTGCCCCATAAACTGCTACCATGCCTAGCAGGGGGTTCCATGCAGCACGACCATCGGCAAGGCTCAAAGTAACGAGGTCGTTGTCCAAGTCAAATCGACTTTTATATTTACAGATTTCCTCGGGACCGACCACATTCGGCTCAATATCATAGGCGCATACCCGTTTAGAAGAAAAAATGATGCGAGCTGCCCTATGCTCTTCCTCCATATCGCTCTCGTGTAGTCTTTGAGGACCAATACGACTCGTGTAGTCTTTGAGGACCAATACGACTCTCTCGAGATTAGGAATCCTTATACACCTTACGCTTGCTCGGTAACTTTCTCATTCGTTTCCACGGCCAAGTATCGCCACAAATAGAAACAGAAGAATCAGACTGAACCTCAGGTTGATAAGATTCAAGGCTTGAAAAATCAGAAACTTGAGGAACTTCAGAAGCAAGAGGAACCTCAGAAGTATGAACTTCGCGGAAGAGCCTTGAAACATCAGCGTTTAGGAAGTGAGGTTGGTCAAAAAGAGGATCTCCTAGTAACCTGTGAACAACTGTATCAGTAAGAGTATCGTTTCGCTCAATGGCGGCCATTCCAATAGTAAAAAGACAATGTCTATCTTCAAAATCCATGAGAACTAACCTTGAGATGCCAGATAGTTGGAGTGGGAAACATGAACCACAGAAAAAGGCCTTCGATCAAGGGATCTAGGGGTTGAAAATCTTGAGCCTCCAAGCAAAACAAGACCAAGAAACGTCCAAACTTAAAGCAAACCGAAGAGTCGAGTTAAAACGGAATTCCCCAGAAAGATCTGTGTTAGAAACCGTTGTTCTCAAGGAAGAAGAAAGAAATAGAAAGAAATGGCAGAAGACAAGAAAGCGAGGAATTTCTTTTCGTTGAAAGTGAGGAATTTCTCTCCAAAAACGAAGATATATAGGCAAGGTGTCAGGTTCAAAATTCGAAACCCTAGAATGGATAAACAGAGAAGCGGGAAACCAAAAGACGTGGATTGTGACGTGGGCAATGCATAGGGAAGCAGAAAGGTCGTGTCCCATAAATGCCATCTAGCACGACCAACTGCAGAAAGACAAGTGGCAGCAAAAGAGGGCTTCGAGCCGTCAGAAGGCCAAAACGTCACTATCAGCAGATTTCTAATTGAAGAGTGAATCGAATGTGTGCGGACACAATTAAGACACGTCATTTAATGGTTCGAATTAAAACGAGGATGATGGAACCCCACATTAATGAGGAAAACAACGAACAGGAACAAACCGTAAATAAAGAATCAAGCGAAGGTTAAATATTTTTACCGAGTAGACCAAACCCGATCCATTCGGCTCAAATATTTAAGAGGGTATTGTTATAGGTAAAAATCGTCATAGGGGACATGTCATTATAATGAGAAGGTCAGCATAGCCACGTAAGCAAAAAGGTCAAAAGAAGTCAACTTAGGGAACAAAACCTCCTAAAGGAGGATTTACTCTGCGTCAACTAAGACAAACCCGATCAGAGCCGAGTATGACTACTTGGACATACTCGGTACCCATCGAAGAAGATAGACTACGAAATACACTCTTTTTAAGCACAAAGGCAGAATCAGTGATTGACAGCTCCAAAGTAACTACGATATAGCTACCCAAAGTCCGAAAAGGAAACAGACAAGTTCTCCGCGCATAAGGAAATTAGAGTCCTACCTAGAATTGGATCTAGTTGAATTAAAGCACATGGCGAATATTAAATAGGAAAACAAGTCCTAAAAGGACTCCACGGCCAACCGCAACTTGTGGCCTACGACACCAAACCCTAGTAGAACTTACAAACCCTAATATCATTATGTATAAATACCCCTGCAAAACATAAAGAGAAGGGTACGTGAGAATTAGTGAGAGAGACCAAAGTGTGTATTTTTGCAATAATCATAGTGAATTTGACTACGTTGCTAAGGCAACAACTCGTGGATGTTTCTCCGATCATCAGAGTTTTACCACGTATTTTGCTTCTTTCGTCATTAACCCTTTCATTACTATTATTTTGTTCATAATTATAGGGTTTTTGCTGAGATAAACTGCTGACAGATTGACTACGAAAAATCACCGTCAACAGTTGCATTTTAGCATGTAAAGATTTTAGCGTGAAATTGAATACTTTCAAAATACTTTTGAGAGGGAAAATAATATTAAATTTCTGGCCATAATATACTACTGTTAGAATCGTTTAGGCAAGGAAAACAATATTTTAAAAAATGAAGAGATAAAGAAAGTTTTAGAGAGAGTAACATGAATGAATGAGAGAGAAAACTTAAAGAGCAAAAGAAAGTAATTAAAGATAATAGATATGGAACATCGAAGTCAAAAAGCATAATTTATAAGATGTTGGATCGGAATGTATTTGGGCAAGACAGAATTTTAGGAGAATTATGAAAAAGAGAAGAGAAGGAATCAGGAAAAGAGAAGAGAGAGAAACCCTAATAAGTGACAGAAAGTAAAAACAATAGATATTTAGATGGGTATTTTGGGTACACTGGTGTCTAAAGCTGACCGTGAAAGGAATAAAGTTATTGAGATAGATAAATGTAATGCTCGTTTTGAAGAGCTTCTCAACAGGTAAAATGATTTATTTTATTTTTTTTAAATACTCTTTTGAACCTTTTTTTGTTTTTTTTTTTTTTTTATTGTTTGGTTTTCTACAGGTAAAATGAGTTTTCTATTCTTTATGAAAATTGTTGTTTAAATTAAAGTTTAGGCTTTTCCAAATAGATCTTTTTGAGCTTTTTTAAAACACTAAAATATATAATATAACCTTATCATTTAAAATCTTTTTGAGTTTATTTTTTTTCAGTAATCTTATCATTTAAAAAAGATTTTTTAACTGACAACCAAATAAACATAAAGTTTTCTTTAAAAGTTCTGCTTGTTGAAAGTCTTCTTCTAAAAGATCTATTTAAATAAACGCTTTCAAAACGGACCCTTAAAATTTTGTGGAAGAAAAGTTATAGAGATAAATAAAAATTTATCATATTTAAAGGCTAAAACCAAGAATTTCCACGACAATTAATCCTATTAGTCTATTAGATGACGCATGGACTAGGAAAATCCTTTAAATCCTATTATATGGTATATCCGTATATAGGAAAATCCTAAACTCACACAGTCACACGTGTTCTGTGTTCTCAACTTTATTACAAAATTGTCATTTAACTACAATAATGCCATTCAAGTGGATAGAAGTAGGTGAGTTAGACTGTTGCCTAGGGTCTCCAAAATTTAAGGCCTCATATATTTTTTTTTTTTTTGAGTTCTTTGAAAGCAATTTTCTTAGAAGAAATTTACACTTTAATGCTTTACAGCCTTCCAGTTTCTATTGTTACATAATTTTCTAATTTTTGTTATTTGTTGTTCTATTTTTATTTTGATATTGTTACTCTTTCTCTTCATTATTACAGTTATCTGATTGCATGCTAGTGATTTCATTATAGGATTATCCGACTATCAGAATATGTCAGTTAGAAAATTTGAGTTTGGATATGAAAAACTTAATAAATAAAAAAAGAATAAAAAAACTAGTTCAATCTCAAAGAGGGACTCTTGATAAATTTTAAATAAATTTTTTATTGTATTTTTTTTTAATGGTAAAATACAAAATGAGGTCTCATTTGAAGTTTTAGCCTAGAGCCTCCAATATTGTTGAGCCGGCTCTGCATACATGTCCACCTAGAAGTGGCAACTAGTGGTAAATTGGTAATTACCTTGGAAGTTTAGTAGTAACATTTAATATTATTAGTCTAAGGAAGCAGTTTAATACTTAAAGGTAGCCTATAGTGTGGTGGGGAGTACTGGTGGTTATACTTCAGATTCTGCTACTTAATTATTGGATTGATATGGAAGAGTGAAACTACACTCTTTTTATACTTTACTTTTACAAAGCAGTCTCTCCCTTTTTTCTCTCTGAACAAAGGTGAAAGTATTTTGTAGAAACATGCTTAGGATATCCTTGTCTTTTTCTGGTGTTTCTTTTTTCTATATCTGTGGAGTATGAATGCAGATGAGATTGCCTATCTCTGTAACGCTCTGTCAATTATAGAGAAACAAGGGCAGGCTAGGGTTCTAGATGGGTCTTTGAAAGAAAAAGGGATTCAAAAGCTGGCTCTATGTTTGGTTGGGAAAATATTAACATCCAAACTAGTTAACAAAGGGGTTTTTTGTGATGTCATGTCTATATATGGTGTGGCGGGTGAGAGGTGGAGTGGAGAAGTGATAATGCCCACCTCTACACTTGGAGTAGCCCCGTTTCCTATCTTTTTGCATCCGTTTTCCGGGTAAAACCAAGTTTTTGACGCTTTAAATAAGCTTGTGCAGGTTTCGGGTCTTCTAAGGGCTTTATTTTAGATAAATGAAGAATGGGAGGCAAAAACATCAAGTTGAAGATTTTTTTTCCAGGCCTGAAGAAATGGGGACAGAAAAGTGGCGCTGTACGGGCGCCCTACAGGGGCGCTCTACGTACAGCGCCCAAGCTTGAAGCAGCCACATTGGAGAAGTGGCGCTGTACAGGGCGCTGTACAAAGCGCCCTACGTACAGCGCCCACAATTAAATTCGAGATCAGAAGAGTGGCGCTGTACAGGCGCTGTACAGAAGCGCCCTACGTACAGCGCCCACACTGCCACATCAGAAATTGGTCTAGGTTTTCGTGCCCTAATTTCATACACTATAAATACCTCACCTCAGCTCTGTTCCAGCCAGACCTTGCACGACCTTAGACCTCCAAGACACCTCTTTTCACTTCCAAACTCCCAAGATCACTCCTTTCATCCAAATCCTCCACCAAATCACTCACATCCTTCATCAAATCATCACCCAAACCCATTTCTCACCTCACCACTTCACTTCCTCACCAAAACTCACCATAAAGACCACATCTTGGAGCAAGGAAAGGGCAAGAAGAGAAGAAGCTTAGCACAATCAAGCCAAGAGAGGAGGAGTGCTCAACTTAGTTTACTCTAAACCCTTCTCTCTTTACTTTTATTTATCTTTTAGCATGGCTTGTAATTATTTCTTATATTTGATAGTCTTCCATGAATTATTAATCAAGGCCATCAATTTATCATTTATTGCTTGTGTGTGTATGCTCATTTCATGTTCTTATCATTATTGAATGTCTAGCTAGCATTTAATAAGTGTTTGGTTGTTGTGTGAAGTACCGAGAGGTGAAGCACACAACGTGCTCGATGAAATGTGTGATAGAGGTTGGTAAGATAGAAATATGCAATGCTAGCCTCTAGGATTCAATTTGTGTGCCATGAAACTTAATGAATTTACATGTAGTTCGGATAACCATTGAGAAATAGGTTGTTGGTGCATGTAAATGTTGTCTTTATCACTTGAGAGAGGTTAGAGACAAATTTAGGGTGTCACGAATCTACACACACTTGCATACTTTATCTTAATGATGTGCCTAAAATTGATGAGGATTGGATAGGTGGATTCAAGGTCTTAGCTTAATTTCTCATAAGAAATACAACCACTTGCTTGTGTTTGGCTTGTTTTAGTTTGTTAGCTTACATAGTTTAAATTATTGCATTTTAGTTTATGTTTAGTTTAGTTGAAGTTGAGTAGTATAATTCCATCATCACATATTTGTTGTTCTAGATAGTAATTGAATCAATCAATTGTGGTAATCAATACGTCAATCTCCGAGGAACGAATCTTATTCACCATTGTACTACTCCTACGGCTCCGTACTATTGCGGGTGCTCAATTAGGAGTGGTCAATTTTTGGCGCCGCTGCCGGGGATTGAGCGGTTTATTGATATCACTACTAGTTGGTTTATTGCTAATTTAGATCTTTTACTTGTGTTTATTTCTTTGTGTTTATAGGCGGTTGCTCTTGTATGCATCATTGTACAAGGAGCAACAATTTACAGGACTTGCATTTTGATCCGGATATAGAAGGGACGGCCCGAAGGAATAGAAGGAACCGGAGGCAAGCCATGGATAGGGACAACGAGAATCACGATCCGATACCACCCGCAGCCCAAGAGGGGCAACATGCACAAAATGAGCAATTTGGAGGGGACTGATAGAGTCATGAAGGGACTACGTCATGCCAAGGGTGGATCAAAACTTGTCACCGATCCAACTTCCGGCCATCAATGCCAACAATTTCGAGATCAAGTCCCATGTCTTTCAACAATTGGCGATGATGGGGCTATTTAATGGCAAGCCCACGGATGATCCAAACGAGCATTTGAGGAATTTTAATCAAATTTGCTCGACCTTCAAAATCAATGGAGCTTCGGATGATGCAATTAGGCTAAGGATCTTTCCGTTCTCATTGACTAGCCGAGCCAAGTCTTGGTATGATGCACTTCCACCAAGGTCGATCGGTAGTTGGGATGCGTTGGCTCAAGCTTTCCTCCACAAATACTTCCCTCCCGGAAGGGCGGCTCAACTAATGAATGAAATCCATGAATTTTCCCAATACGAGGCGGAGACCTTATATGAAGCTTGGGAGAGGTACAAGGAGTTGCTTAGGAAGTGTCCATGCCACGGAATGCCAAAGTGGTCGATAGTGGAGAAGTTTTATCGGGGTATGAACTTAGCCACTCGCCAATTTGTGGATGCTTCGACGGGAGGCTCTTTGATGAACTAAGTCAATGGATGCGGCTTATGACTTGATTGAGGATATGTCCATTGCAAATAGTCATTGGGGTAGCAATAGAAAGGCACCGAAGAAAGCACCCGGAATGTTGGAGGTTGATCAAGTGACCGCATTGCAAGCACAAATTGATGCCTTGACAAGACAATTAAGCAATATGGGAGCAAGTTCTAGTGCGGCCCAAGTCAAGATGGTGAGTTGTAGTTTGTGTTTGGGACCTCATGAGAGCGTGGATTGTCAAGCGGGGAACCCTTTTGCTACCAGACCTTCGGAACAAGTTTCTTTGGTGAATTACAATAGAAACTTCAACAATCAACCAAGACCCCAATATAATCCCTACAACAACAACTACAACCCCCTTTCAAAATATCACCCCAACTTCTTATGGAAAGATAACCAAAACGCTCTCCAACCCGAAGCCAACCTTAGACCACCCGGATTCCACCAAAACTACCCTAACCAAGCCCCGAACAACCAAGTGGAGAGGAAGTCAAACCTAGAGGAAGCATTCTCTAAGTACATGGGCAAGTTAGACACTAGAATGGAGACCCAAGACTTAGCCTTGAGGAAGCTTGATACGAAGATTGACCAACTTGCTCAACATTCACAAGCCTCGATCCAAAACCTAGAAATGCAAGTCGGTCAACTAGCTAGGGGACAACAAGGAAGACAACAAGGAACATTGCCAAGCGACACGGTGATCAATCCCAAAGAGCAATGCAAGGCAATTTCTTTGAGAAGTGGGAGAGTGGTTGAGCAACCGGAAAAAGTGAGCAAAAAGAAGGATGAAGTGGTTGGAGAAGAAGTGATCGAAGAGGCAATTGAAGAAGAGGTTGTTGAGGAGAAGAAAGAGGGAGATAACCCATCCAAGACATCTTGTGATCCACCCCCACCACAAGTCAAAGCATATGTGCCTCCAATTCCATACCCCCAAAGGTTGAGAAAGCACAAAGATGCCCACCAATTTGCAAAGTTCTTGGAGGTGTTCAAGAAGCTCCATATTAACATTCCATTTGCCGAAGCCCTAGCTCAAATGCCCACTTATGTCAAGTTTTTGAAGGACTTACTTTCCTACAAAAGGAAGCTTGAAGAGTTTGAAACGGTGGCACTAACGGAGGAATGTAGTGCTATTTTGCAAAACAAGCTCCCTCCTAAGTTGAAGGATCCGGGCAAGTTCACCATACCATGCACCATTGGAACCTCGGAATTTAGCGAGGCCTTGATCGATTCGGGGGCAAGCATAAACTTGATGCCCTATTCGATGTTCAAGAAGCTAAATGTTGGAGAAGTGAAGCCGACACATATCACTCTCCAATTGGCGGACCGATCAATCAAATATCCTAGAGGAGTGATGGAAGATGTTCTAGTGAAGGTAGATAGCCTATACTTTCCGGTGGATTTTGTCATCTTGGAAATGGAGGAGGATGTAGAAATACCTTTCTCTTAGGAAGGCCGTTTTTGAAGACGGCGGGTGCTTTAATTGATGTAAAAGATGAGAAGATGACCTTGAGAGTGGGTGATGAGCAAGTGGTGTTTGATATGTCCAAGGCAACCAAAAGGGCATTAGACATGGGTGATTGTTATAGGGTGGATGTGGTTGAGCCTATGATACAAGAATACGTGAAAAAAGGGAACCCCAAGGAGCCACTTGAAGCGTGTATAATGCATGGAGTGATGGAGGAAGATGAGAACTTGGAAGTTGAAGAATGTGCCAAGCAACTCAACTCCTTACCCTTGAGGACACTTAGGGGAAGATGGCACTTTGAAGAACTTGGTGTGGGAAAGCCAAAACTCCCACCATCTATTGAGAAGCCTCCCACTCTAGAGCTCAAGCAATTGCCATCTCACTTGCGGTATGCTTTCCTAGGAGATGCATCAACACTACCGGTAATAATCTCGGCGAGTTTGTCCAAGATTGAAGAGGAGAAGCTACTAAGGGTGTTGAGAGAGCACAAAAGAGCAATTGGTTGGTCAATATCGGACATCAAAGGGATTAGCCCATCATTATGCATGCACAAGATCTTAATGGAAGACAACTTCAAGCCTTCGGTGGAACACCAAAGGAGACTCAATCCTAACATGAAAGAGGTTGTGAAAGCGGAGGTGTTGAAGCTTTTGGATGCGGGAATCATTTATCCAATATCGGATAGCCCTTGGATTAGTCCGGTTCAAGTGGTGCCTAAGAAAGGAGGAATGACGGTGGTACCGAATGAGAAGAATGAATTGATCCCCATGAGGACCGTCACCGGATGAAGGGTGTGCATCGACTATAGGGAGTTAAACAATGCCACCCGAAAGGACCACTTCCCACTCCCTTTCATAGATCAAATGTTGGAGAGGTTGGCCGGCCATGACTACTATTGTTTCCTTGATGGTTTCTCCGGTTACAACCAAATCCATATTGATCCCGAAGACCAAGAGAAGACCACCTTCACTTGTCCCTATGGCACATTTGCATATAGAAGAATGCCATTCGGGTTGTGCAACGCACCGGCCACATTTCAACGGTGTATGATGGCAATATTTTCGGACATGGTGGAGAAAAGTATTGAAGTTTTCATGGATGACTTCTCGGTTTTTGGAACATCCTATGATGATTGCTTGAAGAATTTGGGGTTGGTTCTCAAGAGGTGTGAGGAGACAAACTTGGTACTCAATTGGGAAAAATGCCACTTCATGGTGAAGGAGGGCATTGTACTTGGACATCGGATCTCCTCTCAAGGAATTGAAGTGGATCGGGCCAAGGTAGAAGTCATAGAGAAGCTACCACCTCCTACCTCGATCAAGGGCATTAGAAGTTTCCTTGGGCATGCCGGTTTCTATAGACGCTTCATCAAGGATTTCTCCAAAATCACGAAGCCTCTTTGCCACTTGCTAGGGAAAGATGTTCCTTTCAACTTCGATGAAGAATGCCTACTCGCTTTTGAGACATTGAAGAAGGAGCTTACTTCCGCTCCTATCATGTCGGCTCCGGATTGGGAGCTCCCCTTTGAACTAATGTGTGATGCAAGTGATTATGCGGTGGGAGCCGTTTTGGGGCAAAGAAGAGAGAAGAGGCTACATGTGATTTACTATGCAAGCCAAACCTTAAATGATGCTCAAGTGAATTATGCCACCACGGAAAAGGAACTCCTAGCCATTGTCTTTGCCTTTGACAAATTCCAATCTTACCTAGTGGGTTCAAAGGTGATTGTATACACCGACCATGCGGCAATCAAGTACTTGATGGCAAAGAAAGATTCCAAGCCACGACTACTAATTTGGATTCTCCTCCTACAAGAGTTTAATTTGGAGATTAAGGACAAGAAGGGGTCCGAAAACCTTGTGGCGGATCACCTTTCAAGGCTAGAGAGGGATGAGAAAGATGAAGAGCAAATAGCCATAAATGAAGCATTTCCGGATGAGCAACTACTAATAGCCCAAGACTTGATGGCTCCTTGGTTTGCCGACATTGTGAATTTTCTAGCAAGGGAGGTCATACCGGTGGAGATGAATTTCCACCAAAAGAAGAAATTCCTTTGGGATGTAAAGTCATACTTGTGGGATGAGCCACTCCTATTCCGGATTTGTAGTGATGGTCTCGTTAGAAGATGTGTATGAGGGATATCCTCATGCATTGCCATTCCAAGGAGTGTGGAGGACACTTTGGAGCGATTAGAACCTCAAAGAAAGTGCTCCAATCGGGATTCTATTGGCCTACACTCTTTCGAGACGCAAGAAGCTTTGTGGAAGCATGTGACCGGTGTCAAAGAACCGGTAATATTGGCAAGAGGGATGAGATGCCACTCAATGTGATGCTTGAAGTGGAATTGTTTGATGTGTGGGGTATTGATTTCATGGGACCATTCCCAAGCTCTTACGGAAACCAATATATCTTGGTGGCGGTGGACTATGTGTCTAAGTGGGTAGAAGCTATAGCCACACCAAAGAGTGATGCCAATGTGGTCACAAAATTCCTAAAGAAGAACATCTTCACAAGATTTGGCACTCCAAGAGCAATCATTAGTGATGGAGGCTCTCACTTTTGCAACAAGTTGTTTGAAGCTCTATTGAAGAAGTATGGTGTGAAGCACCGCATCACTACCCCTTACCACCCTCAAGCAAACGGCCAAGCGGAGGTGTCAAATTGAGAAATCAAGAGCATCCTAGAAAAAACGGTGGGAAGCCGGAGAAAAGATTGGGCCAAGAAGCTTGATGATGCCTTATGGGCTTATAGGACGGCGTTCAAAACCCCTTTGGGCATGTCTCCTTATAGGCTTGTCTATGGCAAGGCGTGCCATCTTTCGGTGGAGCTTGAGCACAAGGCGTATTGGGCCATCAAGAAGTTGAACTTTGACATGAAAGCGGCGGGAGAGAAGAGGTTGCTTCAACTTAATGAGCTTGATGAAATCCGCCTTGAAGCCTACGAGAATGCCCGCATTTACAAGGAGAAGACCAAAGAGTGGCATGATAGAAGAATTGTGAAGAAGGACATTCAAGTGGGGAACCAAGTTCTCCTTTTCAACTCAAGACTCCGTTTATTTCCCGGAAAACTCAAGAGCCGGTGGACGGGCCCATTTACCGTCACCCAAGTATTCCCCTATGGAAGTGTGGAAATTGAAAAGGGAGCAAAGGAGAGGTTCAAGGTCAACGAGCAAAGACTCAAGCTTTATTGGGAGAATGCGGTGGAAGAGCCAAAGGAGAAGGTTCTCCTCAAAGAACCAACTTGACTCATTCATCCAAGGGAAGTACTTTTTGTAAATAGTAGGTAGATTTATTTGCTTTCATGAATTTTAGTTTATTTTGGGATTGAATTCGCCCCCTCCGAACTTGAGTTGTGCTTTGTGATGAATTTTGTTAAATGTGTGCACAACGTGGACTTTGCGCAATTTAGGTTTGGGGGTATAGAAAACTCAATCAATTTTTCTTTAATTTAATTGAGTTTTTTTTTTTTTTATTTAACTTTAATTGACAAAAAAAAAAAAAAAATCCATGCAAGTAATGTTCTAGTTGAGCTTCATAAGTATGTGCAGGACTAATTTCAAGTGAGAAATTTTAGAGGCAAAACAGGTATGAATCAGGCCCAACCTGCCCAGAATTGAAGACAGGCGCTGTACGAAGCGCTGTACGTAGCGCTGTACGTACAGCGCCCATCCTAGGAGAAGGGGGCCCCACAACTTACCCAAACGCCGCCGTTTTAGGAGTGGCGCTGTACAGGGCGCTGTACATAGCGCCCTACGTACAGCGCCCATACCAGGTTTGCGTTTTTAATGCCAGCGACGAGCAGCAGCTTCCACACTCTCAAATTTTACAAAGAAAAAAACGCTCTCCTCTCCTCTCCTCTCTCAAGGGTTTTTCGTCCCAATTGGTAAGTAATCCACCCAAATCCCCTTCTTTTTACTCCTTTGTCGTCTCAAATCCTTACATTGCATGATTTAAGCCAATTTTGGCAAGGTTTGGGTGATTTTCGCATGATTAGGGCATAGATTGAGGGTTTTCGATTTTGTGTTGATTTGGTGGATTGTGGATGTGATTTTGGTCCATTTTGGCTACAACTTGCATGGGTTATTGTTTATTTTTGATTAATTTTGGAATGGAGCAATTTTTGGCATGATTTTGGTTGGGTTTGCTTGAGAATCCGAAAATTGGCTTAGTATCTGGAGGTTTGTGTGGAAGAAGATTGTTGTGTTGGCTTTTGAAGTGAGATTTGGGTTGATTGAAGACTTGAAGTGTTAGATTTAAGGGTGGTTGTGCCTTGTGAAGTGTTTGGGTAGTGTTTTGTGGTTCCGGATTGCCTAATTTTCAGTCGAAGTGCTGCCCGAATTGTACCAAAAATGCCACCAAAAAGCAACAAGCGTGCTAGACCAGGTGAAGGGTCTTCAACGAGTGAAAGCCAAGAGGCAACCCCATGTGTGCGAAACAGGGACTATGCCACAAGAAAGGCCATACTCACGGTCCGTCCAATCATTCATGAGAGAGGCATCCTTGTTTCTACCTTGGAGGACACTACCATTCCAGCGATTGTTGAGGCTAGGAAATGGGAAAAGTTTGTTGCGCCATGTGGATTGGTCAACCTCACTTGGGTGAGAGAGTTCTTTGCTAGTATGGTGCCCGAGACATTCAGAAATGGGGGGTGTGTATTGGTCAGAGATGTAGTGGTAGAAATTTCAGAGAGAAAGATCAATGAACACTTTGGCACAACCCCCGTGAGACAGAGTGCCCTGCCTTTAGGTTATGCCTCCTTTGACGGTGACTCTGAAAAATTGGCCAAGCTGCTGAGAGGAAATGATGATGGGGTGTGGACCAAGAAGCACCCAATTAGGCAGTCAGACTTATCCAAGGATGTGGCCCTAATGAACCTCTTCAACTCATCCTCCTTGAGACCGGTATCCCACACTAGCTCTATTTCAGTAAAGCGGGCAGAGTTGGTAGCTTGCTACCTCACTGGAGGCCTGATTGATGTAGGGAGAGTCATCAAGGCTGAACTTAATGAAGCAGGGGACATTGACCTCAAAAACAAGCCTCAAGCAAAGAAGAAACCCGTCCCTTTCCCATACTTAATTACTGTGCTATGCAGGGAAGCTGGTGTTCCAGAGTTTGATAATGATGAATGGGCCAAGGGAGATAAGGGGGATCTTAACCTCCGCTCTTGGAATGATACAACTAGCAAGACAAAGGGAAGGAGAAAGTTATGGAAATTGCCGTCTTCCCGTCCTAGAGCAGATTATGGGCCTGAGGAATCTGATGAGGAAGGCGAGGAAGATAAGGACTTTGAGCCTCAAGAGGAGGAGTTGCAGTTTGGAGAGTCAGGACAGGCAGGCAGTTCAGAGATGTCTCAGTTCAATCGGATTATGAAGGCCATTACGGGCAACCAGCTCGTCACAGAACGAGTGGAATCGAAGATTGATACCCTCACCCGGCAGTTTACTGAATACATGCAGACACAGGACTTCTACAGGCAAGAGCAAGAGGCCGAAGTGGAGGATGTCAGGGCGGACGTGGCAGCTATGAGGGCACAGCTTGGTTTTCAGACCTATCAGAGGAGAGAGCGCCGCAGGCCACCCACACCCACACCCGCACCACCACCACCACCACCACCACCACCGTCGTCTGCCGGTACCCTAGGCTTCTCAGCAGCTGATTATGTGCCCGATGACATGACACCTGCAGACATTGAGAGGATGAGGAGAGGCCAAAGTTCAAGGGGGTAGGATTGGTCGAGCCCACCATTTCATGCCACCGGTTGCTCCGTGTTTTATTCTCTTTATTAGCGTTTATTTTCATGGTTGACTGCTTAACTGGATAGTTGTTTTATTTTGGTTTTTTCACTCACCTTTTGGATATTTTGGATCTTGTAGTTACTTTTTGCATGCTTTTATCTCGGATTTTATAGTTTCCAGTATTAGACTTCTATATTTTCGCTTTTATTGCCTTTTACTTGCCTTTATTTTGCTTTATTTATCTTTGCTATTTATTTATTTTTAATTTGCGGAGTTGTATTGTGCCTAGCTTTTAGGTTTAGTGTGTGTTAGGGTTGCATTGTGGCTTCCCTCCCGCTTCTAAGCTTACATTGTCCAATCTTTTTATGTGCAAACATTGAGGACAATGTTTCGTTTAGGTTTGGGGGTGCGGCCATCTAGTTACCCTCTCGCGTCTTTCAGTTTATACTTATTTATATTTTTTTTCCTTGCATGAGTGTCTTGTATGCTATATATATATACATATATCAAAAAAATATATATATTTGCATGATTGTGTGGGCTTAAAGCCAAATTTTGTTGCTTTTCTACCATTTCGAGTCAAAATCTAGAGCAGCAAGGGCTGCTTGTTGAGATGCCTTTGAGTTGAGCCGTTGTAGGCACTTTTGTATGCCATGCGTTATTAGAGAGGTTGTGTTGGTCAAAGCTACATCACATTGCTTGCACACATCCTACCGGACTCATTTCGTGTTTTAGTGAATAAGGTAGCGCGCTTGAGATGTCTAGATCATTAGTGGAGGCTACCCATGTGAGCTTCATGGCCCAAATATTGCGTCCACAAGAGTGAATTTTATTTCTATTCTCTAAACACTCATCATGTAGATATTAGGCATAATAAAAAGGACCTCTTTTCATTGCATTGAGCATTAAAGATCATATCTTTAGTATTTTACCTCATGTTCTCCCTTGTTTGCTTGCTTGACTCATACCTTTAGAGATGATGTAGGCAATGTGTGTAAGTCACTAAAAATGGCCCAAACACGTCCTTAAGCCTTGTGTGTGTGTGCTTAATTGTCCAATTAATGTAGACCTCCACACTAAACTCAATCACCATATCCACCCATCTTACATTTTCACCACATCAAATCCAAACACTAGACCACCCCATACAATGATCATGGCTAGAAAACCTGAAGAGAAAATTGAAGCCCAAAAAGAAATATAACAAATTGCATCCAAGTAGCGTGTACTTAGGCTTTTGATTTATCAATTTATCATTAAAAAAAAAAAAAAAAAAAGAATAAGTTGCCCAAATACCAAGCAACTACAAAGTGTACAAAGTCTTAAAGTCAATAAAATGCCTAGACGCTCAAAAAAGGATTCCAAAGTGCCATGTAGAAGACTCTAGCATGATCATTGGTTCACCAATAATTCCATATCCTCCATCACCATTCAACCATCAAGTTTGCTTGTGCTTAAAAAGAAGTCCTAATTGATCTTTAGGAAGAGTCTAGCTTGAAAGCAAGGGTGTTCTTAATGCTTGATTCCATTCTTGAGGTTCATTTGCATGAAAATATGAGCGTTCTTGAAACTTTTCATATGCGTGGTATTCTTGAAAATCTCTTTGTGCATAAACTCCAACTCGCATATGTTTGATGAGTGAGCCTAGGTTCAGTGTGATAAAATAATGAGAGAACCCAAGAGAGGCTTAGAGTCAAAGCGAAATGTTATCAATGACTCTTGTGTTCGATGCTTTTGATACTAAATTCACTAAGTAGTCCAGAATTGCAATCATTAGTGTTGTAGCACCTTGGCTATCACACCTCTAGATTGCACTCAATGATCTTGGCATACTTGTGTCTACTTCACGGTTCGCTCAATGTCGCATCTCATCTTTCGTTGGCTCGGTAGAAAACACGTTTGTGGGTACCGTTCTGTAGGCCCTCACGAGACTTCACTCGTCCACTAGGGATCGCCTAGGGGTTTAAAAGGCTTGTGGCACGTGCTAAGTGCCATCGTGTCACCCACGAAAGTGGTGTTTTCTTTTCTTTAAATTTTAGTAGGTTGATTTTAGTTTTGTTTGCTTTGGTTTTGCTCGGGGACGAGCAAAAGATAAGTTTGGGGGTATTTGATAATGCCCACCTATACACTTGGTGTAGCCCCGTTTCCTATCTTTTTGCATCCGTTTTCCGGGTAAAACCAAGTTTTTGACGCTTTAAATAAGCTTGTGCAGGTTTCGGGTCTTCTAAGGGCTTTATTTTAGATAAATGAAGAATGGGAGGCAAAAACATCAAGTTGAAGATTTTTTTTCCAGGCCTGAAGAAATGGGGACAGAAAAGTGGCGCTGTACGGGCGCCCTACAGGGGCGCTCTACGTACAGCGCCCAAGCCTGAAGCAGCCACATTGGAGAAGTGGCGCTGTACAGGGCGCTGTACAAAGTGCCCTACATACAGCGCCCACAATTAAATTCGAGATCAGAAGAGTGGCGCTGTACAGGCGCTGTACAGAAGCGCCCTACGTATAGCGCCCACACTGCCACATCAGAAATTGGTCTAGGTTTTCAAGCCCTAATTTCATACACTATAAATACCTCACCTCAGCTCTGTTCCAGCCAGACCTTGCACGACCTTAGACCTCCAAGACACCTCTTTTCACTTCCAAACTCCCAAGATCACTCCTTTCATCCAAATCCTCCACCAAATCACTCACATCCTTCATCAAATCATCACCCAAACCCATTTCTCACCTCACCACTTCACTTCCTCACCAAAACTCACCATAAAGACCACATCTTGGAGCAAGGAAAGGGCAAGAAGAGAAGAAGCTTAGCACAATCAAGCCAAGAGAGGAGGAGTGCTCAACTTAGTTTACTCTAAACCCTTCTCTCTTTACTTTTATTTATCTTTTAGCATGGCTTGTAATTATTTCTTATATTTGATAGTCTTTTGTTGTATGATGAACTAGACTTCCTTGGCTAAGGCCAAGATGAAGCCTTTTCCATGAATTATTAATCAAGGCCATCAATTTATCATTTATTGCTTGTGTGTGTATGCTCATTTCATGTTCTTATCATTATTGAATGTCTAGCTAGCATTTAATAAGTGTTTGGTTGTTGTGTGAAGTACCGAGAGGTGAAGCACACAACGTGCTCGATGAAATGTGTGATAGAGGTTGGTAAGATAGAAATATGCAATGCTAGCCTCTAGGATTCAATTTGTGTGCCATGAAACTTAATGAATTTACATGTAGTTCGGATAACCATTGAGAAATAGGTTGTTGGTGCATGTAAATGTTGTCTTTATCACATGAGAGAGGTTAGAGACAAATTTAGGGTGTCACGAATCTACACACACTTGCATACTTTATCTTAATGATGTGCCTAAAATTGATGAGGATTGGATAGGTGGATTCAAGGTCTTAGCTTAATTTCTCATAAGAAATACAACCACTTGCTTGTGTTTGGCTTGTTTTAGTTTGTTAGCTTACTTAGTTTAAATTATTACATTTTAGTTTATGTTTAGTTTAGTTGAAGTTGAGTAGTATAATTCCATCATCACATATTTGTTGTTCTAGATAGTAATTGAATCAATCAATTGTGGTAATCAATACGTCAATCTCCGAGGAACGAATCTTATTCACCATTGTACTACTCCTACGGCTCCGTACTATTGCGGGTGCTCAATTAGGAGTGGTCAAGAAGCAATTGAGGGAAATATTTTTGTTATCCATTTCAAAACTGTTTAAGATAGGCAGAGAATACTTATAGGGGGCCTTGGTACTTTGATAGGGCGATTATAATCTTTGAAGAACCAATGGTTACTGGAAATATTGGGGATATGAGATTTGACAGAGCTGAGTTCTAGATCCAGATTCACAATGTTCCTTTAATTTGTATGTTTGAAGAGATTGGTTTCTTTTTAGGGAGAATGATTGGCGAAGTAAAGGAAGTTGATGTAGAGACCGGAAAAGGTGATACTCATTTTCTGCGAGTTCGTGTGGTTATCGTAGCTGAGAATCCTCTCAACCGGAGTCTTCGAGTGGATATTTTGGGCTCTGGTGAGGTTACCACAATGCTTCTCAGATATGAAAGATTACAAGATTATTGCTTCAAATGTGGTCACCTAGGCCATGTCTTGAGAGAGTGTTTGGAGAAAGAAGGGGAAAGAGATGTGAAATCAGAAGAAAGCCTTCGATTGTGTGTTTGGCTTCGTGCTTCAAGTCCTCCCAAAAATGATAGATATGGTAGTGGTAGGCTATTTGAGCGAAACAAGGGAAGGAATAATGGAAATTTTGAAAATTATTTTTTCTCATCTTCATCTGATCAAAGGGATGGAAGTTGGAAGGAATCGAAATTTTAGTCTCCGATGATCCCAGTTGCTAGTATCCGGAAGATGTCGAATCAAGAATCTAGGGGAAAGGGATTGGTGGAACATCTAGTACCCGAAGAGGTGGGATTCCAATCTGACAAGGAGCGCCAATGTTGTAAAGAGATCAACAATTGCGGCTTTGCAAGTGCTGATTATGATCAAATTCAGAGGTTAGAAAAGCAAGTGGTTGTTAGGATTATGCTCAATAGCAAGAGTGTAATGTTGTAATTAACAATCTTTTTCATATTAATAAAGTGATTTCTGGTTTAACAAATCGTATAGCATTTATAGTTGTCAAAGTAAATAATCATAAGGTCTAAAGACTATGGGAAAAGAAGAATTGTTCGTACATCTGGATATGTATGTGGTAGACACAATTCTTTAGTTAGTCTTGAATATTGTTCACAACTTAAGTTAAAGGTTGGGCACCTTTATCTTGTTAAAGTTGTAGAATTCTTTTGCTAGCATTTGAGTGGGATCAAATGAGATATGATGAGTCTAAAATCATCGGAGTGTCTTCGAGCAAAAGGATCTAGTGCACTGGGTGCATTGAACTGGATCACAATGAAAAGCTTTATCTAAAACCGTCAATAGATAATAGTTTTTTCATTATCAGGACAATCGGAGAGTCTATCTTAATCCTGAGATAAATGATGGACTTATGGTTGCAAGTGATATCATTTGAGTTATCAATGAGTACGATTATATCGCATAGTCTATCCTCGATAATTTGGTGATATTCATTTGTTAATCGATAGAGGACTTCATTTATAGATATGGACATCGTGGCTCCATTTAATTAAATGAGAGTATAATATCATCATATGGATGTTTTGAGGTAATTGGATATTAAATCTCAACGTTGAGTTTTCAATAGTGTCTATTGAAAACATGGCTTCTGGACAAGTCAAAATATCCAAGTTCAAAACGTGGTCATATGAGTAAATATGGTAACTTGGAGAGTTATAGGCGGTCTATGAACTCTTGGCGATTACTGATATTAATCACGAGGATACACTATCTCCAATATGATTGTCTAGGGTATGAATGAGGAGCATCTTCCTTTTCTATCTTTATTTAAGAGTTCAGTTTTAGCTCTTTAGTGGAATGAGTTAAAATTAATGGATCGGACCTAAGTGAATCATTTGTTGATTGTGATTAGGTTATGTCTATTGAAGCTTAAATTTAGATGGCCCGCCAAGATCCCCAATCCACACGGACTTGTATGGATCACTTGATATATTCTACCGGACCAATTTAAGGGTCCATCTAGAATTGCATTTAATATATTAAGAATATAATATGCACATTATTTAAGTAATGGGCTGCTCAATTATATTAATATATTAATGAAAGACATGTGGGCTTGTTTCTTTTAGTAAGAATGGGTCTGGTTCACATGTGGGCTTTTTTATTTAAAGTCCAATGGATTAAATGAAATAGGAAAATAATATTAGGCCCACCTTATATAAGTGGGGCGGCTAGGTTAAGGTTTTAACCTAAAAATATTATTTTGTTTCATTTGTTTTAATTAAATAAGAATTAATTGATTTATTGATTAATTGTTTAATTAAAGAAACAAATCTTTCCTAAAAGTAAAAGACTTGTTTGATAAGTAAATAAATAAATTAGTATTATTTATTTAATCAAATAAGGAGTCTTTTTTTGATTTAGTCAAATAAAAGAATAAAAATAAAAGAGTTGGATTAGGGTTTGAAGTCTATAAAGTTAAAAAGAATTAGGGTTGAATTTTAGTCACCCTATATAAGTGACATGATGAAATTCGGCCAACCCTAATCTTAGACTACATAGAATTCGGCAACCCTAAAGGAAAAAGAAGAAAAAATTCGGCCAACCTATATATATGTTCTTATAGGGTTCGGCCACATCAATCAATTGGTGCTTGAGTTTTTTATTTTCTTTCTTCTTCTTCTTAATTCTAAGAGAGTTTTTTATTCTAGAAAGACAAAAAGGAGTGAAAAATTATTCTTTGATAGTATACAATTGCTTAATCATCAATAAGCTTGTGTATACGATATCGATCTAGGTTCACGCGAGTTTCGATCATAAGATTGAGAACTCAAAAGTGACCGGAATAATTTTGACATTCTTTTGATTGTTTTGTGACTAACAAAGAAAAGAAAGTATTTGTTTTGGTCCATTCACAGGTTTGCAATTCAAAGGAAAGGGAGACCACGCTCCTAGGTGATCCACGTTCGTGCTCGGATTGAAGGTCTTGCGGATTACCATCGACGTAAGTCAATCGGATCACGCGACAAAAGGTAATTTACTTTTGTTGATATATATGCATGTTTATTGATTAAAAGGGTTTAAGGTTCATAAAGGAAAAATTTTAAAAGTCACTAAATCGTCTTTAGTATCGCTTCCGCTGCGTGTAACACTTTTATTTATTATTTTTTCCCTTCAATTGGTATCAGAGCCCAGGTTGAACCCTTTTAATTAATTAACGTATATATACGTGGATCTATTTCTTTTTATTGTGATTATG
The DNA here is from genome assembly GCA_030490815.1 of Acer saccharum. Taxonomy (NCBI): domain Eukaryota; kingdom Viridiplantae; phylum Streptophyta; class Magnoliopsida; order Sapindales; family Sapindaceae; genus Acer; species Acer saccharum. The sequence continues at coordinate 25,716,997 of CM059871.1, forward strand.
CATGTTTAGAAAGAGATGGCACTCTAGGTATTCAAATATATAATTACATGTGATGTATGGATTTATATATGTTTTATGTGGATTGTTATTGCTCGATTTTGGCCCTAGATTTTCAATGTAATTTTTGTTTCGGAGTTGTAACAAGAAGGGTGGTCTATTATCGCCATAATTCCTTCTTGGTAGTTGTTAGGTTTTATTTTTTTAATATGTGCAGTATTTTTTTTAGGTTTACTGCTGCAGTTTTTTTTTTATTAGTATGTGCAGTTTTTTGTTTGTAAAAATACTGCAGTGAATAAAAAAAAAAAAAAAAAATTAATACTGCAGTATTTATTATATATATACTGCCGTAATATGTTTAGGTCTTGAAGATTCGAAGACACGAAGCAAAACGAAGCAACCGGAACCGAGAACGAGCACCGTGCGCACCCTAGGAGTGGATTGGGCTGCGCATGGCAAGCCCAAGCTTGGTGGGCTGCGCACGGCAACCCTGGAGTCCTCATGGGCTGCGCACGGCAGCCCCTTAGTGGGGTTGTGAGTTGTGCTCGCCCGTGGGTTGGGCCGAAGGATGAGCGTATGGTTGATGGGCCACCTGAAGATCTTGTATTCCTGACAAATTGTAATTTACTTGTTTTTCTAGGATGGGCCAAAGTTGTTGCTATTTAATTTATGCTTAAATATTACAATATTTGTTATTGTATGATAACATGACATATAGAATAGGAGTGCCACGCATATATCTCTTTTGGTATGAACATGCATTGAATGATTTAGGTATCTAAATTGGCATCTAGATAACTCGGTAAATCATTCTATGGGATTTAATCACACGCCTTAAATAATTGAGTGGGAGAAGGTGTTTTTGTAACACCTATGGCCTCCAAGGTTAGTTGAGCTTTATTATTTATTGGTAATCCCCCCAAGGGGCGTCCATGAATGGAATTTAGCAACATACTTCCTTACAAGGATAGACTAGACAATGGACTCAAACGAGATCTACTCCCCAAGGAGGGATTTTCGTGAGAGAAAATTGAGGGTCGATATCTTGGTAACACACTCAATGTAATTTTATTGATATCCTCCCAAGAGTTCTTGTTAATAAAATTGCAAGGCTAAAATTGAAAACGCTGGTTGTTATGTTAACAATTAGGTGGGACCTAGTCTAACTAGTAAATGGTGCGAACTCCCAAAGGAGGCGTAACATTTATGGGTGTTAGATCACCGTTGAATTTTATGATTGAGTTATTTATTTAATTCAAGATAAATATTTAAAAGTGCTTTATCATGATTATTTACTTATATACGTTTTGTTTTATTCAGAAATCATGACCCCATCACTTATGAACATCCTGAAAGATAACACTTTAACTGGAGATAATTATGTCACATGGAAAAGGAAAATTGGGTTGTTCCTGCAAAGTGAAAAACACAAGTTTGTTCTAACTACTCCTAAACCACCTGCTCCTAATAATGAATCTAGCATAATGTGTAGAGATGAGTATGAGCAGTGGAAGACTTCAGATGATATGGCAAAATGTTACATTATGGCCACTATCTCCGACGTGTTGCAACAGCAGCATGAAGGAATGGAGTCCGCTGCTGATATAATGATGTCTCTAGAGGAAATGTTTGCTATGAAGTCTAGGACGACTAAGAGAGAGGCAGTGACTGCTTTTATGAATCTTAGGATGAAACCTGGACAGGCTGTGAAAGATCACATGATGAAAGTCATAGCACATCTCAACATTGCTGAACTGCATGGCGTTGAGATAGATGGTGAGACAAAGATTGATATGGTTGTCAATTCATTGTCAGATTCCTTTGATCAGTTCAAATTGGACTACACTTTGAACAAAAAGGAATACACCTTACAAGGCGTGATGCAAGATGTTCAAAGTGCTGAAAAGATCCTTGTGAAAGGCAAAGGTCAAGAGATTCATATGGTTGGTAAAGTTGCTACTGTTAAGGCCCGTCAAAAGGTCAAGAAACAACAGAAGAAAAAGCAACTTGGGCCTATCAAGAAGGAGACCAAGAAAGTAACCAAGATCAAAGGGAAATGCTTCCTTTGTGGTGAAAAGGGACATTGGAAGAGAAATTGCCCAAAGTCCCAGAACAAGAAGGAAGAAGGTAATTTGAATTATCTAGAAACATGTTTTTTGGCTGATTCTACAGATTCTTGGATCATAGACTCAGGAGCCACTAATCATGTTTGTTATTCCTTGCAGGGGTTTCAAGAAAGGAGAAAGCTGAGTAAGAATGAAATCAATTTGCGCTTGGGCAACGGAACGTTAGTGTCTGCAAGTGCAGTGGGAGATATTAGAGTTTATTTGGATTCTAGAAGGCATTTAGATTTAATAGACGTTTATTATGTACCTCAATTCAAGAGGAATTTAATTTTAGTTTCTTGTTTGAATAAATTTGGATATTCGGTTACTTTTAATAAAGTTTTTATTATTAGTAAGAATGACAAAATTATTTGCCAAGGTACATTGGAAAACGGTCTATACTTTTTGCATAGAAATATCTCTCACTCGTTAGACACAGAAATAACGGAACCTAATCATAAAAGAGTAAAATTATCAACAGATGAAACCTATCTTTGGCATTTACGCTTAGGTCATATTAACCTTAATAGGATTAAAAGATTGGTATGTGACGGACCTTTGAGTGACTTAAAGGTTGATGATCTACCAACTTGTGAATCTTGTTTGGAAGGTAAAATGACCAAAAGGACGTTCTCTGCCAAAGGTGCAAGAGCCACTGAATGTTTAGGATTGATACACACTGATGTATGTGGACCTATGAGCATTCAAGCTAGAGGTGGATATGAGTACTTCATCACCTTCACGGATGATTACTCGAGATTTGGTTATGTGTATCTCATGAGACATAAGTCGGATGCTTTTGACATGTTCAAAGCATTCAAAGCTGAAGTGGAAAATCAGCTTGAGAAACACATAAAAATCTTGAGATCTGATCGTGGTGGAGAATATCTATCTGGTGAGTTTCAGCAATATCTTATTGATAATGGGATAGTTTCTCAGTTTTCTGCACCAGGTACACCTCAACAGAATGGGGTAGCAGAAAGGAGAAATAGAACTCTTTTGGATATGGTTAGGTCTATGTTGAGTTATTCAACGCTTCCTATTTCTTTTTGGGGATATGCTTTACAAACTGCTATATACATTCTAAACGATGTACCATCTAAGTCTGTTCCTAAAACACCGCATGAGTTGTGGACTGGGCGCAAGCCTAGTTTACAACACTTAAGGATATTTGGTTGTCCTGCGCATGTGTTAAGAGGAAAGACAGAAAAGATGGAGTCCCGTTCAGAAACATGTATATTTGTAGGGTATCCAAAAGAAACTAAAGGATATTATTTCTATAGTCCTTTAGATCTTAAAGTATTTGTTTCGACAAATGCTAAATTTCTGGAAAAGGACTATATGAATGATTTTGTGCCTAGAAGTAGAATTGTCCTGAATGAGATGTCAGGAGATACAATTCCACGAGAGGTTGCACAACCTAACCCAATTGTAAGTTCCGATCCAACACAAGATCAACAACCTACCATTCCTCGTCGTAGTGGGAGGGTTAGAACACAACCCGAAAGATACATCGGTCTGGGAGAATCAGTGGAGAATCTCCCGGACGACGATGATCCCTATACGTACAAGGAAGCTATGGAGGATGTTGATAGTCGCCATTGGCAAAAGGCAATGCAATCCGAGATTGAATCTATGTTCGATAACAAAGTCTGGTCCCTTGTAGACTTGCCTAAAGGGATAAAACCCATTGGGTGCAAGTGGGTATACAAGAGGAAAAGAGGTATGGATGGAAAGGTGGAAACCTTTAAAGCTAGATTGGTAGCTAAAGGGTATACACAGAAAGAAGGTATCGATTACGAGGAAACCTTCTCTCCTGTGGCCATGCTTAAATCCATTAGGATACTCTTATCCATTGCAGCATCTTTAGATCTAGAGATTTGGCAAATGGACGTCAAGACAGCTTTCCTAAATGGAAGTCTTGACGAAAGCATCTACATGATGCAACCAGAGGGATTCATTGAAAAGGGCCAAGTGGATAAGGTATGCAAGTTGCAGAAATCCATATATGGATTAAAGCAAGCATCCAGATCCTGGAACATAAGGTTTGATCAAGCTGTCAAAGGTTTTGGATTTATTCAGAATCCTGACGAACCTTGTGTATACAAAAGGATTAAAGGCGACAAGTTGGTTTTCCTGATTCTTTATGTTGATGATATACTACTCATTGGAAACGATGTAGGTGTATTGACATCAGTAAAAGAATGGTTAGCAAAACAATTTGATATGAAGGACTTAGGAGAAGCAAGTTTTATTCTAGGTATCCAAGTAATAAGGGATAGAAAGAATAGAACGATTGCATTATCCCAAGCTTCATACATAGACAAAATCTTGTCTAGGTTTTCCATGCAGGATTCCAAGAAAGGTATGTTACCTTTCAGACATGGAATCAAGCTTTCTAAGGAACAAGTTCCTAAGAATGAGCATGAAGAGCAATTCATGAGTAGAGTTCCATATGCCTCGGCAGTTGGAAGTCTCATGTATGCAATGCTCTGTACTAGACCAGATATTTGTTTTGCTGTTGGCATAGTTAGCAGGTTTCAATCGAAACCTGGACCTGATCACTGGACGGCAGTCAAGCATATTTTCAAGTATCTTAAGAGAACGAGAGATAATATGCTTGTATACTCTGGAGGGGATTTAGTTCCCGTTGGGTATACAGATTCTGATTTCCAATCAGATTCTGACTCCAGAAAATCCACATCAGGGGCTGTGTTTACTATTGGAGGAGGAGCAGTTATATGGAGGAGTATCAAGCAATCTTGTATTGCTGATTCCACCATGGAAGCTGAGTATGTTGCTGCATGCGAAGCTGCCAAAGAGGCTGTTTGGCTCCGCCAATTCTTGATTGACTTAGAAGTGGTTCCTAGTGCGAATAAGCAGATCACTATCTACTGTGACAACAGTGGAGCAGTGGCTAATTCGAAAGAACCAAGAAGTCACAAGAGAGGTAAACACATTGAAAGAAAGTATCATCTTTTAAGGGAGATTGTTCAAAGAGGTGACGTGACGATTACCAAAATCGCGTCAGCAGAAAATCTAGCGGATCCCTTCACAAAGGCTCTACCTCAGAAGAGTTTCGATGGGCATCTAGAGAATATGGGCTTGAGAGATATGACACATTTGCTATAGCGCAAGTGGGAGATTGTTAGGATTATGCTCAATAGCAAGAGTGTAATGTTGTAATTAACAATCTTTTTCATATTAATAAAGTGATTTCTGGTTTAACAAATCGTATAGCATTTATAGTTGTCAAAGTAAATAATCATAAGGTCTAAAGACTATGGGAAAAGAAGAATTGTTCGTACATCTGGATATGTATGTGGTAGACACAATTCTTTAGTTAGTCTTGAATATTGTTCACAACTTAAGTTAAAGGTTGGGCACCTTTATCTTGTTAAAGTTGTAGAATTCTTTTGCTAGCATTTGAGTGGGATCAAATGAGATATGATGAGTCTAAAATCATCGGAGTGTCTTCGAGCAAAAGGATCTAGTGCACTGGGTGCATTGAACTGGATCACAATGAAAAGCTTTATCTAAAACCGTCAATAGATAATAGTTTTTTCATTATCAGGACAATCGGAGAGTCTATCTTAATCCTGAGATAAATGATGGACTTATGGTTGCAAGTGATATCATTTGAGTTATCAATGAGTACGATTATATCGCATAGTCTATCCTCGATAATTTGGTGATATTCATTTGTTAATCGATAGAGGACTTCATTTATAGATATGGACATCGTGGCTCCATTTAATTAAATGAGAGTATAATATCATCATATGGATGTTTTGAGGTAATTGGATATTAAATCTCAACGTTGAGTTTTCAATAGTGTCTATTGAAAACATGGCTTCTGGACAAGTCAAAATATCCAAGTTCAAAACGTGGTCATATGAGTAAATATGGTAACTTGGAGAGTTATAGGCGGTCTATGAACTCTTGGCGATTACTGATATTAATCACGAGGATACACTATCTCCAATATGATTGTCTAGGGTATGAATGAGGAGCATCTTCCTTTTCTATCTTTATTTAAGAGTTCAGTTTTAGCTCTTTAGTGGAATGAGTTAAAATTAATGGATCGGACCTAAGTGAATCATTTGTTGATTGTGATTAGGTTATGTCTATTGAAGCTTAAATTTAGATGGCCCGCCAAGATCCCCAATCCACACGGACTTGTATGGATCACTTGATATATTCTACCGGACCAATTTAAGGGTCCATCTAGAATTGCATTTAATATATTAAGAATATAATATGCACATTATTTAAGTAATGGGCTGCTCAATTATATTAATATATTAATGAAAGACATGTGGGCTTGTTTCTTTTAGTAAGAATGGGTCTGGTTCACATGTGGGCTTTTTTTATTTAAAGTCCAATGGATTAAATGAAATAGGAAAATAATATTAGGCCCACCTTATATAAGTGGGGCGGCTAGGTTAAGGTTTTAACCTAAAAATATTATTTTGTTTCATTTGTTTTAATTAAATAAGAATTAATTGATTTATTGATTAATTGTTTAATTAAAGAAACAAATCTTTCCTAAAAGTAAAAGACTTGTTTGATAAGTAAATAAATAAATTAGTATTATTTATTTAATCAAATAAGGAGTCTTTTTTTGATTTAGTCAAATAAAAGAATAAAAATAAAAGAGTTGGATTAGGGTTTGAAGTCTATAAAGTTAAAAAGAATTAGGGTTGAATTTTAGTCACCCTATATAAGTGACATGATGAAATTCGGCCAACCCTAATCTTAGACTACATAGAATTCGGCAACCCTAAAGGAAAAAGAAGAAAAAATTCGGCCAACCTATATATATGTTCTTATAGGGTTCGGCCACATCAATCAATTGGTGCTTGAGTTTTTTATTTTCTTTCTTCTTCTTCTTAATTCTAAGAGAGTTTTTTATTCTAGAAAGACAAAAAGGAGTGAAAAATTATTCTTTGATAGTATACAATTGCTTAATCATCAATAAGCTTGTGTATACGATATCGATCTAGGTTCACGCGAGTTTCGATCATAAGATTGAGAACTCAAAAGTGACCGGAATAATTTTGACATTCTTTTGATTGTTTTGTGACTAACAAAGAAAAGAAAGTATTTGTTTTGGTCCATTCACAGGTTTGCAATTCAAAGGAAAGGGAGACCACGCTCCTAGGTGATCCACGTTCGTGCTCGGATTGAAGGTCTTGCGGATTACCATCGACGTAAGTCAATCGGATCACGCGACAAAAGGTAATTTACTTTTGTTGATATATATGCATGTTTATTGATTAAAAGGGTTTAAGGTTCATAAAGGAAAAATTTTAAAAGTCACTAAATCGTCTTTAGTATCGCTTCCGCTGCGTGTAACACTTTTATTTATTATTTTTTCCCTTCAGTGGTGCTAGGTAGCGATGGGACCCAGGCTGAGTTAGGGGAAGAGCTAATTTAAGTGCTGATAAGGTTAGTGAACCGGGTCAAGATGTGTCTTTCAAGTTAAGCCCAAGTGATAAGCTTGTAGGCCTTGAGATTGGGGGCCCAAGCAATATATCAGCTGATATAGTTAATTCTTCAAGGTTTGGGCCGATAAGTGCTGCGACTAGTCTTGCTGAGAGTAGAAATTCTAAAATTCTAAAATCCAAAAACCTTTTAATTGGAAAAGGGTTGCTCGTGAGAGAAGTCAGAGGTTAGAATTGGGAGAAAAGCTGAAATTAGGGAAGAGAGGAAAACCAATTTAGGGGGTGAGAGATCGTGGAGGTGGGAAAAAATTGAGGCAAGATTGGAAAGAAAAGGGTGAAGATTTCAGTCGAGATGGTAAGGAGAGGTTGGGGGTTAATGGAAACGATGGTATTCTTGAGGTTGGAGCTGTTTGTGGCGATTTTTAGATTTCATCTATGGAAAATGGGTTGGAGGTTGACAATGGGATGGCAGTGATGTGTTGCAATTGGAGAAGGAACATGTTGAGATGGTTATTGGTAAGACGGTTTCATCGAAGGCAAAGAATGTGGGAGAGCAATCTTCATCGGTCGGTCGATCCTCATTGGTTCGTCGAACTCAATGAGTATCTTTGTTTGGAATGCCTAGGGGCTAGGTAGTCAACGGGCGTTCAATACTTTACGGTTGCATAAGGAGGAGAATAATTCGACCTTGATGTTTCTACTGGAAACTATATGTCAGCATGTTAAGTTAGAAAATTGGAGAGTTAAGTTAGGTTTTCAAGGTAAACTTGTTGTAAATAGTGTTGGTATGGCTAGGGGGTTGTGTCTCTTCTGGGCTCAGGATATTAATGTGGAGTTGTTGTCTTATTCTCATGCTCACTTTGATGTTAGAATTAGGTGAAATAATGGTAAGAGTTGGAGGTTTACTGGTTTCTACGGTGATCCAGATGGGACAAAAAGAAAGCATTCTTGGTCGCTTCTTAGACGCCTAGCTGGTATGTCCAATTTGCCTTGGGTTTGTATGGGGGATTTTAATCAAGTTTGTTTTGATAATGAAAAATTGGGGGGTTTGAATAAAAAGTGGAGTGCTATGGTTGAGTTTAGGGAAGCAATGGATGTTAGTCAGCTAGAAGATATGGGTTTTAGGGGTCCTAAGTATACTTGGAGTAATAAGAGGGAAGGTAGAGGTCTTATTATGGAACGCCTAGATAGGGGTTTAAGCAACAAAAATGGGAGGCAGTTGTTTCCTAATTTTGTAATCAAACATCTCGATTTCTAGGGTTCGGATCATAGACCGATTTTGTTGGAATTTTCTGAGGGTCCAATTCAAGGTCACTATGGGTGTAGATGGAAACAGAGAAGGTTTTATTTTGAGGAGTGCTGGGTTGAGGATGGTGAGTGCAAGAAGATTGTGGATAATGTGTGGCAGAATAATGAATATTTTGGCAATCAGGATATGGTCTTAAACAATATTCATAGCTATAGTAATCTTCTCAACTCCTGGAATCTAAAAAAGCGTGCGCTTCATCGTAAGGATATTGTTATGAGAAGGAAAGAGATTCAGGAGGCTAATAAGGTTGATATTCCTGTGTCTTGGAGGTGTATAAAAAAATTAGAAGACAAATTGGATGATGCTATGGCTGTTGAGGAAAGGTATTGGTATCAAAGGGCCAAGGTTGATTGGATGAAAAGTGGTGACTGTAATTCCAAATTTTTTCACAACAAAGCTTAGACTAGGAAGGCGCGGAATAGAATTAGTGGTCTTATGAATGGAAATGGGTGCTGGATAGAATCAAAAGAGGGTATGGAAGAAAATATTAATGGGTATTTTTCCAAGTTATTTAATTCCAGTTGTCCAAGTCAAGATAGCATGAATGCTGTTATTGAGGGAATCCAATCGAAATTAAGTGTTCATTCGGCTCGAATGCTGGAAGTTCAGTTTATTGGAGCGGATATTAGGAAAACGCTTTTCGATATGAGCCCGATGAAAGCTCCTGGAAAAGATGGACTCCCTACCATTTTTTACCGAAAGTACTGGGAGAAGATTGGTCAGAGTGTTACTTCTTGCTGCTTGGATATTCTAAATAATGGTGGTTCTCTTAAAGATTTTAACAGTACTGTCATAACCTTATTCCCTAAAATCCAATCTCCTGAGATGGTTTCTGACTACAGACCAATAAGTTTGTGTAATGTGCTCTACAAAATTATTAGTAAGGCCATTACTAATAGGTTCAAGAATGCCATTGGTAGTGTCATTTTGGAAGCCCAGTCTGCCTTCATTCCTGGTCGGATTATCTCGGATAATACGATTATGGCTTTTGAATGTATTCACAGAATTAAGAGAAGGAAAAGAAAGCAAGGGTCTATGGCTATCAAGATTGACATGGCAAAGGTCTACGACAGAGTTGAATGGTGTTTCGTTGAAAAGATGATGCTTTGTATGGGTTTTCCGGTTCTTTGGCTCAATCTTATTATAAGGTGCATTTCCTCTGTTTCTTATTCTTTTATGCTAAATGGGGAGGTGTGTGGAGACATTTCTCCTACGAGGGGTCTCAGGCAAGGTGATCTGCTATCACCGTATCTCTTCCTCATCTGTGCGGAGGGTCTCTCGTGCCTGATTCAGAATGCCCAGGTGAATGGTAAATTGAATGGCTTCACGTGTAGCAAGAATGGTCCAGTTATCTCCCACTTATTTTTCGCAGATGACAGTCTTTTGTTTGCAAAGGCTAATGATTCCAATTGTCGGGAGGTTAGGATTATTTTGGATAAGTACGAGGCTGCTTCAGGTCAAGTGATTAATTATAGCAAGTCAGCTCTGTGCCTGAGTCCCTCTATTTCTTTAAGTGAAGGGAGGAGGTTGGCGGATTTGGTTGGTGTTAATCTAGTGGAGTGCCATGAAAAATACCTTGGTATTCCGTGTTTCACTGGTAAAAGTAAAAGGCTGTTGTTTGTTGAAATTGTGAATAGGGTTTGGGGTAAAATTAAAGGGGGGGTGAGAAATTGCTTTCGATTGGTGGAAAGGACATTCTAATTAAGGCGGTAATTCAGTCTATTCCTGCCTACGCTATGAACATGTTTCACCTTCCTATAAGCCTTGTTGTTGAGATCCAAAGGTTGTGCGCTAAATTCTGGTGGGGTGGTTCAGAGGCTAAGCGCAAAATGCATTGGTGCAAGTGGAATTTTCTGTGCATATCTAAATTTGATGGAGGTCTTGGCTTCAGGGATCTGGAGATATTTAATAGAGCTTTGCTTGCTAAGCAAGGGTAGAGGATAATCAGAAATCCTAATTCTCTTATGGCTAGAGTCCTTAAAGGATGCTATTTCAATAGTGGGGATTTCCTGAGTGTAGAAAAAAAGCCTTCGAATTCTTTTGTTTGGAAGAGTATTATGTGGGGGGGAGGTATCCTGGAGGCTGGATTGAGATGGAGGGTGGGAAGCAGAACCTCTATCCAAATCTATAAGGATAAATGGATTCTGAGGCCTTCCACCTTTAAAGTTATTTCCTCTACTAAATTGGATATTAATGCTAAGGTTGCGAGTCTTATTTCTTCTTTAGGTGGTTGGGACGTTCAGGTTGTGAGAAGTAATTTTGAGCAGGAAGATGTGGTGGATATTCTTAATATTCCTCTTGGTTCTAATCAAGTTGAGGACAAAGTGGTGTCGCATTTTGATGAGAGAGGTGTGTTTTGTGTTAAGAGTGGTTATAGGTTAGGTGTTGTGCTGAAAGAAACTCCCTCTGCCTCAAATGACATTGCTATGAGTAGTTGGTGGAAGGTGTTGTGGAAGCTTGATATCCCTTTAAAAATTAAAAAATTTATTTGGAAAGCTTGCCATGAGTGGATTCTGTCTAGGACAAATCTGCTGAAGAGGGGTATTAATTTGGATGATAGTTGTCCCTTATGTAATTATGCTCATGAAACGACCCTCCATGCCTTGTGGAACGATAGTAAGTTGAAGTATGCTCATAGGTTATGGCTGCCCAGAAATATGTCTCTTAGAGGTAACTATAAAAATTTCTTTAACCTTATTTATGATTGCTTCCTTGTGCTGTGTGGAAAAGAGTTGGAGATTCTCTGTGTTACCTTTTGGAGGGTGTGGTGTGGGAGAAATTCTTTCGTCCATGAGAGGAAGAGTCCTGATGTGGCTGAGGCTTTCAATTGGAGCCATGGTTTCCTGCTTGATTTTCAGAAGAAAAGTCCTCTCTCTGCTAGATTGGCAGTGAGGAATTTTGTGGAAAACTTCAAGTGGAATCCGCCTGAGCAGGGGAGGTACAAGATCAACTATAAAGTGGTTTTAGGCTATAGTGATGGGCGTTTAGGGATTGGTATCGTCATTAGAGATGATTCGGGTTTCGTCATGGCGTCATGTGCCTTGTGTTTTCCGGCTTGCATTGATATTTGGGCTGCCAATGCCTTGGCCATTCTTAAGAGTTTTCACTTTGCCAATGATTATGGGTTATTCCCTTTTGTTATTGAGTCCGATACGAAGAGGGTGGTGAATTGGATCTCTAATTTCAGTCATCTCAACTCTTGTTGCGGCCCTATCCTTCAGGATATTGATAATCTTCTGTTACTCTGGAATAACCCTTCTATTGTTTGGTCTCTGGTTGGTGGTAACAAGGTGGCTCTTGGTCTGGCTATGGTGGCTCTCAGGTTGGGTGAGGACAACTTCTGGATTGAGGATTTCCCTCAGAATGTCCAGAAAGAGGTGGAAACTGATATGCTTATATAGCTAGTGCGTTTGTGTTTTTGTGTTTGCTTTGTTGTGTGTTTCCTTCGGTTTGTTCTTTCCTTTCCTGCCGCTTGTTTGTTGGTTTGTTCTTTGGGCTTGTCCCTTGGCTCTATTTTGATCTTTAATATCAAAAAAAAAAAAAAAAAGATATGGAAGAGTGCTACTTTGCAATGCTTGTAGCTTGGTGTTTTGCAATTTTGTGGTGGTGTGGCAATTAATTATTATAAGAAAAAACAGCCATAGAATTGATTGGACCGCTTGATGGTTTTTAAAAGCTATCAAAGTGTTTACATTTTTAGTAAATTAAAGTATCAAAGAAATAAAAATGAAAAAAATACACGATCACCGATCATCGATGTGTTTTAATTACTACTAGGTTTGGTTACACGTGCAAGGCACGTGTTTTAAACTTTTAATAGAAATTAATTTTGATATAATATTAAAAAAATGAAAATTTTATATACAACTAATTATGAGATCACAAATTATAATAAATAAAAAAACATAATTCAATCATACAAAAATAACTCCCATGATGCATCAACTTATGGAGGCATTAACATTATTTACAGTATTTTATTTTTTTAAGAAAAATAAATAAATAAAGCCTTATACCTAATTGCAGATGACATAAATATATACATGATTCCCGTTAAAATGAGCATCCTCATGGAGAAAAAAAAAATTTCAATCAAAATCATTCAAATACAATCACAATATTTCAGCCGTATTATAAAACTAATAAGATTTCAGTCATAATTTCTCATAATTAATTGATAAGTTTTGAGAAATCAAAACAAATACAAAAATGAATTAAACCCTAAATTGAAGAGAAAATAATAAAAGGAAAAAAAGAAGTAGAAAATCAGAAACGTATCATTTTTAAAGGAATTGAAGAGGAAAGAGGACATGAGTCTCTTCTGATTCTTTAACGTTTGATTTGTTGAATGATGTGATCTTCTTCGGTGTTTAACAGACACCAAATAATTAAATCTAACTGAAATTTTAGCATAATTAACAGCAAAAATAAAGAACCAACCTTTTCCTGAATGAATCATGCAGAGAAATTCATTGGGAAGAAGAGGAGAGAAAGGGGAAAAAATGTTTCAACGTTTAACTCTCGTTTTGTCTAGAGGTGGGAAGGACCCAGAAGGAAAATAATGGGATTTGTATAAAAAAAAAAAGATATCTAGTCCACCGCTTGGACTCTAATAGTTTTTTTAAATATATATATTTTTTATTTCACTTGTATATTTCATGTCAATTTTACTTTCAAAAAAATAATAATAATAATAATAAAATAAAATAAAAAAGGATGCTATAATTAAAAAGCTTATTTTCAAAGAAACTATTTTTTTTTTTTTTTTTTTAAAAAGATGCTATAATTAACTGGCATATCGCTCTTTTATTAACTATTGATTTGGGTCCAGTCTATATCATTACCTCTAGTCTTTTAGTAAATAACCATTTAAAGTCATAATAATTGGGGTAAACTATTTAACAATGATTTAACCTATTTAGAATTTTAAATTAAGATAAATTTTGGAAATTACTATACAATCCATGTTGTGTTACTGTTACGAAGACATGTCTATTAAGTAATTCTACAAACTCGAAAGCTTGTATTTGTTATTTGACTTTCCAAAAAAAATAAGGGATGCTATAACTAAAATCTTACTAAAAGCTATCTATTAAGTAATTATATAAAGTTTAAGGTTCGTATTTGTAATTTTACTTTTAAAGAAAATAAAAATAATAAAAATAATAATAAATAATAATAAAATAAAAAAGTCAAAGAAATTAAAAGGAAAAAAAGGGAGGCTATAATTCCAGTTGGCCACTTCACACTGTTTATATATAGTATAGAAATGTTATCTTTTTTACTTCCAAAAGCTTGAATTTTCTTGTCAAGAATCTTGCCACCTTTATCAATATAATGGAAATTAAAATAAAGCTAATTTAGAAAATAAAGATCAATATTGTAAAGTTTTATTATTAAAAACACCACTTCCCAGGTCAACATACTTTGACTAGTACACATCACGTACAGATCAGGAATTATTGTTATATAATATTATTACAGCTAGCTTATTGATTCTCATGCATAATCAAAACTGCAATCTAAGGGCAGAAGACGACCCTGTAATTAGTTCCACCAGGGCAAGTGAAAGTGCTTGTCTGATCATCTTTAGGGTAACTATAAGCATCAGGGCACCTCTGCTTGAAAAACCTTGAGAAATCAGTTGGCCCACAGTTGCCAGAATTGCAACAATACTGATCTGTTTTGAAAACTGTACATGGATTGTTACACCCACCAGTGGCCCTGAGCGCATTTGGACACTGTCCATTGATATCTGCAGCGCATCTTATTCCACGGCAGCCGCCCGATACTGGGCTGAAGTCCATAGGAACATTGAACCCATCAACAAGAGATATGTCGAAAAAGTCGAGGTTGTTGAATTGGTTTAGTGCATATTCAGCTAGTGTGTTTGGAGGTTGGCCAAAACCACCACATTGTAGCTGGCCATTGCAATCACCGGTCTCACAACGACCTTGGCCTGCTGCGTTGAATGAACACTTGGTTCGTGCCCAAATACGGGCTTGTTTGGTTCCCGCATTGACATTGATGGTCCATGATTGACCTCCGTCTAGTTGGCGGCCACCACCGGGGACTGCTGCAGCCCAGACCGTGTAAGGGCATTGATTTCGGATCTCAAAGGTGGCGGCATTGGTTGAGGTGAAGGACAAGGAGACAAGGAGAAAGGAGATAAGTGAAAGTAATGAAAACAAAGTCATGTTGGATTGAGAGATATCGATGGAGTAGTTTGAATTGTGTTGTGTGGTTCTACTGAGACCATGGTATGAATTTATAAGGGCAAGGTGGTAGGCTTAGTGTATATAGATAAGGAGAAAATCTTCCATGGGTCTGTCTCATGGATAACGGTGTGAGACGGACCCAATGAAAATGTGCCATGTGGCATAGCATTAAAACGGAAGTTATTTTTTTCGTTTCCAATCATACAGTGACACGTGGCACAATAATTAAAACAAATTTTTTTTTCTTACCTCGTATATACGGGCAGCCCGATTACAAAACTGAAACAATATTTTTTCCAATTTTTTTTTCTTTTTTCTTTTTTCTTTTTTCTTTTCGAAAATAAAATTTTCTCTATCAAACTCCATTAACAACCACACCCACCATTGCCTCACATCCAACCACCACCACCCCAAAACAAAACCCAACCTCTCTGTCTCTCCACCAAAACCAAAACGCAACCCACAGTGGCCGCCGTGAAACTCCCATCTCCTCAACTCGCGGCAGTGGCCACCCTCTGTCAAAGGAAAGAAGAGGGAAAAGAGAAAGAGAAGGGGATCGGGGGAAGAGATCGATAGCGGCGGCGAGGAGTAGGGGTGGTGGTTGGGGTGATTTTGTGGATTTAGAGTGGTGATGGTGGTGGTGGTGGGTAGGGTTTAGTGCTTTTGAGTTTATGTTAGGGTTTGGGTGTTGGAGAAGAAGATGGGAAGATGAAAGATGAAAGAGGACGAAGATGGATTTGAATGTTTGAGTTTACATCAGTTTTATTATTATTATTATTATTAAATCTGAATTTTTTTATGGAAAATCTGAATCTTCTCTTTTTCCATTATCAGATGAAATTGAGATGTTTTCAAAAAAAAAAAGAAATTGAGATGTTAGAGCAAGAGGGAAAAATAGATCTCGAGAAAAAAAAAAAAAAAAAAGGCAAATTGAAAGTAAAATAACTTGGATAAAAGTTGAGAAGAAGGTGAATAAAACAAATTGGGAGAAAAACTGATCTGGAAACTGGGAAGAGATGAGTACGGCTTGGATTGAGAAGATAAAGTTCAGTTAAATTTTTAATTTTTAATTTTTAATTTTGCCACGTGTCACTGTATGATTGGAAACAAAAAAAATAAAC
Source organism: Acer saccharum (assembly GCA_030490815.1). NCBI lineage: Eukaryota > Viridiplantae > Streptophyta > Magnoliopsida > Sapindales > Sapindaceae > Acer > Acer saccharum. The sequence goes on from CM059871.1 coordinate 25,733,194, forward strand.
TTTAACTTTAATACTATACCACATGGCACATTTTCATTGGGTCCATCTCAACATCGTCATCCATGAGACGGACCCATGGAAGATTTTCTCATAGATAAGATTATTGTGTGGAATATTCAGCATATGTACTATAACATTATGCTTGTTATTTTTTCCCAAGTCAAGCCACGACTTTTCATTGTAATTTGTGAAGAGTAATACTATGCGAGTTTTTAGGTATATTTACAATATACTAATACACATCACTACAATTTTACCATGTAAGTAACATAATTTCAATCATAATAATATACATGGCAAAAATATATATGTATGTATGCAGTCTTTCTATTATCAGTTCGAACTGATAAAAGTTATATCAGTTCCTTATATGTGGGCCACTGGATTTAAATACTTAGACTGACAAGTGCATACAGCCAAGTCAAAGTATTTAAATCCAGTGGTCCACATGTAAGGAACTGATATAATTTTTATCAGTTCGAACTGATAATAGAATTTATGTACATATATATTAATTATTGAGAAAATAGCACTGGACACCATTAATTGGTAGGTGGAGTCCCAAAATAGTCATTCACTATTTAAGTTGTTCCAAAATAACCATTAGAATAAAACATTGTTCATTGGCAACTATTATGTTAAAATCTAACAGACTGATGCCGTTATCTGTGATATGACACCCATAAAAAATTTTATGGGGCATATTTTATGCCCTTTGTGGTTTAGTGTATGTTTCATGCGTTTTGATTGTTTGAAGGGAAAGAGTGAAGCGACAAAGAGAGGCTATGTGAGAGGCTTGAATTGGAAAAATTATGGCTAGGAAAATTTGGAATTTTCTCTAAGAAGATTATTGCTCCTTGTTGTATTACTGTTTTGACATCTATTCTAACAAATTATGACATAAGCAAATGGATTTCAAACAATTAAAGAGTAAAATGGCAACAATTGATACTTTCTTTTTATGAAATGATTAATTTGAGTCACTTAAAAAAAATTAATGATCATTTAAGGACGGTCTAATATGTATCTTTATTTATGTTATTGTGTGGTGTGGGACTGTGGATAACAAGCATGGTGGTGTGGGTAGTTACTATTCTAGGTGGATGATGTGTGTGTGCCATGTTTCCATGTTGGTCATACACGTTACCGAGGGAAGACACCAAGACCAAGTCGGATTGTTGTTCCTGTTAATTTGAAAAATATGTTAAGTGTGTGTGTGTCAGTTCTTGTTAGTGTGTTAGTGGAGCAAGTTAATACATTGTAAGCACGATTCCAATTGTTGCTATTTTCTAGTTAGTAGTTTAGTATTTGTTATTTTATTATCTGCTGTGACCTATTTAAAGGTCTGGATTATTGTAATAGGAATCATGATGAAAATATAAGATAAATTGTCTCCTCCCATTGTTATCTCATCTGTTTCTCTCCTATGTTTCTTCTTTATATTTCAAATCTGAAATACTTCTCTTAAATTCTTTTATATATTTTTTACGGTCGAAAAAATACATATCACAGTCTCACTAAATTAGTGGCTATAAAAATCACCGACTCTTATTTATTATTTAAACTACTAAAAAACTCCTACAAGGTTGAAGTCAATGTCATTAATTACAACTTACAAGAGAAAATCCTCCGTATGGGTTAGGCACCTTTTATTGACTATCGTGCTTGGTGAATGTTGACAAAAAAATTCTAAGCTGTTGTGGAAACGGTGGCTTCCAAGTTCCACCGCATACAGTAAGAAACACAAGTCATTGCAACTTGCAAGTGACGTGTTGGAATAGAATATTACATTATTAAATTCCCCTATTTTATTTGTCTATGGGTCTATCGACGTAGCTTTACAATTGTAATAGTTTTTAGCTCTCGTATTTGGGTTTGTATGGTGTGGTTTTTCGATTACAGTTTCCTAGAGTAGATCTGAGTGTTTATTGAGTAGAACTTAAAATAAAAAAAAATAAAAAAATAAAAAAACTTTTAATTGTATAAATTATAAAAAAGCAATTGACAATATATTTTTAAAAAGAGGTTTTAGTTGTATATTTAAACATATATATATATATTGAAAATATATTTAATATGTAATATTTAATATGTAATATTAAAAATTTAGGAGAAAATATTTAATATGTATTATTTAATCTAATGATTTAGGAGAGAGTTTTTTTTATAATTTAATTCAAAAAAGATTACTTCTAGAATGAATCCAAATGCTACGATGGTTTGTCTTAACTTTTATTAAAATAAAATTGAGTGCCTTTATAAATTTATTTTTTAAAATGAAGTGTCTTCAGAATAGAAGTGCTAAAAGATAAAAAAGGATAATTTTGGAATAAAGAGAAGTGTCCTTAAAAAAAAATTTAATTTTAATTTTAAGAATGGAGTGTCTTTAGAAAAAAAGGGTAAAAAAATAAAAATAAAAATTTGGATTGTCAAAATAAGCTCTCTTTACTTTTTAACAGGTAAGAGTTATGACTCATATTTCCTTAATTTGTAACACTTCAATGTGGTTTTTTGTTTCTTCAAGTATTTGCGCATCTTCGGGACTACTTACCATACAAGAGACAATTATTTAGATGATGAGGATTTCTTCATATCTCAAGAATTATAATATGAATATTGTTAGAGATACCACATAGTATATGTGGTGGCAATTCGGGCCCAGGCCTGGCAGGCCAAGCCCGTTGGGCACACCACACGGTCACACTATGATTTGATTTCATATCTCAGGCATTGTAATTTGATTATTGTTCTTTAAAAAAAAAAAGTAATGCTACTTTGTCTGAATTTGGTGTCCAAATTTGGTGCCCAAATGACATGGTAACACTCTCATCCATTTATTTAAATCAAACAAATCTAATACAATCTAAATAAATGGACGAGAGTATTGCCACGTCATTTGGGCATCAAATTTGAGCAAAGTAACATTACTCCTAAAAAAATATATATAATTATTGTTACAGATCCCACGTGTGAAGCTCAAGAAGATGGAATAAATCTCACACAGAAAAAACATATAACAAGATAATGATATATATATATATGTATATATTCATGAGTTTCTTTAAATAAACGGATCGAACAACTTCTGCTTCATAACAACTTATGATCATATTGCTATAACCTATAAAACAATATAAATAAGAATATGCTTGATGCAGAATTTTTTAGATCAAATTAATTTAGGATATAGAGTTTCAGGTTTTGATTAAATTTGAATTTAGAAGTTAGAACATCTAGTTCTGGTTATATTAAGGTATAAAGAACTTCTAATTAGGGTTAATTTTGTATCGGATTCCAATTCTGATTAAATTTGGATCCAAAACTTCACGTTGTGGTTAAATTTGGATTTAGAACTTCAGACTCAGGGTTTCAAATAATTTAAATCCATGATTTTTGGAATCAAAATAAATTAAAATCAAGAACTTCAGATTCTTGATAAATAAATTCAAGAACCTTCAACTTTTGATTAGTATTTGAAGCTTCAGAGTTTTTGTACTTTTGTTTCGCAAACTTCAAGATAAATAAATTCAAGAACTTTCAAACTTCAGGTTGCCAAATAGATGTTCTTTAACAAAAAAATTAAGAAAAAATCACATTGATATAAGCCATTTATATCAATGTGAGTTTTTATTATTATTATTATTATTATTTATTTATTTATTTATGGCACTCTTCCAAAGCCATTTATGGAAAAGTCACATACTTAATAAGTTTTATACAAATAGCACCAATTAATGGATCTGCCAAAATTGCCCATAATCTCTCTTTATCTCTCTCTTTTTCTTTTTTTTTTTGTCAAAAACCTCCATTGATCCATCAATGGAGATAAACAAACCTCCAATGGAGGTCAAAACGACTTCCAATAGAGGTCGTCGAAACGACTCCTTTATAACAAAAAAATGATATGAAAATAAATCTCGGGTAGTTGGCAATAAGTCTCGGGTATCTGAAATAATAGTCGGGTAGCTTGAAATAAGTCTCGGGTGACCTACTTGAGACTTATTTCCATAATTTTTTTTTTTTTTTTATCTTCTTCTTCATCGACCACCAATGGAGGTTGAGGTCATTTCAACTCCAATGGAGGTCATTTCGACCTCCATTTGAGATCTGTCCGACCTCCATTAATGGATCAATGGAGTTCTTTGAAAATAACAAAGGAGAGAAAGAGAGAGAGAGAGAGAGAGAATAAGTGAGGGTATTTCAGTCTCATCACATATTTGGTGCTACAAAACATTGAATTAATAAGTTGGTGATATTCCCACAAAACCAAACTCATTTGGTGCTATTTCCCCCTATTCCCTCTTGATATAATTTGAATAAAAGGTAGGGATACTGAGATGGATTGAATAATTAAATAAAATAAGAATTTGAAATGTATGCTAATGATATTTAAATTAAATCTCCATATGACAATGTTAGTTGATAATGTATTGTAAATTAAAGCCTAAAAAAAAAACTAAAAACAATAACTTATGAAAAATCAAAGTGCAATTCAATTTGAGTCAATTGATAATAGAGTTAATTGCACTAAAGCACTCTGAATTTTGAATTTTCCCATTGGTAAGTTTAAGAAAGTAACGTTAGAAGGGTAGTTTTATCCTTTTGCAGTTAAAATGAATTAAAAAATTATATTTCAACAATTAAAATAAAGAAAATAGATGGAAGAGATCAAACGTCCTCCATCCACCATCATTTAATAAATGAAAAAAACGAAAAAAAACGAAAAAAGAAAGGAAAAAAAATAAAATAAAGGATAATACCACTCTCTTTAGATCGAGCTCCATCTTTGATGAAGCATCTGTCTGATGGAGCTCAATTTGGAGTGTCCTCTATTGATGGGGCAGCTCCAATTCCTTTTATTTTTATATTTTTTATATAATTATTTGGTTGACTTTGTTTTGGAATGAATTTATTTGATTTGTGTTTATGTTAGAGATGGCGGGGTTGGTGATAATGTTGATGGAGATGTCAGATGATAATGTTGGGGATGAAGTTTTTATGTTAATAAATAACAAATAAATATTTTGGATGATGTGGTAGGTGTAAATTTATCTTATCATCGTTCACTTTAACGGTTTCATTTTAGCACAAAGAATGCTTAAAGAATAAGCAAATTTTTAGGCACGAGAGTATTAGAGTATCTTCATCGCTATAATGGATTGGGAAAAAATTTTATGCCTCATAAGACAAATATACATTGTGTTAAAATGTCTCCCAATGCAATCATTGTTCTTCGATGTCAAGGTGACATAGCAAAAAAAATTTATAGACACTGTCAATATGAGAGTATCTTTAATTTATGAGTGGTTTGTGAAAAATAGAGATGCCATATAAGATAAATAGATAGTTTATTAAAAAATGTATCTTCAATGCAGTTGTGCATATTCAACATCACGCTGATGTGGCAAAAAAAATATTAGACATTGTCAACATGACCGTCTACTTTCAGACAACGTTGTACAGCTATTTTTCGGTTGACTCAGCAAGTATTTAAAATTGATATTAATTTTTCATCTATTTTTGGTAAGGAAAAAAAAAAAATTGGACACATCATTAAAAATAAATGTGTTTTAAACCGAAGCATCAAAGACTAAATTTTGAATTGATTGTCTATCAAGTCTATCTTTATACCAGATAGAAGCAAGTCTATTGACATTGTTGTCAACTTGTCATATCAACGATTTTTGGTATACAAACCACTTTTGCATTGAAGATGCTCTAAATGTCTACTTTCAGAGGTTCTGTTAAATAACTTTTTTTATAGGCTGACTCAACATTGGAGATAAATATTAAAAAACTATTAAACAATTTGTTTGATTAAAAATAAAATAAAACAATGAAATAACTAGTGATTAATAAGTTGTATTCTCAATCGAAACATTGGAAACAAGTTTCCTATTGATTGTCTATCAAGTATATTTTAAACCACATACCAAGATTTATCACTCTGAAAATGATAATTGTATAATTATACATGTGGTGGTAAACTCTTTCTATCTTAACCAATAAAATCAGCTAATTATTCTGGTGGTGATAATATTATCCCAACAATTTGTAATTTCTGAATAACAAATCTTAAACATTGGATACTTTTATAGAAAGGATTTAGTTCTCCTTATCTCATCTTTTTTCCGATCACACCTAATCCCATGACATAAGCATTGTAATGAATGTGTGATTAAGATATGATTAGTTTCCACAATCACTTTATCAACAATCAATCACATATTCACAAGCTTTAAAAAAGTAAGGAAAATATGAGATAAGGAGAGGATCCAAATCCAGACCACCCCATGCCCCATTCCCCTTTCCTGATTTTTTTCCAAATTCTAATAAATTGGTAATTACTGTGGCATTCAAAAACATCACGGGTCCATTTAGCAACAACAAATTGTGAGTATCATTGCATAATTTAATATAATTTTTTAGGTTTTGTCGAGAGAACAACTCAACTGAATGTAGAACAGCAACGTAGACAGCATAGATGGTATGAGCTGGTCAGAAAGTAGAACCATTAAACCCGAAGAAGGAGCGCTGGAGCAAAAACAGATGAACATAATAGGGTTAAATTGAAACTCAGTGTGTGCATACACTAGTAGTACTTAGTGTCAGAAAAAAACTGACCTCAACATCAAAAAATTTGATATAAAAACGAGAGCTATCTATGGAGAGCTTAGTTTGAAGAAGATCAGCAATGACTGAACTCAATTTAGCATTAACAGTGGGAGAAAGGCCTCCGATTGAGATCACTTCTCCATAAGCAGCTGGGCCTTCAGTCCCGGAAAATGCAATGGGAACTCCACCATTTAGCAGAATCATCACATACTGAGCAGTAAATCATTAAATGAGTAATTTCGTCGAACAGTTGGTAGTCATAAATATAAAAGAAAGACTAGTCAGTAGTAACAGTACAGATTCAGGCTTGCCGATAATTTTAGCGACGGCTTTGGTGGCGTCCCTGAGAATATCAGAGGCTATCACTGCATCCACCGGCACATTTGGTATACATTCAACGTTGGCATCCTTTTTTTTTTTTTTCTCTTAATCAATGTGTGGTTTCCAACCTCCAAAATGTAGATAGATAACTATGTGCCTGCTACTTGGGGGCAATCTCTCCAAATCAATGAGAAATTAAATTACACATTTACCCCTGCAGAAAAACTACTTTAAATTACCAAATTACCCTTCTGTTTTTATTTTTGCATATTATTAAACAAAAGCATGTCACGAATCAAATTCAGTTCAATTACATCCAATCTTAGTTAACAAAGTAAAATATTTTCATTTTTTTTTAATATGAAATATGAAACTAATTCGACTCAATTATATCCGTTTAAGTTTCAGCTTTAGAGAATATCAACAGGGCAACTAATTGAATTGAATAGGCATATAACACCACCGAGATAAGAAACTCGCAACTATTTCATTACATCATTTATATTCCTCGGCTACATAAAAAAATTACCAGTACACATCTGGGTGATATCAGATAAACGCAATGCGGTAACTAGTTTAGTTACTTTACACATACTACTTTCGCAAAACCCATTTTTTTTCTCTAATCAGAATCAATCATAGAGATACAAGTTCAAACAAGGTAGCTGATGAATCTTGGGGGTTACTCAAAGCCGAAAAGTACTGTAACCACCACCGACACCAGATGACCCATACCCACCATATGATTGTGAAGACAACGAAGATGATGAGTACGAAGAATTCCCCAAATGAGAGTACGACGACCTATAACCAGTGTCAATTTGTCCATAGCTGCTTGTGGGTTCTTTGTGATTGTTCATAAATTCCTGCATTAAGTAGGAGCAGATTAGATTATCTCCTTCCACATTTATTTCACCTAGCACAACTAATATTACAGTAATTGAACAACGTTTTTTTTTTTTAGCTAAGTATGACATGGCTGAGGTTTATCATGACCTAAAATAGCCACCATAATAAGATGAAAAGAGTTCAATCTTTTGCAATATTGGCAAAATAAACTAGCTTTGCACATCTTTACCACCCTCACCCCACAATGAAAAGCATGACTTTCTCTGCACTTGGTTTAAATTTTGGAACTCTCCACAAAAGATATAAAATTCATGCCACAAAACCCAATTTCATTTTAGTTCCACAATTTTTGGCTCCTACCAATTTTCTAAAGTACAGTGCCTGACAAATATTCTAAGTAAACCAACAATGAATACTCCTGGTTGATTACAGTCATAATGATTGTCAGGGAAATCCTTGAAGTTGATGCAAGAGAAGATGAAGCAACTAAATACTACAGAGTGACAATGTTGGAAAAAAAAAAAAATTGTCTGCTGGAGTGAAGTGTTACAATAGTTTTGCACTAGCTGCGCAAATAAGGGACAAGGGAGTGAGACACTAGCTAGTAATGCCTAGTATAAATTGCAAGTAGCACTCCCATCAATCTCAAGAGGCATCACTAACTTAACAATGGATCAAGTAAAGAAAGAAATAATCCACAGAAACAGGAGATCATCGTCAATGATTCAATAATTCAAAGGGGCAAACAATGGTTTCTGGAAGATTTTTGTGTAATCAGAGGAAAGCAATGGTTCAACAAGAGTGAGCTGTTTTAGCAATATTTTCAGCCGTAGGCAACAAAAACTAATAAAAGGATTTTTCAAAATACCAAGGAAAACGAAATAGATCTTGCAAGGGTACTTAAGGGTGCCAATATTGCCACCCATAAAACTAATTAGTACACCCATATTTTATTAAAAAATTTAATTACAAAAATATTTCAATGGAAATTTACCAATAAGGACAAATTACTTTAATTAAAAATAAACCAAATACTATGTACACTCATTAATTACATCCATATCTTCAATATATCTCTTTATTAAAAATAAAAAAATAAAAAAACTTATGATAAACTCTAATTTTATTTCGTATAAAACTTTCTTATCATCACATGATTATCATATAACAAAGAAATAGAAAAAGAATTTTCAAAAGACTCAGATCATACATAGTTAGGTGTTATTTAACTTCTTTTTTTTTTTGTTTTTCTTTTATGTCTAGTTATGAACTCTATCAATAAAGAATTTATTATTTATTTATTTGAAGATAGTTGTAGATATCAATTTTTTTTTTTCCAAAGATAGCTGCATATATAAGAGAATTCCATATTGAAAATCTCTTGACCTCATATACAATTCAGTTCTACATCTTCCCTTTCATAAAGCTTCTACATTCGAGACATTTCCAAAAGTAAATTGGACTATCATTAGAAGAGGATTTGATTCCAAAAATAATATGAATTTTTTTTTTATAAATTGGGTGCATTTATAATTTAAGAGGGTTTATAAATAAAATGTATTAAAATGAATATTCATTTCAACAAGGGTACTATTGCCATTAGGATGGGTACTTATAGCAATATTTATTTTTTAAATTTTAGACATATGTGTACTTATAAGAATAGATGTACTAATTAGTTTTATGGGCGGCAATATCCGCACCCATGGGTTAAACCTTGTTTTAGGCCACACCCAAAATGAGGACCAAGTATCAATCTAGGGGAGGCCTCCAAGTATCAATCTAGGGGAGGCCTCCAAGTCTAGTAGTCCTATTTTTTTTTTTTTTAAATACTTTTATTAATTTTTTTTTGTTTGTTTTTGTTAAAACGTTTTTATTTTCTGGAATTTAACTATTTCATTAATTTTATAATTTAAAAATATATGGAAATTTTTTAAAGATGACGGTATTATAGAATTTATAGTTGTTTCAACTACTTGGGTGGGTTAGTCTAAAATATAAGTCGAACGGAGGGCAGTTTGACACAAATTTGATATCCTACGGTATATAGTTTGCATTTAGGTCAAAAGTTAAAGTGAACTTTCGTTTGCATTCATTACAAGCTTTTATCTGTTTCTTTTATACAATACATGCACAGGTCAGTGTAGCCTCATACCTGAATAAGTTGTTGAGCTGTCTGAACCTGTGAAGAGGTACCTTTAATTTCTACAGTGATTTCATCAGGTAATCCCTACTCTCCTGCACAGTTATGATGGCCCCACTGTTTCGGCGGATGTGTTCAATACTAGTCCCTCCAATACCAATGATGTCCTCGGCATAAGAAATCGGTATTTGCATTGTTTGTGCAACCTGATTACAGAAAACAACATAGGAAATGATGATACACAAAAAATAATGACCGAAAAGCAGAGTAACAAAACATAACAAATCTAAGTAAATCCTTATTTACACTCCACTTTCTTCGTTCTCAATATTCAAATTCTAAGACAAGATATTAAATTGGAGAGCATTCATCTAAAACGGGGATAGGATAGATGGAACCATTATTTTGAAAATAAGAAATAAAACCATATGTTTAACAAGGTCTAATGCAACTTCACTGGTCTTGAGTTAAAATTGTTAATCGGTCTTCAGTACAATTCTTTTCAATTTGATAATAATACTTATACCCTCTGATCATAATGTTCAATATGATCTGAAAAAGGTGCACAAATATCAGCGATTCAGTATGCATCAACTGCAACATAAAATTAGGACTAGCAAATATATGTTAAGATCATTTTCCGGGACATCCCTTAAAGTTTGGCTAAAATGTCAAAACTCAGCCATTGTATCTTTGCATCTATAACTCCCCTACAAGCGAAGTTTTTGGTGAATTACAAAAAACATTTTATGAACTTCAAATATCAGAGGATGTTTGTTGATGAGTTTTGAAATCACCCGACTCTGCCTGTATTTTAATCAAAGGGTAGATAATATCCATTAAGTTTACCCTACATGATAAAAATCCCACCACTGGAGTACTGAAAATTTGAGAAGCATGGAATTATAACATAGTTGGTTCTCATTTGTCTCCACTACACACTAAGCAACAAAATCATTCAAAGGAAAAATAATGTACAATGAACTGCTAAAATCACTGACCTGTGTAACAATAGGACCACTAGTGCGACCAAGTCCTGAAGAACGTACTGCTGAAAGTGCAGGATCTTGACCATACAGTGAAACTCCAGAATATCTGAAGCGTGATTCATATTGAGGTTCCAGGAACAAAGATTCCCTCCTTGCTGAAGAAGGATAATCAGTGCTAATTCCACCTTGCGATGCAGCCTGCAGTGATGACTTGTCGGCCCAGGTCTCCACTTGACGTTCTTGAGAGATTGCTGCATTGTACTAAAAAAGCAGATAACAATTATTAATATAAGAATATTGTATTTAAATTAATTAATTCAGCAAACATAAATAGAAATTAAGCTTACTGTCTTTTCAAAAAGAGGAAGAACACTATGATCAACCAAGAACTTTCTCAGATGTCCTACTACAGCTTCTAGTGCTTTGAGAACCTTTAGGGCTTCTCCCTGAATCTCCACAACCCTCTCATCTGTGGAAGCATAAACTGGTAGTTCATCTGGAAAAAGGAAGTTCAGTGTTATGTGGGATGTGGCTTGTTTTGGAGACAACATAATAAATATTAGTATTAAAAATTATATAGAATAAGACAAAAACCATAGGGAATAGAAATATTTTGAGATTAATTCGCAACAAGCAACCAAAATACCAAAAAGAAGATGCAAAGAAAGAAAGAAGAAAAGAAGATAGTAAAACAATTACTTGTTAGCTTCTGAGGTGTCACTAAGTAATAATGAAATAATCACAATTCTGAAGAAATCAAGGACGGATTGGTGACCTTTGTCAAAAAGATTAATGCCTGAATCCTAATGGCTACTTGTACTACACAAGGATAAAAAAAATATCATGATTCATGCAAGTGTGCACATGCATGTGTATGCCATAAGAGGCATACAATATGGGCAGAATTTACAGGTCTAACTGGTGAAAAAGGTATTGCAACAACTAAACATGAGCAAGTAAATAACCATTTGGCAAAAAAAATATTACGAAAAAAGAATGTTATTTTATTTGTTTAACTACCGCCACTGATTTTAATGACAAACATTGCCACCAATTCTTTTGTATAACAAATTTCATCAGAACCGAAGAAGCAAATAGCATATGCAATGAACTATGTTCATCAACAGACTGATATAAGTTGCTTCTTTTTACACTGACCATATCACATCTCTTTTCTTTTTCTTTTCTTTTTCTTTTTCTTTTATTAGTGGATACGACACAAAACACTACATAAAAAGAGAGAGGAAAAAAAAAAGGAGATATACAAAAGGAGAACAAGCCATCCTTAAATCAAATAACAAACAAAAAAGAACCCATGTATGGACAGCCACAGGAAAAAAGGAAAAAACAAAGGAGAACGAAAAACATAAACGGGCCTGTAAAGAAACAAAAGAACCAACAGACCCCCCAAATTCTCCTATTTTCAACACAGCTCCTTCCTAATTGATCAGTATAATGAAGAGAGGAACTTCTTAAATTGTTTCTGATGATGTAGCCCACAGAGAAGCCAGTATCTGATCCAAGTAAAGTCTCTGTGTTTCCACCCTTGTAGTCTTTGAAATCCTCTTGTTTCTTTCATTCCAACCCAAAGAAATATAATTTTACACAATCCCAAGGCACTTGTTTTTCTTGTGCCACAACCAATACAATAACAACTTTCAGACAGCAAAAGGCCACAAGAATAGGAAGCTACCCAAATAAGATTAGCTTCCTGGAGCAGTTCACACCTAATCTTCCATGCTGATGGATAGAAAAGGAATAGGCAGTCACAATCTCTTACATTAAAGAATGTCCATTGTTATCCCTCTCCATGGGCACCCGCCCATATGATTAGACCTTCTAGCAATCAGGTTTGAATATATAAACAGGAAGTAATCCCAAGTTACAAGGATATTATCTACATGAAAACTAGTGCTCCAAATCCTTCTGAGTAGTTCTCTTCCTCACTTAAATCAATTGGGCATCTTTTGTTCAAGAACCCAATTTGGATTGAACAGACATTCACTTTATACTACTTTGCTTTCAGTCCCCATTTCATTGCTTGAAAGACCCAAAGAATTTTAGAGGGCTAAAATCTTGAAAAGAAGAACAGCTGAACTGCTGAAGGCTGTAAAACTCCAAATAGTTATACAATTCCATAATAATTCCTAATAACTTGGACTTGGTCCAAAGATGTACAATCCCAATTCCCGACCAAAAATTTCAGTTCTCTAGTTTTATTGTCTTTTCAATGAAAAGAATCATAAAGCTCCTCTGCCAATCAGGAGATATCTTCAATCACCTATTAGATTCTTTGAGTCCGGCACAAAGCTAAAGATTTAATACTTTAAGATTTTAAGTTCATCTAGTACATTGCCATAAGATTATTAGAATACTGTTAAAGTATAAAGCAATTTGCATGGAAAAGGTAATTATTCTCAATAACTCAACTATGCTCTTGGAGAATATTACACAGATCATAATATGCATAGAGTATTACTCAGACCATGCATTGCATCACAAATAAATGTGAAAACAATGTTACTTGAATTAATTACCCTGAGATCCTATATATTACTCTCATTTGTCAGTTTATCACAAAGTAAGAATTAGCTGCCTATAATAAACATCTAATGAAAAAGACTTTTAAGGTTAAGGGCAAGTAACTTTTTAAATTACTACAAACAGTTTGCATGCCAAACAAAAATGAAAACATGATAAGAAAGAGAATGGAAACAGCATAGAGAGTTCTCCTGAAGGATTATCAAGATCTAAAACCTACCTCCTGAAAGTACCCGAACAGAAGCACTAGTGCTTTCCTGTATTGACTTGATTAATGAGCCTTGCTTCCCAATTAAATTAATTGCTTGTGTGGATGCCACTAATAACCTAATCGTACAAAATGTAGCTCCAGAAGCTTTAGCATCACCATCATTCTCCGATAACTCAGAAACACGTTTGAAAATTCTTATTGTAGCGTCCATTGCAGGGGACAGAGGTACCTCTGGCTCTTCCTTTCCTGATATAAGCACCTAAAAGAAATTTTAGTTAAGTAAGCCTGTAGAATAATAGCTGGACATTCACTTTGACCACGCTAAAACTTTGAAATATATTTATCAATTGACAATCATTTTAGGTAGCAAGACACCGAATGACATGAGCCTGTAGAGGGATGTCAGATTCTCTTTCATCACAGACCTTTGACTGAAACTCGAAAAGGTAGAATTGCAGACAGAATCACTAGCGGTCTTTTCATTTCTAAAACCTGAAGCTGTTCATTGCCCAAGGAGCATCTAAAGTTATGCACAATCTTAAACAATTGAAGATCCAAGTTCGTATGTTAGGTCTTTTCTAAGCAATTAAATCCTTAAGGGAATAGTGTGATATGTTACAAAGTAAAAAGTTAAACAAGAAATAAATTTAGAACTAGCAATCAGTTCTAAACAAACTATAATAGTATTTAATGCAACTGAAAAAAAAAAAAAAAAAAAAAAAACCCATAAAATCATATCCAATAATCCAAGTAACAATATAATTGTTCTTTCGTCTCTCTAAATTTCTCAGCAACCAAACAACAATAATCCTAAAACAGGAGGTTGTAGAACTTGAAAAAAGAATACAAATAAAAAAGCTGGTGTGGTATAAAATTATCACTCAAGTACTAGAGAAGTACACCTTTTATAATCCTATAACAAAATGAAGTTGAAAATTTCATAAATTAGAAAACTATGGTTTATTTTACTAATCAAGCAAGCACAAACAAAAGAGCGCATAAAATATATAACAAACAAAACCAAAAGCTAGAACAAGCAACAATTAATTAAGAGGTTGACAATTTGATGACTAAACAGAATGGTTAAAAGGAGAAAGAGAAATACAATGCGGTCAGGGTTGCCGACGGGACCGTCGAGGACTTTAATGCGAGCACGAGTGTCCTCACACATCTTCTTAATGAGCTCCCCTTTGCGTCCAATAATGCTTCCAACTTTCGTAACCGGTACGATTAGCCGGTAAACGCAGTCGCCGGGCCATCCAGGCCACCTCTTCTCGGCGGGTAGAGTGGCGGTGGCCTCAACTGAGTCGGGCTCTTCAATCGGGTTGGGGATTTCGGTTAACTCAACAGATTCTGTAGTGGGTATTTCGTTGAGAACTGCTTCGGGTTGTGGATCGGGTTCCGGCGTGTTAGTGGAGCCGTTCTCGGTGTATTCTGTGGTGGCCATCATTTAGAGAGTGTTTGTTAGGGCAAAGGTTTTAGAGGTGACACCAAACAGATGAAACCGTACTGTTTCGATTTTATTTTATTTTATTTTTCAACATTGGGAAAGTAATTCACTTATATGATTATATCCGATGCACGTGCATAGCACGTTATCAATACTCTCCCTTCGTATGCTCCCCGAAATGGCAATTTCACCCGAACCGCGAAAATCACATATGGGTTTTGCTAATCAGGTTCGTGGGCAAGGTTGTATGTTAAATTCAAACCCGAGGTGAGTTAGGGTTTGAAAAAAAAAAAACAATAAACTCTTTTGATTTAAAAATAGTATCATTAGTATTATTTAAAAGAAATCCAAAACTTCAAAACGATGTCGTTTTGATTTTATCTCATATGGCCCAGAGATTATCATTGCTTCATCGCACTGATCTCCTGACCTACTGTGTTAACAATCACATAAAAAAAATCTTTGTTTTAGTTTTAAAAAATATTTGTTTTAGTTTTAAATTTGAATAGACCGTTATCAGATAGGATTTTAACCCTCTCTAATCTTTTTATTGTTATTAGTTATTCTTTGAAATTATTGTATAAACAAGGGATTCAAAGCAAATTAGGTTCTATTTTTGGTTCCATTAAAATGTGCACACAACAATTGGTATTAGAGCATACACTATACTGAGTAGTGGGTTCGTCGTAGACGATGCGAAATGGGGATGACAGTTATATAAGAAGGGGGATCCGCTAAATCACCCATATGGGAATGATGGGTTGTCGTAGACGATATTTAAGCGTAGTAGACTTTTATGATCCTACATTAACTAAGTATGAGATTATCATGAGTATATAACTCATTGGGTACTATCTCCTCACAAGCCGGTTGTAGAGCACTTCAACAAGTCTCATATCGAACGACCATCTCACTTGTTCGAGCAATGGAATCATGCAACTAATAGGTAGATTAAGATGGGTTAATATTATGTATGGGCATAATATTATCACATTGAATACTAGTAATTAGATTACGTGTCAGTGTCGATAATGTTGACCAACGTGGACGTTGGCTCGGATGCATGGTGAAATGTTACGATCACATTTAAAAGAAAAATAATTGTTTTAGTTTTAAATTTGAATAAGCCGGTATCAGATAGGATTTTTATGTAATCTAATTTTTATTTGTTAGAGCAACCCAAATAAGGCTCCTTATATTTCCTTACATTTAGGGAATTTTGTGTATATTTTACAAATAAGGAGCCATATAAGGAGTTAACACTCCAAGAAGCCTCCCTAAAAAGGGCTCCTTATTATTATTTATTATTTATAATTAAAAAAGAAATATTATTATTTTTAAAAAATTTAAAATGTATTATTTACAATTAACGGTCATATTTTTAACGGCTATATTATAACGGTCATATTCTAATGGCTATATTTTAGAAAAAAAAAACGTACTTTATAAATAAGATCATTCATTTGTTTCATTTTCAGACATCTCCATTGAAATTTTCATTTACTTATAACTATGGCTCGAAATAACTTCAATGCTCGAATGCTTGAACTCATCGAAGAAGAAGAAGATGATGATTATGGGATTCTATTAGCAATGGCAGCCGTTGAAGGAGAGCAACTTGCTATCGAAAGTTATAGACCACGTTGTGGTGGTTCCGTGCTAGGCCATTCTGTCATTGATTGCGATAGAGCTGAAGGTCATAATCGATATTATCGCGATTATTTCGCCGAAACGCCTAAATATTCTCTGTAGAAATTTCAAAGAAGATTCCGAATGCGTCGACCTCTTTTCTTTCAAGTTCAATCTACGATAGAAAATTATGATCCTTATTTTGTCCAAAGAATTGATTGTTCAGGTTGTATGGGTTTATCATCTATCCAAAAGATAACAGTTATTATAAGGATGCTTGCTTATGGGGCGTCGATAGATTCTGTGGATCATTATGTGTAAATCAGCAAAAGCACGAGATAGTGAGTCTTAAAAAGTTTGTGAATGCAATTATTGCAATGAAAAATACTTGAGATCACCAAACAATGATGACATCACTTGATTGCTCGCAATTGGTGAACAGCTTGGGTTACTACTCAATCAACGGTCATGATTACTCAATCGGTTACTACCTTGCTGATAGTGTATTTATCATGAGCAACCTTTGTGAAGACAATTTCAGCTCCGTAAGGAAATAAAAGAAAATTTTTGCTAATGCTTAAGAGTCGACAAGGATAGATGTAGAACAAGCATTTGGAGTGCTCCAAGCACGCTGCACGATAGTCAGTGGACCAACCCGATTTTGGAATCAAGAAACATTGAAAGATATTATGACAACGTGTGTAATAATGCACAACATGATTATTAAGGATGAGTAAGGTATATCCCAACGTAAATCGACCTATGATTCTCATTCTTAATTTCCTTAAATTAAAGAATTTCATGAGCGTACTCCTCGATTGATTGAGTTTATTCAAGCTCAACATCGCATCAGAGATAAAGAGAGTCATTCTCAACTTCAGATAGATCTAATTGAGCATTTATGGTAGAAATACGGTTCATCTTAAACAATCATCTTATTTTGAACTTGTGTTGGATTTTAAATCCATTTTAGTTGTTGTTGTTGTTTTGTTATTTATTTTTCATGTTTATGTATTTTAAGCTTTTTTGTTGTTGTTTTGTTATTTACTTGTGTTGGATTTCAAATCAATATTTACTGTTTTTATCTTTCATATTTAATAACAAATTATAATATAATATATTATAATTTTATTTGTACAACTATAGAGAAATGATCACTTCATTCATTAAAAACTAAAATTAGTTTTTATTTTTATTTTATTTTATTTTAAATATAATACAATACAATACTAACTAGATAAAACAACAAAGTTTGATTAATATTGTATAAAAAAATATATACTACATAACAATGATTACTCTCTAAAGTTACTACTAATCATTTTTTGAATGATTTCTATGTGTAGATGCTCATAAAATGCTTTCTTCATTTGAGGCATGTTAGTAGTATCAATTGCTATAATTCGTTCTTCTTCTTTACTTCTTTCAGATTGAAGTTTTTCATTTTTCATTCTATTCTTCTTCTTCAACAATCAATCAATGTTATTCTTGAGCATATAGTCTATCATTTTCTTCTTGCCTCTTCTTATCCCTTACTTTTATATTTTCCACACACTCCTCAAACTTTAATGTCGAAGCCATACTCATATCAACAATATGTTTACCTTTTTCATTTCTTACACGTTCTTTTGAGGCCTTTCTTCCCATTGGTCTTTCTAAGCCAACAAAAGTATCGTCTACTTCATTGTCACCTAAATTGATTGAAAATTGAGTTGAAAGAGAAGAAGTTGCGAGACTGGCACTTTTTGAAGCTTCAGTTTTTTTGTGACAGTTCTCAATAAGCCAATTTGGTGTGAATCTCAACTCATTTCAACAATGTATAAATTGAAACGTTGAACCATGGATACTCTTATATAGTTCCATTGCATGACAAATATAGTTAAAAAACATTAAAACAATTAAAATAATTTAAATGATTACTCTAATTAAAATAAAAAAATTCAACATTTACTATTATTTAAATGAGATTACATTATCTTGGTCATTGACACCACTTTGTGACCTTGCTTCAATTTGAGCATAATTACCACAAATCTTATTTACCGCAAGTTGAATTATTGACCAACGTTTCATTAAAGAATTAGAATTACATGTCGATTCAAATTTCTTATGCTCATGGAAGTAGCGGTGCACTCTTTCCCATTGTGTGACACTTGTTTGCTCGTTTCCTTGTATCGCATCGTTTCTAATGTTGAGATATGCGGATATAAATAAGACATTCTTCGGTCATAAAATTTTTATTCGTCCTCTTTGATTAAGTTCTTTTCAATATTTTGAGTAGCTTCAGATTGATTGAAATAATCATTCAACAAGTCATAAGCCGAATCTTTGTTCAAAAGATTAGTGAAATACGAATCACATTGAGAATCCATCTATGTACACATAAAAAACAATTCAAATTAGTACTCATAATATTATTATTTCAAGTAAATATAAACTAAAAAAATACATGAATAAAATTACAATGGTATAAAATAATTAATAATTTACCAAATTATTATTATTATAAGTACACAATAAAACTAACTTAAAATAAAATAGGCTACAAAATTAATAATACCTTGATAAATGGCAAAGGAAAATTGGATAGATGAAAAATTGCTAGTTGAAAGTTTAATAAAATTGACATAGTTCAATAGTATTTATATACAAAAAAAAATGGGTTTAAAACAAAGCAGAGCCGTTGGAGTGAGAAGAAAAAGAGCCGTTGGGTTAAAAAAAAAAAAAAAGTAAATTAAGAGCTGTGCTTGTTGAATTTGGGCTACAAAAAAAAAATGAGGTAAAAAAAAAAAAAAAAAAAAGTTGTTGAATACTTGAATTTAGACCATTTAGTATTAAGGAGGTGGACTTATATTGACCACTCATTTTAATTGAGGAGTGAGAAAAAAATTTTTTGGAGGAAGCTTTGTCTACTTAGATTTAGGGAGGCTTTGACCAGAAAATAATTTGATAAGGGAAGTAGGGAGGCTATTGGGAGCAAATTCCGACTCAGCCTCCTATTAATAGTCAAAGATGTGTTTTTTATGCTTATTGGGGATGCTCTTATCAATTGTCTCTTTGAAATTATTCATAAAGACGGCTTTCTACTCTCAATAATATGAAGAATTTTATTTCTAGCAGTATGTGCATGTGTTAGCCCAAGGTTTCATAACCTAAAAGTTTTGATGATAACAAACAATTTATTATGAGACTAATATGTTTATTTAAGTGAGATAACATTTGAAAGAGCTCAAATAAATTTCTAACCTAAGGAAAGCTATAATATTCTTCCATGTAGCCGTGCTTGTTTCACGTTATTTGAGCTCTTTTAATGTTATCTCACAAAAAACATATTAGTTTCATAATAAATTATTTGTTATCATTAAAACTTTTAGGTAATGAAACTTTGGGCTAACAATCTCCTCAATTTTTATGATGATAAAAAATGATTCCAATCAAAACACATGGAGGGAATTTAAAAAGCAATTAATTAGCATATGATCCCCTTACAAGTTAAATTCATATTGCATGCACACGTTATTTAACATACAATTTTCAAGCATGTATAAGGCATGTATGCACTTCAAAGAATATCATAGCAATCTATAAGCATATATAAGTTAACATTATTATGTCTATTACAAACATTACTGCAAACATACTTGATATATCTCAATAAGCACAGTAGACATAATAATCGATGAGAAATTAATCATTAAAATATACTTTCATGTCTACTACAATGTAATAATTAGTCATCAAAATACATTTTCATTTTATTGCCATGTAATCATTGCATTGCAATCACACTATTTTCTCCCTCTTTGGCATCATAAAAAACTTAGCAAGATGCAAGGAGAAAAAGAAGAAAGGGAGCAAAATGTAAGATAAAAGGAAAAAAAAAGGAAAAAAAAAACAACGAGAAACACTAATGATTTTCAAGTTTTTTTCGCACAAACTCTCCTAGTGCATCGAATAACTGTTAAAGTGTTTTCAATTGCTCATTAATATCATCGATTAAAACATATAACGCAACACTCAAATTAGTCTGATCCAAAATTGGATTAAGAAAAAAATGTAGAGAAGAAATAATGGAAATAGCAGAAAAATAGAGAGAAAATATTGTTTCAATTAATAAGAATAACTGGATATAACTTAAATAACACTCATTTCTCTCTCTACAACTGCTTAGAGCTAGTTGTTGTAATTTTCCAATGGCTTTACATCAATAATCCCTTCTATTTATAGTGATCTAAGGGTGCTCTACTCATAATAAAAGAGTGAAACCTTCTTCCAATCTACTAAGGGTTATCCTAGTTAAGAAAGGTTCTAGTTAAGGATAAATTCTTATTGTGCTAAGTGTCTTAAGAATTCTAATTTAAGGATGTATTCCTTATTATACTAGGTATCATAAGATTTTCTAATTAATTGAGGATATTTATTCCTTAAATTAGGTACCTTAAGATTTCTTGTCAAAGACACATTCCTTATTAAACTAGGTTTTCCTAAATTTATTGTGACTATAATCCTCCTGGATCATGCCTTCTCCTTTTGGGAAAATTTTGCTCCTGCTAAATTCTAATTTAGAGATAAAAAGTTGTCCCTTCTATGCATTGAGAAAAGTGCCACACTTGCCTTGTCGAGTCTCGATCTCCTTCTTCTCTAGAATGCAATCTTTTGATAAAGGGTCTTCTTTTCCACACATAAGATCAATATAGTTTGTTATTGGTTGTAGTCATCATAAAGTGAATTTCCTAAAAGCATTGACCAAACGCTTGGCTTGAGTTGCTAAGACCACATTAGTGTTGTTTCTTGTCTTGCTTGCTTGAATCAAATATTCTTTACCATCTTTCACAAAGCGTATTTGCATAGTTTTTGATAATGAATAGCATCTCTATCCCACAAATATGGATTTCCAAGAATTACTTGACAGACATCTAATGGCACAACTTCACAAGTTACCTCATCAATGTTTTTTTCGGAGATGGCAAATTTGAACGTACACTGCTTGGTGACATTCACTTCTACAAAAAAGTTCAAAGACATCGGTTTTCAAAATTTTGTAACCGATGTAAATTTGAGTGATTTAAAAAAAAAAAAACGCATTAACGACATTGGTTTTTAACCAATGTAAATGATTTTAAAACACATTGGTTATATATAAAACCAATGACGTAAAACTGATGTATTACGAAAATTAATCCCACCATCTAGCCGCCGCCGTCCGACCGCTCCACCAGTCATCCGACGTCCGCCACCATCTCACCCCACCTTTGATAATAATGACAATTAATTTTCATTATGAGGAATTGAATTTGAAACCTCAAGTCAAAGTGGTAAGCCTTTACCGCTTGACTATAAGATTTGATTTGTTAAAATTACACAATATTTATATATAACCTATATGAGTTGTTAGAAAAAAAAAAAAATTTGTTTGATAAATTTAAATTTACTCAACAAATCAAAATTCTAATTTCTACTACAAACATATATTAAAAACTATTTATTGGAACATTTAATAAAATTATATTTTTTAAAACATATATAGTCGAGTTATACGTCTATACTCTATATGAGACTAGTGATATCGATTGTAATAAGCATGATTTGGAACACAACTCTCACTACAAGGGAGATATTTCTGTACATGCATCTTACAATTTAATGAACAAATGTAAGACTCAAATTCCTAATTTATATGGGTAATTGATTTTAACGTGTCTCTTAGTATGAAACAAGAGGGTGCAAAATAAATAATTTTTTTAAAAAAAATAAATTGAATTTCTTAAAAATAAATTTACTAAATTTAAAGTTTACTTATCCAAAAAATAATAATTTTTAATTTATTTAAGAGATCAATTTAAGGGAAATCCATATCGGTTTACCCAAAAACTGTTGTCTTTTCAAACCGTAATATTTAAGACATTAGTTTTAAGGGAAACTGATATTATTGTAAATTAAATCCATATCGGTTTGCCCAAAAGCGTTGTCTATTCAAACCGCAATATTTAAAACATCAGTTTATATGAACTGATGTCTAAACGTTTTTTTTTTAATATCGGTTTTCTTAAAAATCGTTGTCTTTTCAAACCGTAATATTTAAGACATCAGTTTTTTATGAACTGATGTCTAAAAGTTTTTTTAAAATCGGTTACCTAAAAACTGATGTAAAGCACCGATGTCTTTTAACATTTTTGTAGTAGTGATTCTTTTCAATATCCTTTTGAAACCTAATGGATATGGCCGTAGGTGAGGTTTTGTTTCTAACCCATCTTTTGTACCAACCCTTTTGAAATTAGATTTTTTGGCGTTCTGGATCAACTATTGCTTCTATCACAATAATCTTGCAGTGATTGCATTATTATTTTTTCCAGAAGTTTCCTTGTGTTCCTTGTCCCGATTTGCATCTCATCAGCTTTCCCCATTTTTTTCATGTCATCTCTTTGCCAAACATTTTATTTTTGCTCTCAATCGCAATAGCTTTGAGGTTGCTTCATTGATAGTGCTAATATTGAAAAGTTTTAGCTCTTTTCTATTACTTTCAGCTAGCCCACCAATAAACTTCATAAAGATGTCATGCCCGTCCATTGAAATTCCAAGATTGATGCTTGATTGTGGAATTATTGGTGTACTCTTGTACATTGGTCAAGCTTTTGTCGCAAATACTGCCATTGGAACCTTTTCTTCTTCATAACCAATAGGATAAAATTGTTTCTTAATTACTCTTTAAACTTTCTCCATGTTAGCCTCGATACATTAGGTGCTTCAAGTATGCATTCCACCATGTTAAAGCATGACTAGATAGTTTTAAATGAGCAAATAGAGTTTTTGTGTACTAGTGCACCCATGGATTGTGAAATAAGTTTCCAATGGTCAATCCAATTGTCTAACCTTTTGGTATCTACTACTCCATCATATGTGGCATATCAATCTTAACATCAACTTTGAATGATTTCTTTCCTTTAGTGTTGAATAAAGATTCCAATCTTCTTCCTCGTCTTCTTCCTCTTCCTCTTCTTCGCTTTCTACTTTTGAATTCTTTTTCTTTGTTGAACTGGTGGAAGGTTGTTGTTGGAAAGTCTGAGAGGTAGATAGAATTAGCCATTTTTGTCATCAATTCGATTAGATGTGCAATTTGCTTCTCCATCTTAGCGAGTCGATTGTATCTTCCTCTCCTCTGGCCATCGTTAATTTTCTTTTGATTTCTCGATCGGATTGAAGGGGGTCGGAAAGTTGTTGCCCGGTTTCCTTATATGGTCTCGGGTCAAGACCATGTAATATCCCACAATGCGGAACTTGTGGGACTATGATACCACTTGATCCAAAATTGGATTAGGGAAAATAATGTAAAGAAGAATAATGGAAATAGTAGAAAAATAGGGAAGAATGTCATTTCATTAATGAGAATAACTGAATACAACTTAAATAACACTCATTTCTCTCTCTACACTTCCTAGATCGAGCTAGTTGTAGTAATTTAATTTCCAATGCCTTTACATCAATAATCTCTTCTTTATTTATAGTGATCTAGGAGTGCTCTACTCCTAATAAAAGAGTGAAACCTTCTCCTAGTCTACTAAGATATCCTAGTTAAGAAATTAAAGGATATATTCCTTATTATACTAGGTATCATAAGATTCCTAGTTAATTGAGGATATTATTCCTTAAATTAGGTATCTTAAGGTTTCCTAGTCAAAGACACATTTCTTATTAAACTAGGTTTTCCTAAATTTATTGAGACTATAAATCCTTATGGATCAGTCACCTTAAATTCTCGTGTATCAATCTGCTTATGAATGTCATCATTTCTGGGTTCTGCAATAAAAGGTGGATCTGTTGGTGAATACAGTGTCCTTGGTGGCATATTAGGGGTTACAAATAGCTTGAATCTCATCCTTATCAAAACAAGTCATTCTATTACTAGTCTTTCAGTGAGATTGTTGTTGGGAGTCCACAGCTGACTATTGGGTTGTGTCTTGTATTAACATCAAAATGTTGAAGATTATAGTGAAAAGCATATCATAAGTTAGGGCCTTGTCGATTTTGTGTTCATATCATGCCTTCTTTCAATGTAACCAAAAAGGAAAATTTATCTACTGCATCCGAATCAACATAAAAGCCACAAACAACTCTATATTAGACAACTTTTCCATATTCCCATTGTGAGGAAGAATATTGGAAGGAATAATAGCACCAATACCTTAGGAAGGGCTTTAAGATTCTCTCTCCATTGTTCTAGACTGCATAGGAAAAAAGCCTTCTCTATAATGGCTAAAGGGAAGCATTCCTTGAAAATAGGCAATCTCTGTTCTGTAAAATGACACAGCCCACTATTAGGAACATGGAGGATATCTACTAAAATTTGTTATGTAACTAAATACTCTAGCCCAAAACTACACTCCACACAACTAATTGTGACTTCAGTTCATTATCAATAATAACATCTCTAAATTCATAGCTTCATATTAGCAAAAATAAGCACTAAGTCAGGGATGTAGTTTCTTGTAGCTCAACTAGAGGTAACCACTGGGCATCTTAAAAAAACGCTCATAATAGTGTCATGGACAAAAGGGAAAAGTTCATAAAACGACCCAAAATAATGGTTCTAGTTCTAAACACACTAATGTATAGTTTTACAGCCTTGGAAGATATGAAGTGATGATCATACCAAGTGTGGGCGATTTCATGTACCTAGTCAAACTCAAAGGAATCACATTCATCTCACTGCCATCATTAGAAGAATCTTCTCATTTGCTCATAGAACACAATGCCTAAATTTCAACATTTCTTTTCACTAGTGTTTTAGTAGGCGCTAGTCGAGCGGTAGCTGTTAGGTTTGTGAAGCCTGAAACTAGTATGAGAGACGATTTTTGATATATGGCGCGGCGAAGACCGCAGCGCGGAAAGGAGCACCAATCGCGACACAACAACCGGTGGATTTCAGAGGTGATGCACTATGTAGACCGCGTGGCGGACATAGTACCCATGCCGCGCGGCTAAGGGGCGAGTTTTCCAGAGATGACACGCAGTGTAGACCACGGCGTAGACAGATGCCACACAACGCGGTATTCTGAGCGTGGAAGAATAGAGGCACAATCGCGGTACGGGACACTGCTACAGACCGCGACCCAGACCGCGGTAATGCCGGATTTATGCGATTTGAAAACTTGTGTGAAAAGGAAAGTACTCATTTAGGGTTTTGGCTGACCCCAGTGCTCCCATATAAATACTACCATTATGTAAACCCTAAGGTGCGTGAGAAAAAGTTGCTAGAGAGATAGAGAGCAAATTGTAAAGACTGAGAGATTGTAATTAACTCTGAAAGTAGTGGATTGAGTGCAGTGCGCTCTGTGGACGTAGACAAATTGCTGAACCACGTAAAATCTTTGGTGTCGTCTTTTCTTTCTTATTGCTTTCATATTATCTGTGTGTGTTTACATTTGTGTGTGCAACTCCCTTTTCTTACAACAGTGGCCCAGCACCTAGTGCCTAGGCAGCCCAAAATATTTTGTTTTCCTACATACAAAACCATCAATAATTCATTATGAGTCATATTATGATTAAATCTAATCAAATCTAGTCTAAATCCACAAAAACCAATCAAATCCAATTACAATTCACAAACAAAACAAACACAAATGAAAAGCCAATCAAAGATTCAAAATCAATTCCAACAAATTCCAAGTTTCCAACAAATTCAAACAAGAAAGACTTAAGAGTTTGACATTCAAAATGATAAAACAAGAAAGTTACAACTTATAATCAAAAGACCTCTAAATATCTAAGTAACAAACAAAAGTTTCATTTCACTTTTTTTTTCTTTATTTTGTTGTTGTTTTTGTTATGTTATGCGTTTGATGGGTCCTTGATTGATGGTCACAAAGTTAAGGCAAAGTTGAAGGAAAAATCTGAGATGATTTTTCTTTATTTCTCTCTTTATTTTTTATTTTTTTGCAATAAGCTATTTTGTATAATGCAATTTGGAAAAAAAAAAAGAAGTTAAGTGGAGTCCTAAAAGACTTTAGACAAAAGTCACAAATTCCAATCATTTTTTTCTCTAGACGTTTTATATATATATATATATAATTTTTCAGTGTTCAGATCACTTAATAAACAAACAAAAATCACTAAGACATTTACGAGCACTTTAAGTTTTCAGATTGAAAAACAATCAGGCCCGAAGTCTCATCTTCTCTTCCATATCCTTCCAAGACACCATCTTCATCAAACTCAAATTCATCCTCATTTTTTCAACCTTGTCATCATCAGATTCAAAATTATCTTCATAAAGTTCTCTCACTTCAACATTTCTACCATTTCTTCAAGGTTGTGTGAATTCATTTGCTCCGTATGTTTTTCCTACCAAGTAAGCCCCGATTCGAGCTCTACTTCTTCCTCACTATCCTCTAGGGGTGGGTGCGGTTCGATTTTGGCCAAAACCGAACTGAACCGAAAATATTTTGGTTTTCAAAATGAAAACCAATTTAAACCGATTAAGGTTTAGCAACGGAACTGAACTGAACTGATTTTTATCGGTTCGGTTTGGTTTAGTTCAATTCAGTTTTAGGCCTAATGGGCCTGATAGCTGAATGAGTATTTTTTTTTTTTAATATTTTGTAATTTAATGGGCTTTATACTCTAACTTTGGGCCAATACTTAATGATTTCATACATTCAAAATAGAGACCTGTTTTTCATACAATACGACTAATTATTCATTCACAAAAACTAAAGAAATAGAGAACCTATACTTTTTTCTTCTTTTTTTTGAAATACAACTACTGCCAGGCCCAATGAGATTAATTAAACTCTATAAGCGCTACCCGGAATACTACTCCCACTATTGGGGAGAGGTTACATATGGACTATAACTCTCACAACTAGAAAGAGAGTTGCTCCTACAAACTGGAAAAAAACTCTACACGCATGTTTGTAAAATGCACATGGTGAGACTCTTCAAATATGATAAATCGATATTTAACAATGTCTTAAAATTTCTTTGTTCAAAGATTAATAAATCCTAAAATATGTTGTATGATAATACAGTCCAAAATAACAAGTTCAAACTATAAAGAACAAAATTACAGTTGAAATTCAAACTTAACAATCCAAATGCCATGGTTCGAAATTAAAAAAAAAATCAAGAATAAAATCAAAAAGTGTTCAACTTCATGGTTCAATTATTTGTTCTTCAAAAACTGCAGCAAATCAACCATGGCTAGAAACTAGATCAAATCAAATAATGGAAAAAAATAGTAAACAACAACATAAAATGACAAGCTAAATAAAATGTATGAACGAATCCCTGCTTTTATCATCACAAAAGCAACAACACTGCTTGAAGCATTAAAGAATGCAAACAAAAATCACTCAAGTAATAAAAATTA
Source organism: Acer saccharum (assembly GCA_030490815.1). Taxonomy (NCBI): domain Eukaryota; kingdom Viridiplantae; phylum Streptophyta; class Magnoliopsida; order Sapindales; family Sapindaceae; genus Acer; species Acer saccharum. The sequence goes on from CM059871.1 coordinate 25,761,307, forward strand.
AACACTTGAATAATTAAGCTAATTCTTATCAAACCCTAAAACTATTCCTAGAATGACTGGGAACTCCAATACACTCAAAATGGCATCTATTATTAGCATGAAAAAGGGTTCACATTGTTGCTTAATAACAACTAAAACTATAATTTCACAATAGAAATAAAGCAAAACAAATAAATAGTAAAATGTCTCCTTTAAAAACCCATAAAATTGGCAAAATTCAGCAACTAAATAAAATCAAAATCAACTAAAGAAACACATTTTATTGAACTTGGTTTGTGATACTGACTAGCAAAAAAAAAAAAAAAAATTGAAATGAACCGTGAGATCATAACCCCTAACCTTGCAAGATAAAACATAAAACACTAATTAGATAAAAATAAAAATAAAAACAAATAAAACATAGTAAAAACGAAGCCAAGGAGTTGCAATACAGAGGTTGAAAAATGGAACTTGACAATCGTATTTGATAAGATTTAAGAGTTAGAGAGACCAGAAGACAAAGAAGACAAACCTTAGCCCGAGAGAGACTATCCGACAGAGATTAAGTTACTGGACGGAAGAGATGAAAGCGATCACAGACGTTTGGTGTGCTAAGAAACAAATACCAGAGTTTGAGATTGAAAAAGCGGTCGAGAATTTAAGAGTTTGAGATAGAGGTTAAGACTGAAAGACAGAAGAGAATTATGGTTTTTTTTTTTTTTTACTTATATATGTGATTCATCAGTTCAAACCAGTTTTGGATACCCAAAACCGAACTGAACCGAAACTATTCGATTTTAAAACAACAAACCGGTTTGAACCAAATAGATTAGGCGAACTGAACCGAACACCTTTTTTTTTGTTCGGTTCTGTTGGTTCAACATTTTGTGCCCACCCCTACTATCCTCAATAATCCATCCTTATGCATTGCTAACTTCAGTTGCTAGTAGTATATCTATTTTGTTCTTGTTGGAAATTTTGTGATGAATACACATTTTGAGAGCATTTTTGGGTATGATTGATTCCATAAAAATGGAAGATAAAAGTATATTCGAATTCTCCTCTGTGAGAGCTTCGAAATGGTATACTCAAACTCACAAAATGATTAATGGGTGAATGAGAAATTGAGTCTCAAGTGAGCCGATGATGGATAAAATCGTGTTATAAAAACCTAACTCGCAAGTGCACGAATCATGAGATAAGTACAACGATAAGTAAGGATCGTTCCCACAAGGAAAAGTGATTTACTAATTATACTAATTCTAATTAAAGCTAAGCAATAAAAGTAACCAAGAGAGTTTGTTTGATGATTGATTTGATTAAAACTAAATTAAACTAAGAAAACAAGTAATAAGACTTTGTGAATGTGATCAAGAAGTGAGAGGACTAGGTCATCAATGCTCTCCAACTACGTTTACTCAATGCTTTGAATTAACTTTGATAAAAGATGTTAATCAAGTTAAGGATTCGTTCTTATCTTAAGTATGATTGTTACCTTATGATCATGGGATGAATCAAGTGTTCTCAATTATAATTTACCATAAATCAATGGCGCAAACTACAACAGAGAACCCATTAAGTGAACGAATAGTGAACGAATAAGTGAACCAAAACTTACGTGCATATAGACATGCTATGAAGTTTTACCCATTCAATTGAAAAGTGATTGAGAGTGGCAACATAACACACTCTAAACTCAATCATTAAATTATCAAAAACCCTAGATTCATGCATGAGCATATAAACATACATTAACAAGAATAAAGAATTATGACATAGGATGAATTGAATGAATCAAAACTTGAATTAAGAAATTATAGTCAATTCTAACAAAGAGCATTCATAGGTTCACATTGATTCCCTAGTATGGAGTTAGTTACACATCATGGAAATAAAAGAGAAGAGAAGTAATTGAAAAAACCCATGGAAGCATTTGATAAACTCTTCCAATCTCTGATGCTGAAATCTTCTTCTTCGTCTTCAAATCTTCTGTGTAAAGATGAATGAGAGAATTATGTGATGAGGTGTGTTGTAAAGGGTCTATGTCCGAAGGAGAATGCGAGAGAGCGAGAGCCTCCAACCCTAAATTCAATCATGTATATATAGCCATGGGTCACTAGGACGAGAAAACTCCTTTTTCTGCGTGTATTCGTCAAACCGCTGCGAAAGCTGCAGCGATATCGGCAGCGGTCTTCACTTTATGAGAAGCGCTGTGACATTGAGAGTGCTATCGAGAGTGGCCTAGAGAGCGGCCTTTTCTGCCCCTTGAATCGCTGCCACTGTGTTGCCAAAAATAGCAGCGGTTTGGACAACACTTTGCCAATTTGCTGAAAAGCCCCTGAGATCCTCATAAATAACTCTTTTCCTCTAAAATTCTCCAAACACAACAATTTGATCCGAAAACCTGAAAATACTCAAACACACAAATTAAACCCCTAAAAGACTCGAGAAACAAGCAATTGACACAAGGAATGGGGATCAAAAACATATACAATAAATGACCGATCAAATACCCCAAAACCTATCTTTTGTTAGCCCTTAAGCAAAACAAGAAACAAAGCTAAAAACTAAATCTAGAAAAGCAAATCCTAACTAAGCCACTTTCGTAGGGAGCTCGATAGCATTGAGCGCATGCTGCAAGCCTTTTAAACCTCTAGGTGTCCCTAGTAGGAGGAGTTTAGTCTCCTGAGGGTTTACAATTATGACTCCCACAAACATATCTTGCGAAACCTGTCATCCAAAATACGACGATATATGCCCATGTTGAGATAATGCATGCAAAAGCCAATAAGTAAAACTAATATTCAGTCACAAACCGAAAACATTGCTCAAAATTTATTTATTTATTAGTGAAAAGCCCAAGCTCAAAACATTCTCGCTTCAAAGATGCATTTGCCAAACGCCATAGATATAATTCGCCTTGACTCTAATTCTCACAAGATATCTCTCATTAATTCTCACAGAACCTAGGTAAAAACAGTCATCAAGCATATGCGATTGGAAGTTATGCAAAAGAAAAATTCAAATTATTATCGCATATAGATATATCATTGAAAGAATGCTTGATATGGAAGCAAAATATCTCATGAAACGAATCAAACATTATGAACAAGATAATCACATGTCATAATTCTACTATCATAGTAAGGATAACCAGCAGATCAAATAGACTTTCATTCAGGTTGTAATGGGGCCATTGGGTGAAGGTTAAGAAAAAAAATTGAAAATTGGAATTCAAAACCTAGGATCATACCATGAGAATCTTCTATTACCTTTTCGGTTTAACACAAGTCTCGCGGTCTCCTTTTCAAATGAAATGACACCATTTATTGTTTAATTCCTCAGAATTCTCCTTTCTCCCTTTGTCAACTCCTTTTGAGTAGATTCAAACTTTGCAATCTTCATTGACTTTATTGCACCCTTTACATTATATTCTCTGATTATATCACTACACCATTCATTGTGGTTATTTTTTATTTTTATTTTTATTTTATTATTATTATTATTATTATTATTATTATTATTTGAATCAGAGATTACAATTATTATATTACTTTCAGCTTCAAAACTTTTGGATTGAATGCAACTCTTCATTTCCTTGACTTTAGCAACAATTTATGCACACAGTCACATGCAAAAATAGTACATCCTCATCACTCTCTCAACGTATGATCCCAAGCTATAAGGAATGGCTATATCATTGGCTTATTTAGGTTACAGTTAATGTGGTGAAGAAAGAAAAAAGCTATCAATGTTTGGCTTCAAACAGGGCTATGGAGCACACACATACAAGTAGGAAATATTTAAGGCCTTCTAAGTAGCTAAAGCACACATAGTCTATATCACTTCCATTGGTTCGTCTTACTCAAGATCAAAATGCAACATGCAAAATCTTTTATGATGATCGTTCTATAATGCTCAATGTACAACCTATAAAGATCGAATCTAATGCTAAGAACCTACTGAGTGTTTAAAGAGTAAAAACAAACAATCCCTTAGAGTATGTCATTTTATGTACGCTTTTTGGTTTAGTGAACTCACAAGGGTAGTCTCCACTATTAATCATGGTAATTCAACTCAGCATCCTATCCATTATCATATCAGGAGCATGTTATAAGTTTTGAAAAGTGCAATGCAGTACCCTAAACGGCAAGATGTTAGTGTAAACCCATTGATTCATGCATATCATCTCTAAGGCACATATCAAAGTATCTCATCTTGGAAGACGCAGGAACGACAGACTCTAAAAACAAAACAAAAATCTGACTCAAAACTAGACTATCACACCCCTAAACCTAAATCCAACATTGTCCTCAATGTATGGAAATTGAAGCACACGACAAAAAGGATAAAGACAAGGCAGCGAAATAGTGACACAAAAATAAAATAGCAAAATTAATCATAATAAACTGAATCCATAAAGTAAATTCTGAGTATCACAATTTAAAAGCTAAATAAAATAATAAATAAAATAAAAGAGAAAATAAATTAAAAAGAAACATATCATTCTGTAGACTCAGGTCCGTCTACAATGCCTCTAGTAGTCATCATCTCGCTGCTGGCTCAGGCCAAGCCTAAATCTATCACCTCTAGGAGGTGAAGTGAAGAAAACTTCATGCTGTGGCTGGGCTGCGGTCTTTGGATTAGCAGCCTCATAACCTGAAACAACATGGGAATGAGAGAGATTTGTAGGGTGAGCTGGGCGAACTGTGGCCTGACAGACCTCATCAATCGAAAGTTGCATAGTGTCCAAGTGTGAGATCATATCATTCCTCAAGCTTGATATCCCAGTATCGACGTAGCCCTTCATCGTGGATAACATGTACTCTACCCACTCAGGTCTCTGCTGTGACGATCTAGCTCCTGAATCTGCCTGAGGTCCAGGCATAAATCTCCGTAAACGTGTTGAGCTGGATCGTGAACCTATTGCTCCAAAATCTACTGGTCTGGCTCATTCATGTTATCCTTATCCCGACGCCTTTTACGTGTAGGGAACTCACCAATCGTGGGCAGTCCACTTATGCTTGCCTAGGTATTCCATGTTACTAGTGAAAGTGGAGTATCAAGCTCTATTGTTTCATCTTTGGCGTCGTCATCCACCACTAAACCAACCGCAGCACATATGGCTATAATCAAGCAAGGAAAGATTATACTTGTTCCCACCCGTCGCCCATAACCGCAGATCTCTTTTTTAATGAAGCTGGCAACATCATAGTATCTTCCCGTCCTAATTGCATACAATACCTAAGACACCTCCTTGAAAATCTCCCTAATATGACTTGTCGGCTTAAGTGAAGCCGAGATAAAAAGGTTCCAAAAGGCACTGTCCAGATGCAAATCACCCCTCAGTAATCTATTCCCATTCCATCCAGCTCCACCCTCTCTGCAAAGCTCGTATCCTAAATCGTACCTGCTTGGCCATGTTGTCTCAATACTCTCAATTGGCAGCATGCCATAATATTCATTGATCTTCTCAATAGAAACCACCACAGGCACACTTTTAACCATAACCATAACCACACCATGTGCAGTGAACTGTGTGTCCACCATATTGGCATAGAATTCACGGGCTAGAGTAATGTTGGCATTACAGGGCCGACGCACATATCCGGCCCATCCTCTGGCCTCAACAGTTGTAGGGATATGAGTCTCTCCCAATTCTTCCACAACTATTCCTCTCTCCAAAATGAAATTTCGGTTTTTCTTCAACCTATCCTTATACTTTAGATTCCCTACGAATGTCTGCTCAACCAACCTCTTCTCTCTTCTTCTGTTAGGATCCGAAGGAACATGGCCTCCTCGGATAGCTGTCCTTGTCATATATAGGTAATACACAAGCCAACAAAAGCAAGTTATAATCCAGAATGGGACAATGATTTTAACAAAATTTCAGTAGCATTCCGGCAATACAATCATTAAACCATGCACCTGTTTTGCACATATTTCATCTCCATTCATTTAGCACAATAAAACACAGCATGGCATAATAATATACAATCATAATCACATAAATTCCCAAATAAATTGCTATACTACCATGTTATTGACAATTGATAGCACAAGGTCGTTTCAAACTATTGCTTAACCCATAGATAATCATTAACGAACACATGCATTGGAGAATTTTGTCCCAAATTCGAAATCCCCAAATTCGGCCTATAACCCTAAATAAACACAGTGAAGAACTATATGGGAGAAAAAGGGAAGGAAGCATGCAATTAATGGCTATAAACATGATATAATTCAAAAAGATGAAGATTTAGAGCATACCTTATTGCTTTAGGCGTGGTCGAGTGAAGATGGAAGAAGAGGGAAGAAAAGAATTTAAAAGAGAGAAGAAAAACAGCACCATGTCTCGTGTGATGCGACCTTTTATAATTAGGGCACGATTGCTGCGTCTACCATTGTGAAAGCCACATCGGTTTACGTAGCAGTTCACTCTGATTGGGCAACCATCTGATAGGTGGAAAAAGCACTGTTTTACTAAGGGACCGCTGCGAGGTGCACATGACAGCGATTTGATCAGGTATTTACGCTATCCAAACCACTGCTATTTTTCGCAGCGCTTCTGGCAGCGCTTTAAAAGACAGAATGCATCGCTTCAATGACTGCTCCCGGTTTTCGTAGCTCACAGGACAGCGGTTTCAAGGATAGAAGACATTGCTACCTAAAGCGCTTTGGCTTTGGCAACGGTTACATGAGCGGTTTAGACCTAACGCTTTTTATTATTTATTATTTATTATTTATTTATTTATTTTAACACCCCCAAACCTGAATTCAAGTAAGGGGAACACTAATTTATGACTTGACAAAAATAAAAGGGAAAAAAAATACCTAGGTGGGTTGCCTCCCACCAAGTGTTTATTTAACGTTTGGGCAAGACGCACATGAGCCTTACGACTCATCGAGAAAGCAAAGCCCCAAGCTTATTACTTCGGACACATTAAGGTACGGCTTGAGTCTATGGCCATTTACCTTGAATTTACTATCATTCCGAAGATTTTCAATTTCCACAACTCCATGAGGGAAAACATGAGTCACCCTAATTGGACCCGGCCACCTTGATTTCAGCTTCCCTGGAAATAACCTTAATCGCGATTGATACAGCAGAACTAGCATCCCTGGATAAAACTCTTTCAGAAGGATTTTGTTGTCATGTAATTTCTTCGTCCTTTCCTTGTATATCTTCGTGTTTTCATAGGCATTGTGTCGGAGTTCCTCAAGCTCACTCATCTACAGACTTCTTTCCTCCCCTGCCTTCTCTAAGTAGAAATTCAACTTCTTCAGAGCCCAATAGGCACTGTGTTCCAACTCCGCTGGCAGATGACATGCTTTGCCAAACACTATCTTATAAGGGCTCATACCTATTAGGGTCTTTTAGGCAGTTCTGTACGCCCACAATGCATCATTAAGCTTGGTTGATCAATCCTTTCGATTTGGTTGTACAATTTTCTCTAGTATCTGCTTAATCTGTCTGTTGTTCACTTCAACCTGTCCTGAAGTTTGTGGATGGTACGGGGTTGCCACTTTATGCTTGACACTGTACTTCTTCATTAACGAGGCAAAGACCTTGTTGCAAAAATGGCTTCCACCATCACTTATGATTGCACGAGGTGTCCTGAATCTGGTGAATATGTTCTCCTTGACAAACTTCACCACCACCTGACTGTCATTCATCTTGGTTGCGATTTCTTCGGTCCACTTTGAGACATAATCCACAAGAACTAGGATATAGGTTAACCCGTGTGAGGATGGAAAGAGTCCCATGAAATATATTCCCCACACATCAAATATCTCCACTACCAGCAGGCTTGAAAGAGGCATCTCATCTCTCTTGCCAATGTTCCCAGTTCTCTGGCACCTATCACAAGAAATACAAAAGGTATAAGCATCTTTAAATAAAGAGGTCCAGAAGAAACCTGATTAGAGAACATTTAGAGCAGTCTTCTTGGCATTAAAGTGCCCTCCACAACTAGGGTTGTGGCAGAATTTTAGCACATCTTGCTGCTGTTCTTCAAGGACGCATCGTCGAATGATCTGATCAGTGCCATATTTGAATAGGTACGGCTCGTCCCAAAAGTATTTCCTGGTGATGGAGATGAATCTTCATTTTGCTTACGAGTTCAGATCAGCTGGTATGATGCTATTTGCAAGGTAATTCACGATGTTCGCATACCATGGATCATTGACTCCTACAACCATTAGCTGTTCATTTAGAAAATTCTCATTGATTGGCACAAGCTTGGTGTTTCCTTCTACGTTTTCATCCTCCACTAATCGAGAAAGGTGACCAGCTACCACATTCTCGTTGCTCTTCTTATCCCTGATTTCCAAATCAAACTCTTGCAACAAAAGGATCCACCGGAGTAATCTCGGCTTCGCTCCTTCTTTGTTAGTAAATATTTCAAAGAATCATGATCAGAATAAACAATGACCTTGGATCTAATTAGATATTGACGAAATTTTTCCAAGGCACTAACAATAACAAGCAATTCTGTTTCAGTAGTGGAGTAATTCAATTGTGCATCATTCAAAGTGCGACTAGTGTAGTAAATAGCATGTGGAACTTTATCTACTCGCTGTCCTAAAACAACACCTACAACATAGTCTGATGCATCACACATTAATTCAAATGGAAGAGACCAATCAGGAGATATGATTGCAGGAGTAGATGTTAGTTTATCCTTCAAAGATTCAAAAGCATGCAAACATTCATTATTGAAAACAAATGTAGACTCCTTGGTCAAGAGGTTACATAGGGGACGACTAATTTTTGAAAAATCTTTTATAAAGCGCCTATAAAAACCTGCATGACCAAGAAAACTCCTCACACCCTTCACCGAAGTGGGAGGTGGAAGTTTATCAATTACTTCAATTTTAGCCCTATCTACTTCTATGCCTTTATCAGATATCACATGTCCTAGCACTATTCCAGATTTCACCATAAAGTGGCTTTTCTCCCAACTAAGAGTTAAATTGGTCTCAGTGCATCTTTTCAAAACACTAAGTTATCAAGGCAGTGGTCAAAAGAATTACCAAAAACAGGAAAATCATCCATAAATACCTCAATATACTACTCTAGCATGTCAGAGAAGATTGACATCATGCATCTTTGGAAGGTAGAAGGGGCGTTGCACAGCCCAAAAGGCATTCTTCAGTAAGCAAAGGTTCCGAAGGGGCATGTGAACGTCGTCTTCTCTTGGTCCTCTAGAGCTATGGCAATTTAATTGTATCCTAAAAACCCATCCAGGAAGCAATAATAAGCATGTCCCGCCAAATGCTCGAGCATATGATCAATGAACGGCAAAGGAAAGTGATCATTTTTAGTTGTCGTGTTAAGCTTGCGGTAATCTATGCACACTCTCCATCCTGTTGTCTTCCTTGTATGAATCAACTCATTATTCTCATTAGCTACAACTATGATCCCAGACTTTTTTGGCACAACATGGACCGGACTCACCCATTTACTGTCAGATATAGGGTATATGATACCTACCTTAAGTAGCTTTGGGACCTCTTCCTTCACGACCTCTTCCTTCATGACCTCTTTCAAGTTCGGGTTAAGTCTTCGTTGAGCCTCTCTAGACGGATTCATACCTTCTTCTAAAAGAATGTGGTACATGCAAATGGTAGGGCTTATTCCCTTAATATCCGCTATGGTCCATCCAATGGCGGCCTTATGTTCTTGAAGTACCTTCAACAGTCTCTCTTCTTTTTATGCCTCTAAGTCAGAGGCTATAATCACTAGAAGAGTGTCATTCACCCCTAAGAAGGCATATTTGAGGTTAGACGGAAGTTGTTTGAGCTCTGGTGTAGGGGGAGAACTCATGGATGGGATTAACGACTTGTTGATCTCATCTTCTATTTCAGCACTTACTTCCTCAATATCAGAATCTTCTTTTGAAACTCCAACCTGTTGAATTTCTTCATCATCTTCAAATACATCACAAACCCAATCTAGCAGTTCTTCGGATATTTCTTCTGACAATTCATCTTGCACTGTCAAATTCACCACTTTAATTGAACTACACTCAACTGAGTAACAATCATCGGCTGCTTCAGGGAACTTAAAAGACTCAAAGACTTTAAACTCTACCGTTTCATCTGACACAGTCATCGTTAGCTTTCCATTCTGGACATCTATAAAAGTCTTTGCGGTTGCCATAAAATGTCTTCCCAAAAGAATAGGTTTGTAGTTTTTATCTTTAGCTCATTCATCCATGTCTAGTACAACAAAATCAATAGGAATGATGAGATTATCTACTTGCACCAACACATCTTCAACATAACCCCTAGGGTATCGAACGGAACCATCGACCAACAAAAGTGACATGGTTGTCTTCTTCAGGTCATTCAATCCTAGTTGCTCATAGATAGTGAAAGGCATTAAATTAATACTGGCTCCTAAATCTAACATGGCTCTCTCCAAAGTTATACCTCTAATAGTGATGTTAATGCAAAAACTACCTGGATCTTGTAATTTTAGTGGCAACGACTTTTGAAGGACTGCATTAGCACTTTCGGTCATGAATTCTTGATAATTCTCCACAAATCTTGTTTTGTAGGTATGAAGACTCTTGAAAAATTTGGCATATGCTGGCATCTTCTGAATCATCTCTAGTAAAGGCAAGTCGACATTGACTTTTAAAAGAATGTCATATATGTCTTTGTATGATTTCTCTAACTTGCTCTTTTGGAGTCTCCCTGGGAATGGAATTAGAGGAACATATGGATTGGGTGACTTATGTAGGAGTGGTGAAACTTTGGATTTTTCCACCACTATCTCTTCCTCCTAGGGTATGATGTTATCTTTTGAAGAACCTGAAATAGTAGCAGGATTATCAGAAAGTTCAGCAGGTCTATCATCAGTTAGTATCTTACCATTCCGAAGAATTGTCATAGCCTTTGCTTGCTCAGTGTAACTTGGAAATTTTCCATGTTCCATCCTTTGGTGAGCCTTGGCTAATTGCCCAACTTGAGTGTCTGTCTTCTTTAATGAAGCATGAAGATTCTAAAATTGTACCTCATTACATTGGTTCATTTGCTGCATTTGTTGGTTTTGTTGATCCATTCGTTGCTCCAATCGTAGGAACATATCTTCTATTGATGGCTTCTTGGGTTGGGATTCAGAATTTTATTGAGCACCGGTGTTAATCTGTCTTTGATTACTGTTGTTGTTGTTGCCCCATTGGTTTCCAGTGCCTTGATTATTGTTGGACCATGAAAAATTGGGATGATTTCTCCATCCTGGATTGTAAGTGTTGGAATATGGATCATTCCGTGGTCTGGAATTATAGTTGTTCATGGCTTGAACTTCTTCTTCTTCTTCAGATCCAAGACCTCCTACTTGGTGTTCACCCATAAATGCTTTTTGTTTCAATTGTCCTATATCAGTGGCAAAAGAATCCATCTTCTTCATCATTTGTGTCATCTGAATAGAGCTTTCTGTGTTGGCATCTATGGTATAAAGTCCCTTCTTCCTCCTGGAATTTTTGTGACAAGAGTTCTGGGCCAACTTTTCAAAGATAGCGTATACCTCCTCAGGTTGTTTGTCATATATGGATCCTCCACAGGCATTGTTCACTAAAAGACCTGACACTTTAGTCAGACCATCATAAAACCATTGACATAGCTGATTAGTAAGAAATTCGTGATGAGGACAATCTCTAGTATACTTCTTGAAACACTCTCATGCCTCATAAAAAGTCTCGTTGTCTTGTTGAAAGAATCTTGAAATTTTGGCTTGGATTTCACTGGTTTTCTGAGGTGCATAATATTGATCAATAAGCTTTTCCCTTACTTCATCCCAGGTTCTGAAGGATGCTGGAGGCAATGTCAACGGCCATATCTTCACCTCATCTCTTAATGCGTGTGGGATGCATCTCATGCGCAGCTGGTCTTCTGTAATCCTATGGTTAGGTAAGGACTGTATTGCTACGTAGAACTCTCTCATGAACAAAAGCACATCTTTATTTGGTAGACCGTGGAAAATAGGCAGCTGGTTATAGTGCATACTTTTCAATTCATAATTCCTTGCTACAGGTTCTAGCACAATACATAAGGGATGGCTGCTCACAACCGGTCTACTGTAATCCTTCATAGTTCTGATGGGCTCTGGTTCTGGCTCATAAACTAGATTTGGAACAAAGTTGGAAATGGGATCAGGACCCTGATTGAGTCTTTCTTGGTTCTGATGTTGCTCGCCTTCCATTGTTTGATTTCTGATACGATCAATGTTCTTGTTCAAAGGTAACAACTCTCCCTGCTGAGATCTTCTACCTTGCATCTGTTGTCAACACCTGAAACAAGAAAAGACAACTCACAAGGAAACTACGAAAAAGAAAGAAAGAAAAAAAAAATCTAAAAAGCTAAAAATTAATGACTCAACTACCTAAATTAGATTAAACCTATTAATTAAAACTAAAACTAGAAATAACCAATAAATTCATTAGTCCCCCGCAGCGGCGCCAAAAACTTGATGGATAAAATCGTGTTATAAAAACCTAACTCGCAAGTGCACGAATCGTGAGATAAGTACAACGATAAGTAGGGATCGTTCCCACGAGGAAAAATGATTTACTATTTATAACTAATTATAATTAAAGCTAAGCAATTAAAAGTAACCAAGAGAGTTTGTTTGATGATTGATTTGATTAAAACTAAGATAAAAGACTTTGTGAATGTGATCAAGAAGTGAGAGGACTAGGTCATCAATGCTCCCCAACTACATTTGCTCAATGCTTCGAATTGACTTTGATAAAAGATGTTAATCAAGTTAAGGATTCGTTCTTATCTTAAGTATAATTGTTACCGTATGATCATGAGATGAATCAAGTGTTCTCAATTATAATTTACCCATAAATCAATGGCGCAAACTACAACCGAGAACTCATTAAGTGAACGAACAAGTGAACCAAAACTTACATGCATATAGACATACTATGAAGTTTTACCCATTCAATTGAAAAGTGATTGAGAGTGGCGACGTAACACACTCTAAACTCAATCATAAAATTATCAAAAACCCTAGATTCATACCTGAGCATATAAACATACATTAACAAGAATAAAGAATTATAACATATGATGAATTGAAGGAATCAGAACTTGAATTAAGAAAATATAGTCAATTCTAACAAAGAGCATTCATAGAGGTTCACATTGATTCCCTAGTATGAAGTTAGTTACACATCATGGAAATAAAAAGAGAAGAGAAGTAATTGATAAAACCCATGGAAGCCTTTGATAAACTCTTCCAATCTCTGATGTTGAAATCTTCTTCTTCGTCTTCGAATCTTCTATGTGTAAAGATGAATGAGAGAATTATGTGATGAGTTGTGTTGTGAAGGGTCTATGTCTAGAGGAGAACGAGCGAGAGCCTCAAACCCTAAATTCAATCATGTATTTATAGCCACGGGTCATTAGGACGAGAAAAGACTCATTTTTCTGCACATATTCGTCAAACCGCTGCAAAAGCCACAATAGTATCAGCAGCGGTCTTCACTTTATGAAAGCGCTGTGGCATTGAGAGCGCTATCGAGAGCGGCCTCCTCTGCCCCTTGAATCGCTGCCACTGCGCTGCCAAAAATAGCAACGATTTGGACAACACTTTGCCAATTTGCTGAAAAGCCCCTGAGATCCTCAAAAATAACTCTTGTCCTCTGAAATTCTCCAAACACAACAATTTGATTCAAAAACCTGAAATACTCAAACACACAAATTAAACCCCTAAAAGACTTGAGAAACAAGCAATTGACATGAGGAATGGGGATAAAAAAAACATATACAATAAATGACCGATGAGCCGATAGTGTAGGGAAAATTGTACATCCCACATTGGTTAGGGAAAACACTTGTGGTATATAAGTGATTGTGTGATAGTAACTTATCAACATGTGTGGCATTGAGGCTTTCTCTCGTGCACGTAGGTGGTGTGCAAATCATGGACCTCGAACCTTCAATTGCACAAATGCCGCTCCGATTGGACCATGAGAGTACAACTGACTTTTGCCACTTCCCTAAGTCATAAGTTTTTAATTGATTTGGATTCTGATACTGATACTTACTTGATCACTAAGAAAACAGAATCGATGAATAGATCTCTTTGGAGATTATTCCTTAATTTCCTTTATCATTAAAAACATGATAATCAAGTTATTTCTATATCAATCCAATTGAACCCTACTGATTAGGTTTTATATTTAAAAACCCTAGTCCATTCCTCATAAAATACATTCTGAAAAATACAAAGCAGCTGATTCTCTCTTCTTGTTCTTCCCTTTGTGCTTGGTAAGTTTGGACTTAATTTGAATTTGTTGAGAGTGGTTAGTGCTTCGCACTTCCACTGTTAAATCGTTGTATCCTGGAAGACAATCGTTATATACATACGGTGTTATATGGTGAAATTGTCTAAAGGACACCATGTGAAACATGGGCCTCGATTTCCCTAACTTGATTTCTAACGTGCTGCTTTGATGGTTTTCACTTTCTGTCTTCTCTAGATTCGAGCCGGCTTGTTTTTTGAAATTTGCAAACAACAATCTTAAGACAATTTTATTTGTTTTCTATTAAAATTGTTTTCTTCCACTTCTACAAACTTTATGGTCTCTAGATTTTATACAGATTGTGACAAACTTGGTTTACACATTGTGTTAATCAAACATCATGGTTTAATCAAATCTGGAATCTATTGTTAATTCGCTGTTTTGATATTGATTGATTGATATCGGTGCTATTATTTTCGTGATTCTAAAACAGTTTTGTTTTTGTTTCAGATATTATGGCGGATAAATCTAACGCGAACTCGAGTGTTTCACTAGAGTCTTCGAATGCTAATCCAACTGTGGGATTAGATACTTCGGCTGTGAACTCCTTGCTTGTGGGTGAAGTGCCTATTATGTTGCCAAGTGTGGCTACAATGACTCCGGCTATCAGCTCATTCGTGAGAAACATGCCAGATCCGATGATGAGCCAGTATGTGAGTCAAGGAAATGTTCCGATGGCAAACCCATATATGAATTCGGTTCCGTTACCGATGAATCACATGGAGAAGCCGGATAAGTTCAATGGACCGTTTTTTCTTGTCTCATGTTTGGGGCGACTTTAGTATGGGACAGAACGGGGCAAGATAGGACAAAAATCACCAAATTCTGTCCCACCCAAGACCCTAGGCTAGACTTGTCCTATGCATAGAACAAGTCTCAAAAAGACCATTTTACCTTTAAATCTTCAAAAATCACAAACTTGTGCAATATATATATATATATATATATATATATATATATACAGTCTTTCTATTGTCAGTTCATCCTGACAATAAATATATCAGGACAAAGAATGTTGACTACAGATTATGGAGAAGTTTTAACAAGTGCATACACTTTGAGTCAAAATATGTAAATCCAGTGGTCCACATTCTTTGTCCTGATATATTTATTGTTAGGACGAACTGATAATAGAAAATCTGTATATATATATATATATATTATATAATTATAATATATACATTATTAATATTGATATGTTATGATAATATATATTATAATATGTATATGTTATAATAATATATATTAATATATATAACAATATATATTATTACAATAATATATATTATATATATAATATATGTTATTATTATTATATATATATATAAATTAAATAATATATATTATGTAATTTATGTATATATCATATATATATATATTATAATACAATATATATTATATATTATTATAAATATATATAAATATATTTAATATTATAATATTACATATATATATTATTTTATTATTATATATAATAATATATTATTTATTAAAAATTATTACATATACAATAATATATATAAGATAATATATTTAGGGAGAACTTTATTTCTAGCCAACAAATTAGTGGCTTTACTATTTTTGTCATAATTTCCACTTTTTGGACAAGATTGCCCTTCTTTACAAATTTTTTTCCTCTCTCTCTCTCTCTCATTTTCTCACCCCTCCTTCTTTCTCTCCTCTCTCTTTCACGTCTTCTCTCTCTCTCACGAGTTCATCATCTTCTTCTTCTTCTTCTTCTTCTCTTTCTCTTTCTCCTTTTTTTTTCCAGATTTTTTTTTTTAAAATTCAGGATTTTTTTAAAGGAAAATTTTCAGATTTGGGAAAATTTTCCAGATTTTTTTTTTTTAAAAATTCAGTTTTTTTTTTTGAAAAATTTTCAGATTTAAAAAAAGATTTGAATTTGAGTGTTAATTGTTGATTTGTAGTTGTATTTAAGTTTGGGTTGTGGTTGTTTTTATGAATGGTGGGAGTTGTTTGGGTTTGGGTTTTGTTGAAAAAAAATTTAGATTTTTCGCATTTGATCTTTTTTAAACAAACTTTTCAAATTTTATTTTGTTTAAACACACCAGGCCACGAATTAAACACACCAGCCAAACGAATTAAACACACCAGGCAAAATGAATTAAACACACCGGACTAATTAAACACACCAGACAAAATGAATTAAACACACCAGGGCAAAAATAATTAAACACACTAGGGTCTAAGGTGTTTAATTGGTTTGTACCAGTGTGTTTAATTGATTTGCACTGAGGTGTTTAATTGGTTTGGCCTAAGGTGTTTAATTGGTTTGCACTGGTGTGTTTAATTGGTTTTTGCCTGGTGTGTTTAATTGATGGCCTAGTGTGTTTAATTAGTCCGGTATGTTTAATTGGTGGTCCGGTGTGTTTAATTGGTGGTCCGGTGTGTTTAATTAGTCCAGTGTTTAATTCATTTTGTCTGATGTGTTTAATTAGTCTGGTGTGATTAATGATAATGTTGGTGTGTTTAATTGGGTTCCCCGGTATGTTTAATTGGTTTACACCTGGTGTGTTTAATTGGTCAACCCAATTAAACACACCAATAACACAATTAAACACACCGGTCTGGAAAAAAAAAAAATTAAAATCACAGCCACAACCAATACTCAAACTTGAAATTTCTGGAAATTTTTTTGAACAAAACAAAATCTGAATTTTTTTTAAACAAACAATACTCAAACTTAACCACAACCACAACCACAACCACCCTTAAAATCACAACCATAACTCAAATCCAAACCTTTTTTAAATCTGGAAATTTTTCAACCAAAAAAAAAAAAAAAAAAAAAAAAAAACTGAATTTTTTTAAAAAAATCTGATATGTTTTTCAAATCTGAAATTTTTTTGTTTAAAAAAACCTGAAATTTTTTTGTTTAAAAAAACCTGAATTTTTTTAAAAAAAATCCCTAAAATCAACCACAACCACAACCCAAACCCAAACATAAAAATCTGAATTTTTTTTCAAAATTAGAAAAAAAAAAACTGAAATTTTTAGAAAAAAATCTGGAAAAAACGTGAAAGAGAGGAGAGAAAGAGAAGAAGAAGAAGGAGGGAAGATCGGACGACCGACGATCGGAAAACCACAAAATCTCAAATTTTTTGCTTTAAAAAAATCTAATTTTTTTTTTTAAATCTGGAAAAAAAAAAAAAAAAAGAGAAAGAGAAGAAGAAGAAGAAGAAGAAGAAGGGCGCATGAAAGGAGGAGGGACGATCGGACAAAAGGAGGAAAAGAAGAACAAGAAGAATAAGAAGGAGGAGGAGGCGTGAGAGGAGAAGAAGGAGAGAGAGAAAGAGGAAAAAAATATCTGGTGAAAATGAGAGAGAAAATGAGAGAGAGGAGGTTTTCAAAAAAAAAATAGGGACAATTATGTCTTCACAGCCCATTTAATGACAAAAATAGTAAAAATGATAATGTTGGACAAAAATAGTAAAGCCCCATAATTTTTGATTAAAAACCCCTATTTCCTCATAGAGGAAATACCCCATTTTAATCAAAAATTAAGGGTCATTATTGTTTTTAGCCGGAATTAGTAAACTGATTGTTTTTGTCAAAAAATCCACTGTAGAGACATAATTGCCCCTCATTTTTTTTTAAATACCTCTTCTCTCTCATTCCTGCAGAATATTTTTTTCATCTTTCTCTCTCTCTCATCTCACGCCTTTTTCTTCTTCTTTCTCTACTTCTTCTCTCTTTCTCTCCTCCGTCTTCTTCCTTTCTCTTCTTCTTCTTCTCTTTCTCTTTCTCTTTCTCTTTCTCTTTTTTCCAGATTTTTTAAAAACAAAATTTTTCAGATTTGGTGGTTTTCCAATTGTCGGTCGTCCGATCTTCTCTCCTTCTTCTTCTTCTCTTTCTCTCCTCTCTTCTCTTTATCTTTCACGTTTTTTCAAAAAAATTTTAAAAAATTCAAAAAAAATTTATTTTGAATTTTTTTTTTCAGATTTTGTTTTTGTTTAAAATTATTTTCAGATTTTTTTAAAAAAATTGAAATTATATTTGTTAAAAAAAAAATTCCAGATTATTTTTTTTTAATTTTTTTTTCCAGATTATTTTAAAAAAAAAAAAAATCAGTTGTGAATGTAGTTGTGGTTGGTTGTGGTTGTGAATGTAGTTAATTTTAAGGGTTGTTGTGGTTGTGAATGTTTGGATTTGAGTGTCAGTTGGATTTGAATGTTTAAAAAATTTTCTAGATTTGTTAAAAAAAATTCCAGATCTTGTTTTGTTTAAAAATACCAGATTTTTTTAAAGTGTGGTGGTTGTTTTTATGAATGGTGGGAGTTTTTTTTTTTTTTTTTTTTTTCTTTTCCAGATTTTCGTGTTGAAGTTGAAAATTTCAGATCATGTTTGATTTTCTTTTTCCAAATTTTGTTCAATTAAACACACTAGGCCATCGATTAAACACACCAGGCAAAAAAGACTAAACACACCAGCCAAAAAGTAATTAAACACACCAGGCAAAAACGACTAAACACACAAGGCAAAAAGGAATTAAACACACCAGCCAAAAAGTAATTAAACACAACAAGTAAAACGACTAAACACACAAGGCAAAAAGGAATTAAACACAACAGGCAAAAAAGACTATACACACCAGGCAAAAAAGACTAAACACACTAGGCAAAACTCATTAAACACACTAGGGCAAAAACAATTAAATATACCAGGGTAAAACGAATTAAACACACCAACCCACCAATTAAACACACCAGGGAAAAAACAATTAAACACACCGGGCAAAACGAATTAAACACACCGGGCAAAACGAATTAAACACACCAAGCAACCCAATTAAACACACCAGGTGTGTTTAGTCATTTTTGCCTAGTGTGTTTAGTCATATTTGCCTAGTGTGTTTAACTCATTTTCCCTAGTGTGTTTAAGTCCTTTTAGCCTGGTGTGTTTAGTCGTTTTCACCACTCATAAACACAATAACCACTCTCAAACCTAGATCCAACGACCGACGATTGGAAAACCCATCGAAAAACCCAAACTTAAACAAACCAGGTGTGTTTAGTTGTTTTTGCCTAGTGTGTTTAGTCATATTTGCCTAGTGTGTTTAATTCATTTTCTCTGGTGTGTTTAAGTCCTTTTAGCCTGGTGTGTTTAGTCGTTTTCACCAATCATAAACACAATAACCAACCTCAAACCTAGATCCAACGACCGACGATCGAAAAACCCAAACTTAAACACAAGCAAATTTGAAAAAAAAAATTGTTTTAAAAAGATCTGAATTTCTTTTTAAAATCTGGAAAAAACCGAGAAAGAGAGAGAAGAGAGGAGAGAAGGAGAAGAAGAAGGAGAAGAAGAACACGTGAAAGAAAAGGAGAGAGAGAAAGATTCTGTAGAAAAAGAGAGAAATGAGGTTTTGAAAAAAAAAAAAAAGGCTAATTCCGGCTAAAAACAATAAACCTCCTTAATTTTTTGCTAGTTTCCATTTTTATGCTTATATATATATATTATATTTTATTATTATATATAATAATATATAATATATTGAAAATTATTTTATATACAATAATATATATATTTATATATATATAATTATATTTTATTATATATATATATATTATTGTATATGTAATAATTTTTAATATATTATATATAATAATTTATATAATATTATAATATTAATAAATATATTATAATATTATATATACATATGAGGGGCACTTTGGTCATTTGAACTTTTTGTCCAGTCTTGCCCCAACCATACCAAATGCATAACAGTACAGTTAAAAGTTTTGTCATGGACATTCCAAATACAATATGGAACAACTGTCTCGTCCTGTCTTGTCCCGTCCCACTCTATCTTGTCCCATCTCTATGCCAAACGCACCCTAAGCGGTGGCAGTAGAAGATGTTGTTTTATTTGACCATGCTGAACCTTGCTAGGTTCTTGACTGAAGAAGCCCATAAACCTAATAGTGGTGAAGAGCGAGATGTTCAGATATGGAATGTTATTGATGCATAGAACCATTTAGATTTTCTATGTCGAAACTACATACTGAATGGGCTGTCAAATTTGCTGTATAGCGTATACGCTATAAAGAAAACAACCAAAGAACTGTGGGAGTTTTTAGACCGGAAATACAAGACCGAGGATGCTGGATCCAAAAAGTTTGTTATGGGCTAGTTTCTTGATTACAAGATGGGGGACTCCAAGAAAATTATGAGTCAAGTCCAATAGCTTCAGGTGATTCTGCATGAGATTCATGCTGAAGGGATGATCCTAAGTGAAACCTTCCAAGTGGCTGCTATAATTGAGAAGCTACATCCTTCATGGAAGGAATTCAAGAACTATCTCAAACACAAGCAAAAGGAGATGAAGATCGATGATCTCATCCTCAAGCTTCGTATTGAAGAAGATCACAGGAAGTATAAGAATAAAGATGTTAGCCATCCTGAAGCAAAGATTAATGTCGTAGAGCATGGGCAAAGTTCCAAATCTAAAAAGAACAAGCCTGGGTAAGTATCCAAATTGAGTTCGAAGGGAGGAGTCTCTAAGAAGCTAATATTCCAAGGGAAGTGCTTCAACTGTGACAAGTTGGGTCATAAACCTCTGAGTGCAGGTTGCCAAAAAAGAAGAACAACAACAATGAGGCAAACGTGGTTTCTGGGATCTCAAAAGATGTCACCAAGATCAATCTTTCTGCAGTTGTGATAGAAGCAAACCTGGTCGGGTCAAACCCGAGGGAGTGGTGGTTAGATGCTGGGGCCACTTGTCATATATGCTCTGACAGAGAGATGTTCAATACGTTTGAAGCAGAGGAGAATGGGGAAAATCTATATATGGGCAACTCAACCATATCTAACGTAAACGGTCGTGGTCAAGTCATTCTCAAGATGACCTCTAGTATAACCCTGAGCTTGAACAACGTGTTGTATGCACCTGAAATTCGCAAGAACTTAGTGTCCGGTTCGTTGCTAAATCAGTATGGGTTCAAGATGGTGTTTGAATCAAACAAAGTAGTTTTGACTAAGCAAAAAACTTATGTGGGTAGGGGATATGTAACTGAAGGGCTTTTTAAGCTCAATGTATTTGTTGTTAAAAGAACTATCAATAAAGATAATGCTTCAGTTTATTTGCTTGAGTCTTCCAATTTATGGCATGGTAGACTAGGACACGTTAATTATGATACTTTGCGTAAACTAATTAACTTAAATCATATTCCCACTTGTAATATTGATCCCAAACATAAGTGTGAAGTTTGCGTTGAAGCAAAACTGACAAGGTCATCATTTCAAACTATTGAAAGGAAATCTGAACCCCTTGATTTAATTCACAGGGACATATGTGATATAAAATTTGTTCAAACAAGAGGTGGCGACAAATATTTCATCACGTTTATAGATGATAGCACCAAATATTGCTATGTATATTTGTTAAAAAACAAATATGAAGCTATAGAGAAGTTAGTCTCTATAAAACTGAAGTTGAGAACTCAACAAGAAAATCAAGGTACTAAGAAGCGACCGAGGTGATGTGTATGTAGAGCCGTTTGGTGAATTCTGTGCACAACACGGAATCATATATCAAACCACTGCACCATATTCCCCTTAGCAAAATAGTGTTGCAGAACGGAAAAATCACACCTTGAAAGAAATGATGAATGAAATTACTGATAAGTTCTGGATTGCTTCAGAACATGTGGGGTGAAGTTATATTGTCTAGCAATTACCTTTTAAATAAGGTACCCTGAAAGAAAGAAAACAAGACCCCATATGAGTTATGGAAAGGAATAAAGTCTTTCTATAAATTCTTACAAATGTGGGGGTGTCTTGCCAAAGTTGTCGTACCTACACCTAAGAAGGTGAAAATAGGTCCAAAAACTGTTGACTGCATTTTCATTGAATATGCACATAACAGTAGTGCTTATCGATTTTTGGTGTAGAAGTCTGACATCCCAAATATACACAAAAACACGATAATGGAATCTAGAAATGCATCGTTCTTTGAACATGTATTTCCATGTAAATCCAATGATGAAGCAAGTTTGTCAAAACGAACACATGCTGATAGTTGTGAGGACCAAGAACAAGGAAATGAAGCTGAGGATGAACCTAGACGTAGCAAAAGAGCTAGGACGAAAAAATCTTTTGGTCCAGATTTTCTAACCTATTTGTTAGAAGGTAAACCTCGAACTTTCAAAAAAGCGGTGAGCTCTTCAGAAGACTCTTGTGGAAAGAGGTTATTAAGAGCGAAATTGATTCTATTCTACAAAATCACACTTGGCAATTAGTGGACCTTCCTCTGAGATGTAAACCGCTAGATCTAAATGGATTTTCAAAAGGAAAATGAAAGTGAATGAATCAATTGATAAGTATAAGGCTAGACTTGTTATTAAAGGTTACAATCAAAGAGAAGGCCTAGATTACTTTGACACATATTCTCCTATGACAAGAATAATCTCCATTAGGATGATACTTGCAATCGCAGCTTTGCGAAATCTTGAAGTACATCAAATGAATGTGAAAACAGCTTTCTTAAATGAAGATCTAGATGAAGTGATCTACATGGAACAACCTGAGGGTTTTTCTACTTCAGGGCAAGGAAAGAAAGTCTGTAAATTGGTGAAGTCTTTATACGGTCTAAAGCAAGCACCAAAACAATGGCATGAGAAATTAGACAATGCTATGATGTCAAATGGATTAAAAATAAACGAATGTGACAAATGTGTTTATGTCAAGGACACTGGAAATAGCTATGTCATTTTGTGCCTTTACATTGATGACATGCTTATTATTGGTAGTGATGATAAAATGATCAAATCTACCAAGGATATGTTGAAATCAAGATTTGATATGAAAGATATGGGACCGGCTGATGTACTATTGGGAATGAAAATCTCAAAAACATAGAACATACTCATTCTAAGTTAGTCACACTATGTCAACATGATTCTTGAGAAATTCAACAAAAATAATTCTAGAATTTCCATAACACTAGTAGATACAAATCTACACCTATCCAAGAATAAATGTGAGAGTGTCTCTCAACTAGAATATTCTAGAGTGCTAGGAAGTCTGATGTACTTAACAAGTTGTACAAGACCAAACATAGCTAATGCAGTCAGCAAATTAAGTAGATACACGAGTAATCCAGAAACCGATCATTGGAAAGGGATAGTATGAGTACTGAAGTACTTACGATTCACTCGTAATTATGGACTACATTATACCAGATATCTTGCTGTCCTAGAAGGATACACTGATGCAAACTGGATATCTGACATGAAAGATTCAAAATCTACTAGTGGGTATGTGTTCACACTAGGAGGTGCAACAGTATCCTGAAAATCCTCCAAACAGACATGTATAGCCAAATCCACCATGGAATATGAGTTTATTACTTTAGATAAATGTGGTGAGGAGACTGAATGGCTACGCCAATTCTTAGAGGATATTCCAAGATAGTCAAAGCCTGTGCTGGCGATTTGCATCCACTGTGATAGTCAATCAGCAACAGGAATAGCACAGAGCAACATGTATAATTTGAAGTCTAGACATATACGTCGAAGGCATAATACCATTAGACAACTACTCTCAACTGGAGTTTTCTCTACTGACTATGTAAGGTCAAAAAATAACATTGTGGATCCGCTAACCAAAGGGTTAAATAGAGAATTAGTTGAGATGTTATTGAGGGGAATGGTGTAAGTCGCGCAGCGGAAAAGAATTGAAATTAATCAATAAAATAAGAACAATAGGTTTCAAAAATTTTATATCGTCTTCTTGGGACATTTTGTATATACACGAATATGAGGAAGAGATTTATTTTCATACATTTGAATAACACTCATTCGTTTTCTTTTCGATCCAATACCACTAAGCATTCCTAGCTATGTCCTACGATCTAGAAACTATGTGTGTGGCCACGTCACGGATTCTAGGAGCGGTTGAATGGAGGCTTGAGAGAACCAGAAGACAGCACCTTACTTCCTCCTTGATGAATTCGGCCAACCCTAAATGAGAGAGAAAAAAAAAATCTTTTTTCTTTTTTCCTCTATAGTTGCCGCCCACCTCTATTCTCCGCAGGGTTCCGAATAGCTTCTTTTTCCTGACAAGTACATCTTATATACTAGGAACCTAGGGTTTAGTAATCTAAGTTAAAATAGGATTCTAAATCCTTTTTTAAATATTACATTTTACTAGGGTTTAAACCTTTGACCTATTTAGAGTAAATAAAAATAATCACTTATTATTTTATTTGCTCTTGTCAAGGTTAGAAACTGAAACCTCCATATGACAATTTAATAATTCTTAATTATTAATATGTCAATTAAATAATCATATTATTTAATAATATTTAATTCAACAATTAAATAATATATTAATTAAATAATCACATCATTTAATTAATTCCCAAAATATATTTAAGTTACTTTCGTAACACAATTAATTGGACCATCTAATTCTCCGTGAGTCTTTGTTACTATCAATCGTATAGGGCTAGCAAGGAGACCTAATTGACCCACAGTTTTGAGCTCCAATAATACTTAGAAAAAATTAATTAAACTCTTTAATTAATATTTCACAATTATTGACCTTGGAGTTATTCCACTAAAACCCAAGGTTGTACTCTCGTAATTGTAGATGTTTTACACAACCAATTTTATCAGTGTCCATTGATATAGCTATTACATATGACATGATCCTCTACAATTAGTTCATAATTAGAGCTAGGTCATAAAGTCTGTTATACCTCTCTAATTATATCTTTTCCTTTAAATACCATTGATTCTCTTGAATGATTATATCCTCCATTCCTTTACGGAAGAAGGAGAGCGCTCTTAATCGTTCAAGCCCCGAATCAACCCTTAAGGGAACTACTTATCTACTTCTCGCAAGAAGGAGTGGATTCCACTATTGTGCGCATACCTTCCCAGGTACAAGCTAAACCGTGATTCCAAGATACGGAGATATTGACCGAGAATGATATTCCTATCTCACCCATGTTAAATCAAAAACCACAATCTAACCTGAAGGAGTCAATAAGGCACTCAGGATTTAGATCACCCATATATGGCCATTATTAGTCGATATATATGAATCTTTTCAACTAACGGATCTTAGTGAAAGATTCATATAGATCGTGGCCCAGTCCTATATGATCACATCATATAAGATGCCTCCATTCTCATAACACCATATGAGTAGTCTAGGATAAGACCACCGTACAATACGGAATGGACCGCAGCTGTAGATTAACCACAAATAAAGTATCCAGCTTTATTTGCTTTCTACGGACTATTTAGATTGCATGTTTCAAACTAAATTCCTCTGTATATAACATTAATATACTCAATTTGAGATTACATCTAGCAATCTTGGATGTTTGCATATATAATATAAGCGTATGAATTAATAAATAAAATAACTATTTCTTTTATTATTGAATTTATAATATTTACATATTACAAGCTTTAGGGCATAAATCCCAACAAATAGGACTAAAGCCTATGAAATAAAAAATGTCAATACAATGGAAACCCAACCTAACTAACTAGAGATTCCAAGATCTAGGTTTAACGGGACAACCAAGTGGTAAGACTGAGTTGGATCACTGTGGGGGTTAACCCCTAGTCCATTCCTATGATGAAACAGTGATGCTTGTAAGGAAAAGGTTGAACTATGTTTTTAATGATTCTTATGCGTCAAAATTCTAAGTAACAGAAATCTGAGCGAGTAATGCGGGTTACTCTTAATTAAGAAATCATCTTTGTGAGAGAAAAGTGGGGTTACTTCTAAAAGAGAATATTGAAGGGCCATATTCTCTAATAACTCTCATAGAACTAGGTGCATGTTCATGGCCAAAACTAACATAGCAGTAAGAACCAAATTGGGTCTGGAAGATGCTTGTGTGAGGTGTGCTATCGTTTACATAAAAGACAAAACAATTCAAGGATATCATATCTACTGATCAGCCAGTAAAGTAAGCATACATTTACGAGGGAAGGTTCAAAGGGTAACACCTACTTATCCTATGCAGGTTTCGACCGTTTGAACTTACCCAAAAAAAAAAAAAGTCATCTCCCATGTCTCCTAGGTCAATTTCATTCATCTAGGGGATTGTTGGAAATTTTGTGATGAACACACATTTTGAGAGCATTATTTGGGTATGATTGATTCCATAAAAATGAAAGATTTAGTATATTTGAATTCTCCTCCATGAGAGCTTTGAAATGGTATACTCAAACTCATAAAATGATTAATAGGTGAATGAGAAATTGAGTCTCAAGGTGAGCCCATAGTGTAGGGAAAATTGTACATCTCACATTAGCTAAGGAAAACACTTATATGTGGTATATAAGTGATTGTGTGATAGTAGCTTATCAACATGTGTGGCATAAAGGCTCTCTCTCGCACACGCAAAGGGGGGCAGGGGTGCAAATCATGGACCTCGAACCTTCGGTTGAACGAATGTCGCTCCGATTGGACCGTGAGAGTACAACCGACTTTTTGCCACCTCCTTAAGTCAAACGTTTTTAATTGATTTGGATTCTAATACTTACTTGATCACTAAGAAAACAAAATCGGTGTTTAATTAGGAATAGATCTCTTTGGAGATTATTCCTTAATTAATTTCCTTTATCATTAAAAACGTGATAATCAAGTTATTTCCATATCAATCCAATTGAACCCTGCTAATTAGGTTTTCTATTTAAAAACCTAGTCCATTCCTCATAAAATACATTCTAAAAAATACAGAGTAGCCGATTCTCTCTTCTTGTTCTTCCCTTTATGCTTGGTAAGTTCAGACTTAATTTGAGTTCATTGAAAGTGGTTAGTGCTTCGTACTTCCACTATTAAATCGTTGTATCATGGGAGACAATCGCTATACACATACGGTGTTATACGGCGAAATTGTCTCAAGGACACCGTGTGAAACACGGGCCTTGATTTCCCTAACTTGATTTCTAACGTGTTATTTTGGTCGTTTTCGCTTTTTGTCTTCTCTAGATTTGAACCAAATTGTTTTTTGAAATTTACAAACAACAGTTCTCCTTCTTCCTTTTGTGTTTGTTCATCAACTTAGCATTAAATTCGACAAACACTAGATTATTTAACCGATTCATGTCTAATCTATTTTTTTTCTTCGTATGTATCTATATAAAAGTAAAATAAATCAATAAATATTTAAAAGTAACTTGCTAATGTACTACATAAGTATACCATTTACCCCCTCAAAAGTGCTCTAATTTCTTTCACATTCGGATGAACTAGTGGTTAATGAGAGAATCCTTTTGTCTATTCTTTGCAAGTTATATATTTGAAATCCATAGGCAAACCACCAAATTATTACATAAAAGATACATAAGTTTTTATAAAAAATACTAAATTACTAATATAATAATAAAAATAAATAATAATTAAGATGAAATAATGAATAATTTGTTTACCTGTATCGTAATATTTATCATTCTACTCACATCCTATTCCCGCCAATGGCTTTCCAAAAAGACATTATTTCCTCGTATACTTCCCAAACTCAATATTCACGACGAGATTTTGCATATCAAGGTCATCGAGAAAGAAAAACTCAGTAAAATTATAAAACTAATCAGAAACAACATCATCATATATGTTTGGATCCTTAAATAAGTAAAAGGGATTTAATACATGGTCTGTTGCTCCATCTTTGTCTCTTGTTTTATGGTTTTGCAAGTCTGCTTTTGGGTTACATAGTTTCCATTTCTAGATTTTTTAAGTGCTTTTTGCTTTATTAAGTGCTTTAGTGCTTTTTTGCTTCTACTTATGTTGTTGATCAGTGAGGAGCGTTGATATTAATTTGTTGATCAGTGACGATAACCTTTGGAAACTAAACATGGAATAAGAAGTTGTTGTTCAACCCTAAGTCTAACCAAACCAAAGGCGATCTGTAAGTTTATAAGGCTTTATTGCTTTCTGAGTTTGTGAATGTTAAGTGGAAAACAATATATCTTTAATTTATCATTTTCTTTTTGTAGAGATCTAACGAAGAAATGAATAATTTAAACAATTGGAAACCTCCAGAAACAGTTAAAATCCAATTAAGACAATGGGACTTTGATTTGAGGTATATTAATTCAATTTGTTTCCAAGTGAGGCACGACCTCGACCTGTTGAATCTTCTAGTCCAAAAATATAATGATGCGGATAAATGATTTCACATTAGATAAAATGTGAAATTTATGTTTACTTTGAAGGATGTTTGGTATCTAACTGGCTTGCTAGTAGATGGCAAGCCAGTTATTGATGAACTTGTATGTACCCATTCTCTATTTCAAAATGCCTTTGGCATGGACCCTTTAAATGTAGATAATGCCCT
This sequence comes from Acer saccharum, assembly GCA_030490815.1. Classification (NCBI taxonomy): domain Eukaryota; kingdom Viridiplantae; phylum Streptophyta; class Magnoliopsida; order Sapindales; family Sapindaceae; genus Acer; species Acer saccharum. The sequence goes on from CM059871.1 coordinate 25,789,939, forward strand.
TGAAATAATAAGATTAGGTTGTCATGGCTTTTGTCCATATTTTCTAAGATGGATGTAACAGAAGGTCATCCTATGTGGTTACCCTATATTATTAGAGCATATGTAATATATTATAGGGTCATACATAGTACCGGATAAGCGGATACTGCAACTTCTATGGCGCTATCTTATTACTTGTCGATTTTGATGAACATGTCAATGCTAGGAAGTTATGCTTTGGGTGCTGCAGCCCTGGCTTGATTTTATAAAAATCCTTCTAGTACGTAGTCATTATTAAGGAATATAATCCCCTTGATTATGCACGTAATGAAGAATATGATGACATCCATCAATCAAGGGATTTGTCTCAGCCATGCACTGAACAGCTAGCACAAAATCAAGCTTTTATTGTATATTTCCTAGAATCATGTAATTCCTGGAATCATGTAATTATTAGTCAACTATTGTCTGTGTATCTTGTGTATATTTACAGCAATTGATCAATGAGAAATTCAATGCTTCCATTTATCATTTTCAGTTGAGTTTTTCATGGTATCAGAGCAAATACTCGCAAACCACAAAATCATGAGTTCATCTTCTTCCCTTCTCATTGTAAAGGAAGAATCTGCACTTAACATACAATCCTTCCATCAATGCTCTAGTTTGATTTCTATCAAACTGAGCACCACCAATTTTCTCATATGGCGCTCCCAAATCATCCCATTAGTCCGTAGCCTAGGACTTTATCACCATCTCACAATTAGTGAAAAGCCAGTTGAGGAGCTTGCAGATGAGAAAGGCAACAAGAGTCCTAATCCACTTTATCAAGTGTGGATTACTAATGATGGACTGTTAACTGCATGGCTCCTTGGAACAATGAAGGAAGATATTCTTAGTATGGTTCTTAAAGAGGTTAACACTGCCTATGAGGTTTGGACCTCTCTAGAACAGCAGCTTCTTCCAGTTACTGTTGAAAAATAAGGCAACCTGAAAAGTATGTGAAACTAATTATAGCACGGTGTGTATAAAACTATCTAGGAGGGGGGGGTGAATAGATTTTACGCTTTTTACCCAATTTTTCGTGTTAGTCAAAATTACGAAATTACCCCTAAATAGATAAAGCAATAAATCAAGTAAAATATGCGGAAATTAAATAAGACTTGATTTTTACGTGGAAACCCTCACGGGAAAAACCACGGACTAGTAAGTAAGCCACACTCGAACCTCGAATCCACTAAATGTGTAAAATGATTACAACCTAATCCCAGAAGTAATCACACACCTACCTAATCCCGGTATGAGTGAACCTAGTCCAATTTGTTTGTGATCTAAGCAACCTAATCCCGGAAGCTACACACAAGACTTACTTTCTCTATGAAGAAAATACAACCCTAAGTGAATATATGTGAGTATCCAAAATGCAACATAGAGCAAGGGAAACCCTATATGCTTATCTAAGATGATTAATATGCAATTAGAACAATCCTAGATATTAAAAACTAAATGACATGTTCAATCAAATAGTTTAGCTAATCAAGATTAAGCACAAAACCTAATTAGCTATCACAATACAACTTCTCAAACATACATCACACTAATCTCAATATTGTATCCAAAGCATACAAAATAACATACAAGTAATTAATTGAGATTGCTTGTTAAGAGAAACACAAAATATGTAAGATATTAGTGAAAAGCTTACCAAGCAAAGTATGATGAAGAATCCATGCAAGATGACATCTAGATGATCTAAGATGATGCTAGATGATGATTGATGATCATGAAAAAGTGTTTGAGATGATAAAAATGAGTTCTTGGAATTTTTCTTCTCTTTGAAAAATATCCTAAGTATGAAATCTGAATATGAACTCTTGTAATTGACCTAAAGTCAAAGTGGCATATATATAGGGTGTCAAGATGAAGTGTGGTCGTTTTGATAAGTGACACCACAATTTTGCCATGGGCGCTCTACGTAGAGCGCTTTGTAGAGCCCCCCTGCTCTGTTCTCGCGAGAAAACAGAGGGGCGCTCTATGTAGAGCACTTTGTAGAGCGCCTCCAGAGGGGTCGCTCTACGTAGAGCGCTTTGTAGAGCGCCTCTACGGCGCTCGTACAGCGACCGAATTAAATCGATCAGGTCTGTACAGCGCCCAACGGGGGCTGTTCGTAAAGGGCTTTTGTAGAGCGCTTTTGGGAGCGCCCGGTGCAAAAATGCAATCCTAAGTCTAAGCATGACAAGGCAATTGGATATGCAAGATGCAATCAAACTAACATGCAAGAAGAGATGTTAATGAGCATTAAGGCACACAAATAAGACACACAACATACAAGGATTAAACATATGCATGAGTTGTGAGTGTGTGCAACTATCTCTTCAAGACAAGTAAGCACTTAGAGTATTACCTTTGGAGTGCTTAACACTTGCAAGGGCCTTGAGCTTGAACACATTCCTAAGCTACCCTTACATGATCCCCACATATGGTTTGATCACGAAATAAGCCAATTAAAAACTACGGGAATCCTCACAATCTCCCCCTTTGGCTATTTCGTGACAAAACCATCACTCACATGATTCCTCACATAAAAGTAGAAACAACGGGATAATATAGATCTTCTACAATACAAAGAGATAATAAACAAAGTAAAATCTTCAATGCTCCAATCTTTTGTAGAACAACCAACCCTACAAAACAAGGTTTCTATATTTTTCCAAAAAAATACATGTGAGATTAATCAAGTGATATCAAAACAAGCATTTGCATTTTTAGAATTTAGGCACAACATTACAAAGATATGCAATGTATGATAAATGCAATGCTCCCCCTCAAAGGGTTACTCCCCCTCAATATGTTATCTCCCCAATGTGCACAATTGCAACAACAATTTGCACAACAATTTGCATCTCCCCTTACCAAATCCTACTCCCCCTTTTTGTCATGATATAGGCAAAGGAGTAGTCCCCAACCGGTTCACCCAAGGCAAAGAGAGATAGTAGCATACTAAATATTTGCATAGTCATATAAGCCACTTTATGCATCTCAATAAATTGGAGAGAAACAAGGAGATTTATTTTTATTGAAAATGTGTGAAAAATCATGCTTTGCATACAAGACATGTAGCATTCAAGTCCAAAATACAATGGTATTTGGAAAAGCAAATGACAAAGGTTTCTAAAAGAATTCAAACCAATTTCACCATTTGTCATGAGAAAAGCAAGGATATAGAGATTATTGATTTCTATTTAAGAGTAACTATATCCAACTTTATAAGCGAAACATGGCATGAGCGACTTTGCACCCTATTTGATTTTTCCGGATAAGATATCCGTATGATAGTAGCCATGTTCAACCAATAAAGAAAGAGAGACATTTGGAATATAAATTCCTTTGAACGGATACAAGATCCTTTATTCATTTTGAGTCTCATAAGCTTTCACACAAGTTTTGCATTTTAAGAATATGCAATCATCAATTCATGCTTTTCATGTGAGCATGATTTATGAATTTCATGCTTTTTCATTTGACATTAGCATGTTATAAAAGAATCATCATGTCATGGAGATAACTATAGGTCATTCAAATCTTACTTCCTAAGAACATCTCCTAGTCCAAAAATGCATGTTTGAACATAAATATGACATGGATTGTAGACAAGCATTGATCACACTTATTAGATAGAAAACATATATACATATGTGCAACCAAGCTTACTCAAGCAATTTGGAAATAGGCATAAGATTTTTCAAATTTTTGCAAACAACAAATATGCAAAATAGCTCTCTTTGCTTGAGTTCCCCCTATGGGGTGAAGTACCAAACTCATCACTCCGCCAAACAAATTCCAATAGATCTACTAAGAGTTTTAAATCGAGTAGCATCTAAAGGTTTAGTGAATAGGTCCGCAAGTTGATCGTTTGTACCTACATGCTCAAGTACAATAACTTTGTTCTCAACAAGCTCTCTAATGAAGTGATGGCGGATGTCAATATGCTTAGTTCTAGAATGTTGGACCGGATTCTTGGAAATATTAATAGCACTCATGTTATCACAAAAGAGAGTGAGTGTACCTTGGTTGAATCCGTAGTCTACTAGCATTTGCTTCATCCATATAAGTTGAGTGCATCCACTCCCCGCGGCTATGTACTCGGCTTCCGCCGTGGACAAGGAAATTGAGTTTTGCTTCTTGCAAAACCAAGACACCAAGTTGTTACCTAAAAAGAAGCAACCGCCCGATGTGCTCTTCCTATCATCACAATTTCCTGCCCAATTCGCATCACTATATCCTACAAGACTAGGATTAGTGTCAAATGAGTACCAAATCCCATAGTTGGAAGTCCCATTCACAAAGCGAATGACTCTCTTAACCGAAGAGAGATGGGACTCCTTGGGATCGGATTGGTACCTAGCACAAACTCCTACACTAAATGATATATCGGGCCTACTTGCGGTCAAATAGAGCAAGCTCCCTATCATGCCACGATATAAGGTTTGGTCCACACTTTTACCGCTAGCATCCTTGCTTAGCTTCAAAGTGGTGCTCATAGGAGTGTCACAATGTTTGGCTTTTTCAAGACCAAACTTCTTCACTAGGTTTTTGGCATATTTGGCTTGGGTTATGAAAATCCCATTATCTAGTTGTCTAATTTGCAAACCTAGGAAGTAACTAAGCTCACCAACAAGACTCATCTCAAATTCATGAGACATAACATCAACAAATTGTTGGACCTTGGTGTTGTTGGTGGAGCCAAACACTATGTCATCAACATATATTTGAGTTATGAAAAGCTCATCATTGTCTCTTTTGATGAATAGTGTCTTGTCAACACTACCTCTTGTGTAGTTATTGTCAACAAGAAATTGAGTGAGGCACTCATACCAAGCCCTCGGTGCTTGTTTCAACCCATATAGAGCCTTCTTGAAGTGATAGACATGGTTGGGGTGGTGAGCATCCACAAACCCCTTGGGTTGTTCAACAAACACTTCCTCATGCAAGAAGCCATTGAGGAAGGCACTCTTGACGTCCATTTGGTGTAATTTGAACTATTGCACACTTGAGATGGACAAGAGAAGCCTAATAGACTCTAAACGGGCAACGGGAGCAAATGTCTCATCAAAGTCGATATCCTCAATTTGAGAGTACCCTTGTGCTACAAGTCTAGCCTTATTCCGCACTATGTTACCATCCTCATCGGATTTGTTCCTAAATATCCATTTGGTGCCTATGACATTAGTGGTCTTAGGCCTAGGAACTAGAGTCCAAACCTCATTCTTTTCGAATTGGTTTAGCTCTTCTTGAGATGGACAAGAGAAGCCTAATAGACTCTAAACGGGCAACGGGAGCAAATGTCTCATCAAAGTCGATATCCTCAATTTGAGAGTACCCTTGTGCTACAAGTCTAGCCTTATTCCGCACTATGTTACCATCCTCATCGGATTTGTTCCTAAATATCCATTTGGTGCCTATGACATTAGTGGTCTTAGGCCTAGGAACTAGAGTCCAAACCTCATTCCTTTCGAATTGGTTTAGCTCTTCTTGCATGGCAAGAACCCAAAATTCATCATTTAAGGCTTCTTCAACCTTTTTGGGTTCAATTTGAGAGGTGTAGCATGTGTAGCTAATAAGATTAGCAAGTTGACGTCTAGTCCTAACACCCTCATTAACCTCTCCAATGATATCTTCTTTATCATGGAGTTTCCTAACCCATGGAGCGGGTTCTTTAGAGTCCAAAAGAGGAACTCTATCAATAGGTTGTGTGTCATCATTGTTAACATTAGATGTCCCAACATTAGGAGACACCACAACCTCCTCCAAAGGAGAACCATCACTAAAAATAACCTCCTCCTCATGATCATATGACTTGAGCCTAGTATCATCAAATACGACATTGGATGATTCCATAACACTTAGAGTCTTTAAATTGAAAACTCTATAGGCTCTACTATTCAAGGCATAGCCAATAAAAATACCCTCATCACTCTTAGCATCAAATTTGCCAAGTTGATCACGATCATTCAAAATGTAGCGTTTGCTTCCAAAAGTGTGGAAGTAGCTAACATTTGGCCTCTTGCCTTTCCATAATTCATAGGAGGTGTTTCTAGTACCGGGCCTTAGGAAAACTCTATTTCCTATATAGCAAGCTGTATTGATGGCTTCGGCCCATAGGTTCCTAGGGACATTGTTGCTAAGCAACATCACATGGGCCATCTCTTGAAGGACCCTATTTTTCCTCTCAACAACTCCATTTTGTTGAGGTGTCCTAGGAGCCGAAAACTCATGGGAGATGTCTAAACCATTACAAAAGGTTTCAAAAGTGGCATTCTCAAATTCCCTCCCATGGTCACTTTTAATCCGTTTAATGCTTCTAATGTTAGAATTCATTTCATTTTGTAATTTAGTACAAAGCATTTTAAACTTATCAAAAGTTTCGGATTTTTCTCTAAGAAAATATGTCCATGTAAATCTAAAGAAATCATCAACACAAACAAAAGTGTATCTCTTTCCACCCAAACTTTCGGTTTGCATGGGACCCATGAGGTCCATGTGGAGAAGCTCAAGAGGCTCCTTGGTGGTGAGATACTTACCCTTTTTGTGTATGCTTTTAGTTTGCTTTCCTTGTTGGCAAGGTCCACAAACACCATTGGCTTTCTTCCCAAGCTTAGGGAGGCCACGCACACAATTGAACTTTCCAAGGGTCCGTAGATCCCTAAAGTTCATGTGGCCAAGTCTTTCATGCCACAACTCAATTTGCTCATCCATGGACACATGATTAGATACAATACTAGCTTCAAGACAATAACAATTGTCGCTAGATATCATGCCCTTCAACAAGGTTTGTCCATCGGGTTTTAGGATAGAGCAATAATCTTTAGAAAACAAGACGGAATATCCTTCATCACTAAGATGTGAAATGCTTATTAAATTGGCTTTCAAGCCATCAACAAATAAAGCATTGGATAAGGAGGGTAATCCGGGAACGGAAATGGTTCCTTTCCCTACAACATTTCTTTTGGATCCATCACCAAAAGTGACATTTCCACCTTCCTCCATAACAAGAGTCTTGAAGAAACTCTTGTTTCCCGTCATGTGCCTAGAGCACCCACTATCCAAATACCAAAAATTTGAAGAATATGCTTTCAAGGCTATTTGTGCAACATGGCAAACATTTTCATTCTTTCTAATCCACTTAGCAACAATTTTAGCTTTCTTAGTGGTCTTTGGTACATGTGCTCTACTATTCCTAGGATCATGCAAAACAAAATTATCATTCCTAGAAACATGTATCTTGGCTCTATTCTTTCTCTTTTCAATCATGCTTTGTTTTCTACACATTTTAATATATTGAAAGCAATTTGGTCTAATATGACCATCACAACCACAAAAGTGACAATTAGGGATGAAAAAAAGGAATCATACCTTGTCTTTGTGCACGTATGGGAGCTCGTCCATGTCTTTGTGGATAAGTGGGTTCAATCCATCTTCGTTGTTGAACCGGTCTAGGTTGCTTCCAAGCTTGAGGTTGCATGATTGGTTTCTTTCCTTTGTGAGCCAATTGTGGAGGAATGTTGGCTTGAGGGACCCTAGGGGGTTGAGCTTGAGGTTGCCTTCTTGGCCCTATCTTCACTTGAGCATTTGAACTTTGTCCTATTTCTAACCTCTTCCTAGGAATTTGCACAAATGAAGTTTCTTCGTTCTTCAAGCTCTTGACAAACACGGTCTTGTTAGAGGTTGAGATCTTCTTGCCATCTTCATACCCAAGACCCCTCTTGTCACTTGGACTCTTTCTAACACCAAGTAAATGATCAAGCTTCTTGGTGCTAGAATCTATCCTAGCCAAGGACCCTTTAACTTCTACAAGTTCTCTCTTCAAGCCTTCTTCACTTCTCTTGGATAAGTCTAACTCCTCAATTAACTTATCCTCTCTCCTCTTCAATCTTTCCACTTGTTCACTTAAGTGGTCATTGTGAGCCGAAAGTTCAAGGTTCTCTTCTCTCAACCTCTCAATCTTTCTTGTGCTTTTAAATGCTAAATCATTGAACTCGGCATGGTATTTAGCAAGCACCTTTTGCTCCACAAATCTCTTTTTGGAAATAGAAGAGGAGTCACTTTCTACTTCACTAGAGTCAATTTCCTCTTGACTCATCTCCTCTTTTTCACTAGCACTTTTGCTCTTGTGAGATGAGGCAAAAGCTAGGAAGTTAGCCATGAGCTCTTCTTCACTTGAAGACTCATCTTCCTCATTGGAGTCATCACTACTCCCACTCCAAGTGGCAGCCATTACTTTGCCCTTCTTCTTTTCATTGTGATTAGCACATTCAGGGGCAAAGTGACCAATCCCACCACATTTAAAGCATCGGACCCCTTTTCTTTCGGTCCTCTCTTGTCTAGGCTCAAACTTCTTGATGGAACCTTTCTTCTTCAAGTCTTGTCCTCTTGACCCAAATCCCTTCTTCTTCTTAAACCCTATAACCTTATTAAACCTTTTCACGAATAAGGTAAGGTCTTCATCCGATTCATGCTTTGGCTCCTTTGCATCCTTAGATGCTTTCAATGCTATACCTTTAGACTTCTTAGGAGGAGTAGTGGTGCTAGGAGCCTTCCTAGACTCATATGCAAGGAGACGTCCAATCACCTCACTTGGCTTCATATCCATGTAGCCACTATTTTCTTCTATGGCCGTCACCTTTGATTCAAACCTATCGGGGAGAGATCTCATAATCTTTTACTTGACTCTCCTATCCGAATACGGGTCTCCGAGTTGATGGCTTTGATTTACTATGTCCATCAATTTGATTTCGAAGTCATTGAAGCATTCATCCTCTCCCATCCTAAGTAGCTCAAATTGAGTTTGGAGGACTTGAAGCTTGGACTCCTTCACCACCTCAGTTCCCTCATGTGCAACTTGAAGGATGTCCCATGCCACTTTTGCAATCTGAGTGTTCTGAATAAGCTTGTACTGATTCTCATCCATTGCACACATAATGGCATGCATAGCCTTCCTATTCCACTTTGAAGCCTCAAACTCTTACGCGTTCCATTGCGCCTTAGGCTTCAAAACATCTTCTCCTCCACCCGCGGGAGTTATCATAGGGAGATCATATCCGTCTTCCACCGCCATCCATGCACGGTCATGAATTTGGCATATATAGGATTCCATCTTCCTTTTCCATTGGGAATAGTTCAATCCGGTAAGAAGTGGAGGCCTTGTGCTAGAAGCACCTTCGTTGCCACCACCATTTCCACCGTTTCCACTCATAGTGTTTATGAATGAATGAAATGAATGCAAATGTATGAATGATCAAAAATCACACAAAATGCAAAACACACCAAAATAAGCAAGGATCACCTATGTATGTCTAGGAACCCGCTCTGATACCAATTGAAACTAATTATAGCACGGTGTGTATAAAACTATCTAGAGGGGGGGTGAATAGATTTTACGCTTTTTACCCAATTTTTCGTGTTAGTCAAAATTACGAAATTACCCCTAAATAGATAAAGCAATAAATCAAGTAAAATATGCGGAAATTAAATAAGACTTGATTTTTACGTGGAAACCCTCACGGGAAAAACCACGGGCTAGTAAGTAAGCCACACTCGAACCTCGAATCCACTAAATGTGTAAAACGATTACAACCTAATCCCGGAAGTAATCACACACCTACCTAATCCCAGTATGAGTGAACCTAGTCCAATTTGCTTGTGATCTAAGCAACCTAATCCCAGAAGCTACACACAAGACTTACTTTCTCTATGAAGAGAATACAACCCTAAGTGAATATATGTGAATATCCAAAATGCAACATAGAGCAAGGGAAACCCTATATGCTTATCTAAGATGATTAATATGCAATTAGAACAATCCTAGATATTAAAAACTAAATGACATGTTCAATCAAATAGTTTAGCTAATCAAGATTAAGCACGAAACCTAATTAGCTATCACAATACAACTTCTCAAGCATACATCACACTAATCTCAATATTGTATCCAAAGCATACAAAATAACATACAAGTAATTAATTGAGATTGCTTGTTAAAAGAAACACAAAATATGTAAGATATTAGTGAAAAGCTTACCAAGCAAAGTATGATGAAGAATCCATGCAAGATGACATCTAGATAATCTAAGATGATGCTAGATGATGATTGATGATCATGAAAAAGTGTTTGAGATGATAAAAATGAGTTCTTGGAATTTTTCTTCTCTTTGAAAAATATCCTAAGTATGAAATTTGAATATGAACTCTTGTAATTGACCTAAAGTCAAAGTGGCATATATATAGGGTATCAAGATGAAGTGTGGTCGTTTTGATAAGTGACACCACAATTTTGCCATGGGCGCTCTACGTAGAGCGCTTTGTAGAGCCCCCCTGCTATGTTCTCACGAGAAAACAGAGGGGCGCTCTACGTAGAGCGCTTTGTAGAGCGTTTTGTAGAGCGCCTCCAGAGGGGTCGCTCTACGTAGAGCGCTTTGTAGAGCGCCTCTACGGCGCTCGTACAGCGACCGAATTAAATCGATCAGGTCTGTACAGCGCCCAACGGGGGCTGTTCGTAAAGCGCTTTTGTAGAGCGCTTTTGGGAGCGCCCAGTGCAAAAATGCAATCCTAAGTCTAAGCATGACAAGGCAATTGGATATGCAAGATGCAATCAAACTAACATGCAAGAAGAGATGTTAATGAGCATTAAGGCACACAAATAAGACACACAACATACAAGGATTAAACATATGCATGAGTTGTGAGTGTGTGCAACTATCTCTTCAAGACAAGTAAGCACTTAGAGTATTACCTTTGGAGTGCTTAACACTTGCAAGGGCCTTGAGCTTGAACACATTCCTAAGCTACCCTTACATGATCCCCACATATGGTTTGATCACGAAATAAGCCAATTAAAAACTACGGGAATCCTTACAGTATGCTCATGGGGATCAAAAAGGGTTCCCATTCCATTGACGAATATTTGAAAGAATTCAAATATATCTGTGACAACCTTGCTGCCATCAAGAAGCCTATTTCTGACCTTGATAAGGTCTTCCAATTTGCTCGAGGCTTGGGAAATCAATACATGGACTTCCAAACAGCCATGTTAACCAAACCACCAATTCCCTCTTTCAGTCAGTTTGTTTTGTCCCTTCAAGGCCATGAACAAACTCTTACTTCCCAAAGAGAGGAGGAGAAGACATATATTGAGCACAATCAGGCTTTCTTCGGTCAACGTGGGCGCCGTGGACGAAATGGTGGTGGCGCAGGTGGTCGAGTTCAGTTCAATTCTCGTGGCAAAGGTTTTACCCCTGCTAGCTGCTACAACACTCAAAATGGAGGACAAAATAGTAGTCAACAAAATTCAAATCAGCCAAACAACAATCTAGGGCACCAACAAAAGCAAGGAACCACTCAAGGACAACCACAATGGCGTCCACATGCTCCAAATAATGATGGTAAAATTGTATGTCAAATTTGTGGAAAAATGAATCATTTTGCCATTGATTGTTGGTACAGGTTCGATTACTCATACCAATCTGAAGAATTTCCACAAGATCTTGCTGCTCTTACCTTGAATAATGACAATGATCTTTCCTTTTATGCCGATTCTGGAGCTACTACACACATGACTAATGATGCAAGTAAACTATCATCCATACAACGGTATGATGGAAATGATATGATTTATGTTGGTGATGGAAATGGTTTACCTATTTCTCATATTGGTGATGCACATGTTACTACTCATGAAGGAATGTTTAAGTTCAATGATGTGCTTGTAGTTCCTGAGTTGAAAAAGAATTTACTTTCTGTTGGAAAGTTCACATCTGATAATTCTTGCACTTTTGAATTCACATCTTTTGACTTTGTTGTTAAGGACCGAAACCAGAGGATAATCGCAAGGGGGCATAAGAAGGGTTAACTTTATGCATTGGATGGCATTTTTCATAAAGCTTTAAGCGCAATAAGAGCAATAAGAAAAGGTGGTTCCTCCTCATCAGTTTGGCATCAACGGCTTGGACATCCTAATTCAAAGTTACTCTCTTTGTTGAAGGAGAAAAAGGTTATTGATGTCACCTATTAGGAAACTAAACCTGCTATATGTGTTAGTTGCCAAATGGGAAAGAGTTGTAAACTACCTTTTCATAATTCAAATAAAACTTCAAAGTTTCCTCTTGATAAGATACATTGTGACCTTTGGGGACCAGCACCTGTAGCTTCAAATCAACATTTTCGGTATTATGCAGTTTTTGTGGATGATTACTCAAGATTTACTTGGTTATATCTTTTAAAAAGAAAATCTGAATTTTTTATTCCTTTGTCAAATTTCAAATATTGGTACAGAATCAATTTGAACGAAAGATAAAAATCTTTCAATGTGATTGGGGGGGGGGGGGGGGGGGGGGGGGGGGGGGGGGGGGGGGATTTTAGTTCTAATACATTTATTGACCACATTAACAATTGTGGAATCGAGTTACATGTCTCATGTCCTGGGACTTCAGAGCAGAATGGTGTGGCTGAACGAAAACATCGACATGTGGTCGAAACTGGACTTACTATGCTCTTTCATGCAAACTTGCCTTTGTCGTTATGGGTTGAAGCTTTCTCTACTGTTGTGTACCTTATCAATCGTCTACCATCTTCAGTTTTACAAATGACAGCTCTTATTACAAGTGATACAAAAGGCATCCTGATTATAATGGTTTGTGGGTGTTCGGATGTCAATGCTTTCCATCATTGAGGCATCAAGGTGGCTCAAAATTCTTGAAGAAAACATATCCGTGTGTTTTCATTGGATATAGTCCAATTCACAAGGTCAATAAACGTATTTAGTTCTAATACATTTATTGACCACATTAACAATTGTGGAATCGAGTTACATGTCTCATGTCCTGGGACTTCAGAGCAGAATGGTGTGGCTGAACGAAAACATCGACATGTGGTCGAAACTGGACTTACTATGCTCTTTCATGCAAACTTGCCTTTGTCGTTATGGGTTGAAGCTTTCTCTACTGTTGTGTACCTTATCAATCGTCTACCATCTTCAGTTTTACAAAATGACAGCTCTTATTACAAGTGATACAAAAGGCATCCTGATTATAATGGTTTGTGGGTGTTCGGATGTCAATGCTTTCCATCATTGAGGCATCAAGGTGGCTCAAAATTCTTGAAGAAAACATATCCGTGTGTTTTCATTGGATATAGTCCAATTCACAAAGGGTATCGTTGTTTGGAGCCCAAGACGAAACGTATTTATATTTCCACGCATGTCGTGTTTGATGAAATGACGTTTCCATATAAGACTACACAAGTGGCAGTTGACTCTCAAAATTTTGTTTTCTCTGAATTTCCTTCATCTGATGAGTGGATTGGTTCAAAGGATTCCTTGAATGATGCTCAGCCCAACGTGGAAAATTCTGAAAAGTCAAGTTCAAAAGATTTCATACAAACCACCCCTCAAAATATAGAAAATTTTGAGATGTTTAATCCTCCTTCCATACACTGTTGTACTAATGAATTTATTACAGGATCTCAATCAATTATTGCAGATGATATTTCAACCAATAATCTTGGAGATTCAAACAATGATATTCCTCATTCTCAGGCAGCAAATATTCCTCCATCTCAAATCGAAAATTTGGAAACAATTGATATTCCTTATTTTCAGGCAGAAAATATCTCTCCATCTCATACAGAAAATTTGGCAACAAATGATATTCCTCATTCTCAGGCAGAAAATATCTCTCAATCTCAGATTGAAAATGTGGCTGCAAGTTCTGCAACCTTTCCAGTCACAGATACAACATCTCCACCAGTTGAGAATATCTTGTCTACTACACATAATTTACGAGAATTTCCCGTCATAACACGTAAACCACCATCTTACTTGTGTGATTATGCAACTATTGCCACAAAAGGTACAACTACTCCTCTGCCATCAAAACCAAAAACTCTTAAAGCAGCATTGAAGGATCATTGATGGGTTACGGCCATGCACGAAGAACTCCAGGCACTTCGAGACAACAATACTTGGCAATTAATTCCACGTCCAATTGGTGCTAATGTTATAGGCTCTAAATGGGTTTATCATCTCAAAACAAAGGAGGACAGCTCCATTGATCGTTTCAAGACACGACTTGTGGCCAAAGGCTTCACTCAAGTGTCGGGGGTAGACTATGATGAAACATTTAGTCCGGTGGTGAAACCTACCACTATACGTCTAGTCATTTCCATCTCTCTCTCACTCAATTGGAAGATGCGTCAACTTGATGTCAAGAACGCTTTTCTCCATGGCAATCTCAAATAGATAGTTTACATGGAGCAACCACCTGGGTTCTTTGATTCTACAAAGTCTGATCATGTTTGTTTGCTTAAGAAATCATTATATGGTTTAAAACAAGCACCTCGTGCTTGGTTTGATCGCCTCTCAAAATATTTGCTACATCTTGGTTTCTACTGTAGCAAGGTAGACTCCTCTCTATTCATATATCGCACCACCACCATTACGACAGTTCTTCTCGTGTATGTTGATGATGTTCTGCTCGCTGGAAACAATGATGTTTTCATCCATAATTTAATCATGCAACTTGGTCAAGAATTTGCTATAAAAGATCTTGGCTCTTTACACTATTTCCTTGGTGTTGAGATCAAAAGTTTCCCTGGTGGTCTTTTTCTTTCTCAGCAAAAATATGTTCATGATCTCCTTGAGCGAACTCAAATGCTTGAGAGTGCCTCTTTTGCAACACCAATGGTGATCAAAGACAAATTCACTTCTTCGGATGCAACTCCTGTTGATGCTACTGTTTTTCGGAGTATTGTAGGGGCTTTACAATACCTCACGTTCACACGACCTGACATCATTTTTTGCAGTTAACAAAGTCTGTCAAAATTTTAGCAATCCCACATTGATTCACTTGAAGGCTGCTAAACGTATTTTGAGATACCTTCAGGGTACTCAAAATTTTGGTATATGTTATCTCTCTCAAAGTCCGGCCTCTCTCTATGCCTTTAGCTATTCCGATTGGGCAAGTTGTCTTACCACAAGGAGTACTACAGGTTTCTGTGTTTTTCTTGGAGCCAACTGCATTTCTTGGTCCTCCAAAAAGCAACCAACTGTAGCACGATCAAGTTCCGAAGCCGAGTACCACTCACTGGCTACCACTACTGCAGAAATTACATGGTTAACTTTTCTCTTACGTGATATTGGCATTGCACTATCTAAGCCTCCTCAATTATTTTGTGATAACATTAGTGCTCTTCATATGTCTGTCAACCCAATGTTTCATGCCCGTTCTAAACACATTGAGTTAGATTATCATTTTGTTCGAGAAAAGGTAGCAATGGGCACTCTAACCACTCGGCATATCTCATCATCTTCTCAACCTGCAGATGTTTTCACTAAACCCTTGGCGAAGGTAAGGATGCGTTTCAGAAGTTCAGAAGCAAGCTGGGTGTTCTCCCAAGTTCACACGTCAGCTTGAGGGGGCATATTAAGGAATATAATCCCCTTGATTATGCACGTAATGAAGAATATGATGACATCCATCAATCAAGGGATTTGTCTCAGCCATGCATTGAACAGCTAGCACAAAATCAAGCTTTTATTGTATAATTCCTAGAATCATGTAATTCCTGGAATCATGTAATTATTAGTCAACTATTGTCTGTGTACCTTGTGTATATTTACAGCAATTGATCAATGAGAAATTCAGAGCTTCCATTTATCATTTTCAGTTGAGTTTTTCAGTCATATACATGGCTTGGCGTATGCACTCATGGTAAGTATTGAGCCATATTTTTTTGTAATTTTAATTTGTTTTTATTCAATTCACAATTAAGAGTCTTTTTATTCTCTCTACGATTTTTGCCTTTGAGCATGTACCGCCACTTTTTACTCAACTCCAAAGCAAACTTGTTCATCTTGAGCAAGCTTAGCATGGTTATCCCATGCCCTTCCCCTTGATAGCAGTGTGGACCCATACTCTACAGTCTACACTATTCCTTGCAATCCAATCATAATATTCATTCAGAAAATTATGAATCAATTTTGGCAGAAGTCAAGGAAGATGATGTAAATCTTTTCTCATTTCTCTTTTGGTTTTCTTATGGAAATACTTTATACATATGTATATATATTCTTTTGTACGTAGTTCATATGGGACCCTTTTGAGAGGTTGACGGAAGCTCCGGAGTTTGATGTTGCCCAGATTGCAAAGGCATCTACCGTGACAATATTAATTAATTTCGACACCTGCATCCCCCACGATCCAACTAAAAGTCAAAGACAGTTTGGATTTCGACATTTGGGGGAAATAGATCCAAGATCGATTCCTGAACGCCTAATGTGGTGAAGGTTTCAAAGAAGGGACCATCAAGACACTTTGACCTTCATACACATGTAGATGTAAAAAGAAACTCAAATTACCATGCATATATTGCAGCATGGGATAATAAGTTCCCTCTCAGGATCTCCGGA
The DNA here is from genome assembly GCA_030490815.1 of Acer saccharum. Lineage (NCBI taxonomy): Eukaryota > Viridiplantae > Streptophyta > Magnoliopsida > Sapindales > Sapindaceae > Acer > Acer saccharum. The sequence continues at coordinate 25,806,374 of CM059871.1, forward strand.
GGAACAAGGTGATATCTCTTTTAGAACTACTAAACTGATAGTAATTCTTGATTATCGACTTTATAATGTTTCTTGGTTCAGCTGTACCAAATGTTGTGGAAGAGGATTTGGGCCTCTATAGTTCAACTAGAAGACATGCAAAAGATGAATGTTCATTTAAAACTTACCTCTTTTGTTGCTCACCTTAGCTTCATTTAAACTTAGGAGAAACTAACAAATTAACCCATAAATTAGAACATTGTACTATAATATAATACATTGTAATATAATATTTTAACACATTTTAACATTTAATATAATACAAGACAAGCCACCAAACAAGGCCTAATAAATGGTTAAATACAATATCATAGTACGATAGAGGTCCACTAATTATATAATTACTTTATTTATTAGGTGTAAAAAGACAACTTTACCCATACACCGTTAACTATTAACAGTACAGAAGTAATGGCAATGTATGTTAATGTAATTTTGAGTAAAAGTTGAATATGTATGCAATTATATCTACAATCGGGATATGTTTATGCAATTTGCCCTAAATTGAATCAATAGTTAATTTTGAAGGCCCAAATCCCAAATCGTAAGCTAAGCTAAAGCAAACAAAGACAAAAATTTAAAGTTAAGAAATGTAAAGGGGGAGGCATACACGTGTACTTACCAACTCCGTAAATTTGGGGATTCTTGTCCATGGGTAGAGGTTTAAATATGGGCCGGTACGGCCCATTTGTGTCGGGCCGATGACGCCTGTTTTTGTAAACGGTCTCGGCCTAGCACATCACGGCAAGTTGCCAGGCTGTGCCAGGCCCGACCCGTTTACAAAAATGGGGGCTAGGCATGGGCCTGATGTGTCGTGCCGACATGCAGGCCTATAAATTTTTTTAAAAATTAAATTTGTTTAGAATTTAAATATTTTAATTCAATTGTACTGATGTATAATATTGTTTTAACAATTTAACTTATGTATTTTTAATTGTAATTTGTCTATCTTATTTATTATTTTAGTCTAATAAAAAAATATAGAAAATAGATAGATTTATTATTTTATTTAATAAATTAATTCAAAGAATAAATAAAGATTAAAGATTAAAGAGAATAAAAAATACACAAAATTATGAAAATATGAAATGAAGAATTATTTATTTATTTCGGACTTTCAGTTTACATGATTGCCTTACTAAAAACCTTACCAAGAAAAACCCAGTGAGATTAAAACTTGGTAACGGAAAAAGAGTGCAATCTTACAAGTTAATGTACATGTTACATGTATAACCTAGTCCTAGACCCGGTTACTGTCGGAACTCTCATCGATGAGTTATTTCATAAGTTTCCAATCTCTAGCATACACAGAGTCATAACGGACCCGTCTGGGTTCTATTGTAGTTGTGTCTGAGATGTAGTGTCTACCTGTCCATGTCAAGTCATGCATTTGTCTATATGCCTTTTCAAATGATCGGTTCTTGATTTAGAAATGATATATAAGGCTTTACAAAACTTATAGTGATATTGTGTTGTGACCCTACCGTTTGGGTTTGGTATTTCTTCTTTGTCAAAACACTGTCATACAACAGATGTCAACTTTCTGGCTTTGAGACGTGATGTCGGTGTGAAGGCAAAAGGTCCCGCTGTCGGTTGGGTCGATTCGGAAAGATCAAAATCATCATTGCCCATGTTAAGACCATTGGGAAAAATAGTAAATTAGTAATAAAGTATTAGAATAGTAGATTAGTAGTGTAGAGAATAGAGAGAGTGTGAGAGTAGAGAGAGAGAGAGAGCAAGAATGAAATTATGAAAATATGAAATTGTGTAGAGAATAGAGATTAGAGAGAGTAATGGAGAGTTTGAGAATGGAGAGAATGAGAGATTGAGAGAAAGTGTATGGAAATTGGAATGGGTGAGGGTATTTATAGAAAATTTGAAATGTGGGTAAAAATATAAAATAGAAGAGATGAGGGGGCAAATTATAATTTTCAGCCCTTTTTAAAAAAATGCAACAATTGGCTGACATCATGGATGACGTTAGCAATGGTCAAAAAATCAAAAAAATAATAATAATAAGTTGTAACGGTTGGAAGGAAAAAAATAATAATTAGGTGAGCCCAACGGTCGGGCCGCCTCGCGTGCCACCCTGGTGAGCCTACCGTTGGGCTTAGCATGTCGGCCTTGCATGCCGGGGCGGGCCGGCATGACGTGCCTCAACCCAAGGCCCAGCACATGCTAGGCATGGGGGCCGTGCCATGCACACCATGCCCGGCCCATATTTACACCATTATCCATGAGAAAAGGTAGATAGTTGTATCATGACTATAAATCCCTACCCGTCCCAAAAAAATTACTTGTCTCAAACCTTGTCCCAACACCGACTATTAAAGATTGGGTTCGAGGCGAGGAATTTCCGAGGCAAAGAGGTGGTCCCAACCCCATAGCCCCACCCCAAATGTATTTTTTAAAATATGAATATTACATAATTTCTATATATTTAATAGTTATTTTTAACAAAATAAATTTTTATATTTTGAATAAAATCAATACCAAAACACAAAATAAAATCAAAACGTTCATAATTGACTATATAAAATAAAATTCACGAAAATAATTAACGAGACACAATAGAAAAAGTAAATTGTGAAAACCACAAAAGGGTTACGAGTTGCTTAATTCCTAATAATAAGACAAATTTACTAGTTTACGTTAGATAAAAAATAAATTAATGTAAAATCTTTATATCTTAATATTATTAATAAAATATATATTATTTAATTAATTAAAAAATTATAATTTATTTTTTTATTGATTAAATATTAATATAATTAATAAATAAATAATAAGCGGTGTCGGTGTGAGACCGAGGTGGGGATACCAAACCCTAACCCTGCCTCGTTTATAAAATAGGGCGGATGAATCGACCCTAAACCCGCCCCAACCCCATTTATTTTGATAAAAACCCCACCTCATATGGGGTGGGGCTGGACGGGTCCCCGCGGGGTTGGGTTTTTTTAACATCACTAATCATGAGAGAAAGTAAAAGTTCCAACTAGCATTATATTGCTAATTGAAAGAATATTTTAACTATGAGAAAATAGGTATAAATAGCACCAAATCCATAGTGACTTTTGAGATTGGCACTAGATTAATAATTTGAGTTTAAACGGCACCAATAGAAAAAAATAAAAATAAAAAAATACTCTCACCTTCTTCTTTTATAACTTTTCTGCCTTTTTAGGTTTGATTTTTTTTTTTCAAAACCTCCATTGGAGTGGTGGTCAATTACCTCCAATGGAGGTTGACCAAGAAGATGAAAAAAAAGGTTTCTGGAAAATTTCTTCTTTTCTCAGTTAGTCTCGAAATTTGTAAAAATGTCCAATAAGTCTTGAAAATATAAAATAAGTTTCAAAAATACCAAAATAAGTCTTAAGAATGTAAAATATGTCTCAAAAATACCAAAATAAGCCTAATAAATACTTAAAATAAGTCGAAAAAAAAAATAGCAAGACTTTTTTTTTTTTATTGTGATTTAATGGTATTTTTGTAAAAAAAAAAAAAAAAAAAAAAAAAAAAAAAAAAAAAAAAAAAACACTTAAAGTGCTATTAAAACTCAAGTTATTAAGTTTGTGCTAGTCTTAAAAGTAGATGAGTAAAGAGTGCTAGAAATTTTTTTAGCCCTTTTAACTATAGCAAACCTAGAGGAGACTGGATAGGTTTTCAATAGACGTTTTCGCTAAGCAAAAAAAAAAAAAATCACAACTCAATCGAATAATAAAACGGGAAACTTCAATTTAGTCCCTTTTTTTTTTTATGGAACCGTAACTTTTTTTACTCATTTTAACTCACAAGGTTTCTAAACTATTAAAAATAGCTCAATTTGATCCCTCTATCAATCAACCATTAATTAAACTTAATGGTATGAGCTAGGGATAAAAATAGAAAATTTTAAAAAGAATAAAAATGAGTGGAGATCCAATCCAATCCAATCCAATTTGGTTCTCCACTCAAATTGGATATCCATCCACATGGAGTCATGGAGATCTTCCAATCTACAGCTGCGGATGTTTTTTTGATAATAAGTAGATAGTCATGGAAGTTTTAGTGGAAATGATTGTCGAAGATGATGAGAGTTGTTTTTTATGGATGAAAGAGTCGTAGACATTAGTCGATCGCCATGAAGCAAGAGCTTTGTAGAGTATATTTGTTTATATCTCAGTGTGCACCGATATAAAATATATCAGTGTATAGCATGTGGACTATAGATTATGGATAAGCACTGACAAATGTATATAGACTGAGTCAAAACAATTGAATCTAATAGTCCGCATGGAAGGCACTAATATACATTTATCGATGCACACTGATAGGAGAAAATTTTCATATATATATATATATATATATATATATGGGATTTAGTGCAAATTCTTTCTTTATTTAATTTTTTTAATTGTTGAAGGTCGAAGGATAGGCCAAGTGTATAGCTAATTAAGAAAGTCTGTCTTGACTCTTGCAGACTATATTTGTCTATTCTTAGGAAGAATGGGGCATCTGTTTTGGAATTCGGAATTTTGCAATTTGGAATTTTGCGTGGGTAATATTTCAAGAGGCATGGATATCCCATATCTCAATCTTGATTCTTATTCATACAAAAGCACTAGAGCATTCTTGCACTTTTACTGTAAAGTAATATTTGCATTCTTATCTGTTTTGCAATTTTGCATGAGTAATATTTGGTTCCTTCCTTCAATCAAATATTTTACTTTACATAGTAATTAGTACACTTTTACTTTACATGTATGACTATGGGTGCTTATGGTATGAATAAAAAATATTGTCAAATAGTTGAGTATTTCGTGCCCTTTTACTGTACGTGTTTAATTGATTGAAAATAACTAAAATTAATTTTCGGTAATAAAAATATTTTAGAAATTTTCAAAGAAACACGTAATATTTTTTTTTTCTTTTCTAAATGAGAGTATTGTTTGATTCTTGAATCTATTGCTTTCTCGGGGAGTATTTGATAGATGCTTTCTTAAAAAAAATTACTTTCAACTATATTTATAAATTGAAATTGTACTTTTAAAGATACTTTTGATTAAAGCACTTTGAAACACACAATTAAATTGAAAATTTTATTTAAACAATAAATGGATTATTCAATTTATAAAATATTAGGTTCCAAATGTTTGTAAGATGACATTATTCTTTTAAAGTTGAGCCACTAACTTTTATTTATCTTTGATTATCAATCGATGTTAATGATAAAAAAATTGATAACATACGGATTAGGTTGTAAAATTTTTTTTACCGGTAGTGTTGACTTTTATTAGAGACTGAAAACTAAATGATCTATTTTATTTTATAAATTGTTTATTTTTTAAGACAAAATATCTGAAAAAGATACTTTTACGTTAATACTCTTGTAATTATTAATTATCATATATATAATGGAAAATTATTTAGTTTTTGAAATTGTAAGAATGTGATTTTTATAAGAATGGTTTTAAAAGTAAATATCTCATAAGTAATTTTAGGGATCCCTTCATTCTACCTAGCCTATAATAAAATGGATAGTCCTGAATTCATTCCCTAAAGTTTATCCAATTTAAAGGGTTGTGGATTTGCCAACTCATTCTTGTAAAAGATAAGGTCATGTCATTGTTGTGAATAAAATTAGAGGTTATGCTTTTGCGTCCCAACTACAAATTAAAAGGATATATTAAACTAAATTCATTCCTTAAATTTCAAACCTTTTATCTTTGACCTTTTTTTTTTTTTAAGTGACCGAATGACTCTTCTTGCTTATCTCCTTGATAATGATTATAAAAGGTAGAGAGTTAAATTCATTGATTCAAAAATAGCTTCTGAAAAACGAGAAGCAATTGATGGATATTTAGGGGACAAGTGGTAAACCTTCACCACACCCACATGGATGAGATTGTGGGTTCAGTTATGCATTTTCCTTTCAATTATAATTTTGGGACGGTTCAAAGTGAAAAGCATATGATGCAATTTTGACCTTTAGAAAATGATTTAGGTATAATCTTACAAAAAATTGAAGCATAATATATATATTTTTAATTAAAATTGTGGGTACAATCACGCCCACGTCAATAGGATTATGAATTTAGTCACGTCTTTTTCTTTCAATTCTTAAATTTGTTAAGCTTTTAAAAAAAAATAGTTCAAAAACAATATTTTAGAAAATGATTTAGGTATATTCTTATGAAAAAATAAAGGGAGAATTGTAAATAACTCCCTGACTTTGATTAAATGCCAAATCAAACTATCTGGTTTGAATAATCAGCAAAAAACCCTTACTATTAGTTAACAGTTAGCTGACCGTTAGTTGACTTTATATATATCAAATATTACAATTTAAATCCTTTATTATAAACAGAGGAAAATAAAGGAAAATAAAATAAATATATATAGTAATAATAATAAAATCAATTTCATACAAAAACAATTTTTTATATTTTAAAAAATATTTTTTGTTTAAATTTTATAATGATAATATATTTTTATATATTTAATTTTCTTTAAAATATTTTTTTATTTTTTATTTTCTAACATATTTTTAGTATTTTTTTTCATTATTTTTTTTAGTTCAATTATTGAAAAAAAAAACACTTAAATAATTATATTTAATTAAAATCAACTAATGGTAGAGGATTTTTTGCTGATTGTTCAAATCAGAGGGTTTGATTTGATATTTGATCAAACATCAGGGGTTATTTACAATTCTCTCAAAAATAAATCATATCATTTTTTTTTAACATCCGAAGCTAATTTCAACACTATATTGGAAAATAGTATTTATATATTACCTAAATAAACAACTTCTTTTTTTTTTTTTTTTCAGAAATAATAATAATTTGCATCACTTTTAGACATTTTAACTAAGTCAAATTTTTCATATTCTGAAAGCGCTTATATTAAGCAGGTTAATGATGATGCGCTGCCATTAATTAACTTAGACTGATTTGATTTATTGTAATTTCTGTATTGACTGATTTTTTTTTTTCTAATAAAAATGTTTGAAATGAAGAAAGTAAAAATTTAGAAGAGAAAAAAACCAGATATTCATTGAAAGAACAAATATGTACATATCTAAGTCATAAATGTATGAGGATATTTCCAAAAATATCTTGAAGAAAAGAAAACTTCAAAAGTGCATTTGACACTTGCATTTTTCTTTTCTTTTTTTGAAATAACACTTGCATTTTTCGTTATATATCTATTTAGGGTCTATAGTTGTGAGCCAGACAAGAAAGAGAGTGGAAATTTGAAATACCTTTTTTTAGTATAGATTTCTTCTCGTTTTATAATTTCAAATCTTTTTAATAATTTTTTTTTTTCATTATAGTCCCTAAGTTTTTAAGAAAAGGCAATATTTTACCTACTTGTCATTAAGGACTCCCCGAGCAAGTAATGGAAAGATAAATAAAAGCATTTGTCTTTTCCTAAAAGCTTAGGAACTAGACTGCATTTTTCTCTCAAAGATGGACAATTGAGATATAAATAATTAAAAACAAATTTTTTTTAAACGAAATTAAAAAAAAAAAAAAAGGATCAATATCGTCCATCTCAAAGATGAATGGTAGAGATAAAAAAAAAAAAAAAAAAAATTAAAAAAGTGAAAATAGTTGTAAATAAAAAAAAAATTACATAAAATTTTGAACTTGACACCATGTTAACGATTTGAATTTAAATAGCACCAAACATAAGGAGAGTAACAAAAATACCCTCATTGACTCATCTTTTAAGACCACTTTTCACTTTTTTTTTTTTTTTTTTTTTACCTTTTAACTTTCTTTATTGTCAAACCATATCTCTCTTCTCGACCTTCTCTTTGTACTTTTTTCCCTTTTTTTCTCACTTCCCTTGATCTCTTTCCGAAATTGAAATCCACCCACCTTAAAATAGTAGATCTATTTCTTATAAGCTTTCGTGGAACCTAATTGGAAGAGTTGGTAATGCAAATTTCCCTCCATAAACATATCGAAATCACATTCGATATATTGCATTGTTAGTGATTGTTTTTGTGAAAAAAATTGATTTCTGTAAAACCTGGATTCAAATGTGGGGAGAATAGTGAACAATGGTTGTTCATTCGAGAATTATTTGCTATAAAACCGAGAATTAATATTGTTAAATCGTTACTTATTTAATTCTCGTGTGATTTTCTGAGTATTGTCTTGAAATTCTTTTTTTCGTTTTCAAATATGTTTTTTTTTTTTTTTTTTTTTTTTTTTTTTTTTTTTTTTTTTGCAGATCAATGTAATATTTCTTCTTCTTATTTGGGTTTAAATATCTTTTTTATATCTCATCTTCTTGTTTTAGTTTTAAGATCTAATTCCCTTTTTCTAGTTCTAGTTTTTTTTTTTTTTTCTCTCTATACATTTCTCTTTACCTTTTTTTATTTATTTTTTTTATTTTTATTTTTATTTTTTTTAAAATCACTTGTCTTGTGTTTGAGGGGTATTTTCCTCATAAAATCATTTTAGGTACTTTATAAACTCAACTTAATAAACTATTACCAAGCCCAAAAAAATACTCCTCAAAATATGCTATTAATTTTTAGAACTCCTAAAGAAAATTAAGAAACTAAAGAAGAAAAAAAAAAAAAAGGATGATTGGAGATCTAGCTTCAATCTCCACCCATCTATCTATGTTTTAATTTTTTTGATCTCTACCATCCATCTCAAAGATAGACGATACAAACTTTTTTTTTTTTTTTTTTTGTATAGAATTACCATCCATCTCAATGAAAGGATGAAAATAGCCTTTCCGGCAGTTAAGTTTGACCATGGTTTGACTAACACCATCGGAAGTCAATGTTAGTTTTAGAGTTTTAGGAAAAATTATTTATGTCAGTAAATAAACAAACCTCGGATAGGTCATGTTTAATTACTTGATAAATACAATCCTAGAAAGTAAAAAATGATAAGAGTGAGGGATGAAGATGCAAAATGTAAAGATAAAGAAAGTGATGATTTTGTAATGACAAAGCCAATGAACCTAATGACCACAACGTATGAGTGAAATCTGCCACATATAAACCCCACATAAAGACACCCAAAAACCATCAAATCATTGCCTTCTCCCCTCTAATTCCTTGATACTCGTGAAAATCCGCCACATCAGCCCTATTAAAATCTAGTTATTCCAATAGGATTCTGCCATGTCAGCAGATAAGAAACCTTTCCTATAAAATCTCCAATCAACTCTGCAGGTGGTATGGGTGGCAAACCTTAGAATTATCCAACTATGACATCCATGTTCGCCCATCATTAGGATTACTTGCTCACTTTACAAATATGCCCTTACTCACATTCATGAAACTACATAAATACCATTGACCAATGACCAATTTCTCATTGGATTTTCTCTTACTATCCATTATCCAATGCAAGTTTGTCAAATTAAGTTTTATGGTTTACAATAAAAAATCATTGTTGATATATCAAAATCAATTATGGAAATGAATTTAAGTTTAAAACTTTCAAGATTCTTTGATTGTAGGTCATTTTCAATTGTTTATAGCCTTCATTTTTTTCTTTAGATTCAATAATCATAATTATTTTAGAGGAAGCCATTTTCAAAGTATTATTAAGTTTTAGAAATCAACTTATCAAGCACCCCCCCTCTTTTTTTAACATAATTTTTATTTTTATTTTATTTTCATAGTTAAAAAATAACTTCTATGCTTTGTTTTTTTTTTTTTTTTTAAAGATTCTATGCTTTGTTTCAAATTGGTTCGTTTACATTTAAAAAAAAAAAAAAAGAAGAAAAATCTAATTAATTTCCATTGTAATTATCAAATTATAGTCTGACTCTATTTTATTTATTTCATTATTAATTATTTTTTGAAAAATCAATATGAAAAAAAAAAAAAAAAAAAAAAGCAGAGACATTCAATAAATAGAGTTAATTATATATATATATGTAATCCATAAATACACATCCAAACATTCCATAGTGTTGTAAAATAATGACAAGAAATAGTATGAGCAAAAATTCAAGAACAAATTTAAAAAAAAAAAAAACTGTGAACAAAGTTCCCAATATATTTTAATGTTTTACGCATATATATAAATATATAATTAGAGTACAATGAAGAAGAGTGTAGAAGGAAGAAGGGCAAATATGTAAAAGAGAAAAAAAATAATAATTGAAGAGTTGGGTGGTCGAAGCTAGGACACAAGACACAAGTGAAAGAAAGAAAGCAAAATAACAGAGTGGTCCACAGCCAAAACTGCAGAAACCAAGTATTGTCTTTTCCTCTGTTCTCATCTCCTCTCACTTACATAGCCCATTCTCTTCAAAAAAAAAAAAAAAACAGAGAGATAGAGAGAGGGAGTCTCTCTGTCCCTGCCATTTGCATATTTATATCTACACTACACAGTTCTCACAACGGATCTTTCTCCTGTTCATCTGCCACTCCCATTCTCGTGACCTCCTTCTTCTGTGCGCGCGCCTAAACACACTCATAAAAACCATCCTTCTCTCTCTCTGCGTCTCGTGTACTTGAGAGTTGTTGGTTTTCTTATTGGATAACTTTCCTTATAGAAATTTCTCATTCCTTTTGCTCTAAACACTCTCATGATATCTGGGTATTTCTAGGATTTTGTAATTCTCTTGTTTCTTCTTAGCCAGAGCAGAAGAAGATTTGGTATAGGGTTTTTTGGGGGTTTTTTTATAAATACTTCTCCTCAACTTTCTAGCAACTTCTTCTCTAATTTATTACTAGAGATTTTTGGCTTTTTCCCTCTTTTAGTATATCATTTCTTCAACTTTTTTTTTTATATTCTTGCACCCTTTCTGGGGTTCAGGGTTTTGCTGTTTTCCTTTGCTAATAACGGTCAGCAAAAAAGTGACTTTTCAGCTTTTCTTGGAATTGGGATGCCACTGATCCCACCAATTGTCTTAATTTTCATTGTAATCTTAGATATGAATTTGGGTCAAGTTGTTAATTGAATTGATATTTGATAGTATTGTATATGTTGACAATGTCGTCTTCTTGTTTAAGCGGAGGCGGTAGAACCTATGCAATAGACTTAGACATCATAAAATCTCCATCAAATTCAATAAGAACATCAAACACATCTTCACCATCTTCAACTCTCTCAGAATCAAGCAACTCCCCATTAGCAATCTCCACTCGAAAGCCAAGAACAGCTCGTAAACGCCCCAAACAAACCTACAACGAAGCCGCTGCTCTCCTCTCCACCGTCTACCCCACTATCTTCTCCACAAAAAACCTCAAAAACCCAACCAAATTCACCAGACCCCATGGCTATTTCTTCGACGAATCCGCTGAGATTTTACTTCCTTTTCGCGAAATCAACAGCTCCGGCTTCTTGCCGCTCCACCAACCAATCCAGGAAAAACCCAATTTCCGATTCGAGCCCAAAGCAGCCAATTTTAATGGCGAAATCGATTATCAGGGGAATTCTGTGGAATTGTCGAGTGAGGAGTTTCATGATGATTTTGATGCCGAATCGATTCTCGATGAAGAAATTGAGCAGGGAATTGACAGTATAATGGGGAATTCGAGTGTGAAGAAAGAATCAATCGATGAATCAAACAACAATTACTGGTACGGGAATCCATTTGGCGGGAAAATGGAATTAGGGCTTGGAATTAGAAGAGGAATAAGAGCATTGAGACATGTCGACGAAGGAAATTGGTGGAGTTTTCCAAGTACAGTTGATGTTCTTCAAATCTCTCCAAAACTCAACGCTACTACTACAACTACCAAGAAAAAGAAAAAAAAGGTTGACAAGGAAAAACCTCCTCCTCCGGCGGCCTCCAAGGTCCCGGAACCGCCGACTCCTCCTCCTCCGAACACCAGCTCCGGCGAATTGCTACTGAAGCTGAAATACGACGACGTAGTGAGTGCATGGTCCGATAAAGGGTCGCCGTTTTTGGACGAAAGTCTGAGCTCCGACGCGCTTGGAAATGATGTCTCTGTATGTTTTTTATTTATCCCCCGCCGGCCTTCTATTTTATATGCCATCAATTCAAAGTTTAAATCTTCTCCTTCTTTTTTAATTAAATAATCTAAATCTCTTTTATTTTAAAAAAATATATATATAAATTTATGATTTGGACCCACAAATTCAACATTTTTTATTTTTAAATATAAATTTATGATTTGGACCCGCTCCATAAAGTGAACTACATTTTCAAATTACTATATTCTTTTTATTTTTATTTTTTCATTCATGTAAATTCTCTTTATGTTTTCTTTCAGTAGGTGCCACCTAGGCTGAGCTTTTCAGTTTTTTTTTTTTTAAAATTTTTTTTTTTTTAAATTTTATTATTATTTGTTCACCTAAACTACTTAATTAAGTTAATTGCAAGTTACAACTTAAATTCTTGATTCAATGTGAGGAACTTATTATTAGTCCATTTCAACCTTTTATATATATATATATATATATAATCTTTCTATTATCGGTACAAACTGATATAAAATATATAAGTTCCTTGCATGGGGGTCATTGGATTTAAAAGATGCTTTGACAAGTGTATACAGCAAAGTCAAAGTATTTAAATCCAATGACCCACATATAAGGAATTGATATATTTTTTATCAGTTTAAACTGACAATAGAAAAATCGTATATATATATATATTTATCTTCTTGAAGTCTTGTTAATTTTTTTAAAAAAAACTTTCTAAATGTTAATTTTTTATCAAATAAAGAGAATATTATTATCTTTTAAAAATTCATATAGATTCTATATAGATTCTTTGACGTGAAAGCTTTTATTTATTTATTTTTGTGTTTTTAAAGCCTACGAGGCTACGAGTCATTTTCTTGAGTGTTATTTGAATGTTAATAGTTTTAAGGATTTGACGAGAAAGAGTAGGAAAATAGGAGAATGTGTTAAAATCTGGTGATGTATAGAATGTGGTGCATGGCACTGAATCATTTCCTTTTATGGTTTAATTTCGGGGCAGGCCAGGCTGGCACAGATTGATTTATTCTCCGACAGCGGCGTGAGAGAGGCTAGTGTGTTGCGCTACAAAGAAAAGCGGCGTACACGCCTTTTTTCTAAGAAGATCAGGTATCAGGTCAGAAAAGTCAACGCTGATCGACGGCCCAGAATGAAGGTATAATTTCATCACCTATCTTTGCTTTTTTTTTTTTTTTTTGTTTCCCTTCAAGTACAATTTTGGTATTTAGTTGAGGATACAATTTGAACTCACGGTCTCGACTTGTGAGTGTGAGCTTAGACGTGTCACTATGTAACCCCCAAATATCTTAAATAACGAATCACTTCTTTAATTTGACACATTATTTGACACGTAATTTATGGGATTTTTTAAATTTCACGAATATATATAAATGAAATGTTGCATTGGAATTCCAAAAAAATTAAAAAAATAATAAAAATTTAAAAAAAAAATCAATTTTATAGTTCAAAATTTCGGTAAAAACCTTCTACAATAAACCAAAAGTCTTATGTCCAAGAAATTTTTTTATCTAATTTCATAACCATTTAATAATTGTTTTTCAATTTTATATGAACTTGAGCTAAATTTTTTAGAAAATTTTCGGTACATGACTTTTTATTTGTAATTAAGATTATTGATAACTAATCTACCATACAATTCTTTCATTATAAATACATTATTAACATTTTTATTTTTTTTTAATTTACACAACTAAAAACTATTTTTAAAAATACATTGTCAATACCTTTTTTGTAATTTATACAACCGAAAGCTTTTTTTATTTTGTTAAAACCTCTACTCAATAAAAGCCCATTAGTAAAAGATCTACTTTAAAAGTTCTACTTGAAAAGTCATACCAAACATATTTTTAGAATTAGACTGTTGGACTAGTCTAATAAAAAAATAAGAAGACTATAGTCTAATAAAGAAATAGAGACGTATATTAAATTATCTAATCCAGTGCTTTAAAATTAATCTTTAATTCAGTTTTGGATGTTCAAATCTCCTTTATCATTAAAACAACATTACTATGGAATCAAAATCTAAATTGATTTTTTTTTTTTTCATATATTTATTGATATTTAGAATTATGGTGGCTCTATTGCCACACACAAAATACCTTCCTACATATATATTAAAAAATTAAAATTATTAATTTTATTACATACACCTTTTGAAATACCAAAACTATCTTTTAAGTATATATATATATATATATATATATATATACAGTCTTTCTATTATCAGTTCGAATTGATATAAAATATATTAGTTTCTTGCATATGAGCCATTGGATTTAAAAGATGTAGTCAAGTCAAAGTATTTAAATCTAATGACCCATATGTAAGGAACTAATATATCTTTTGTTAGTTCGAACAAACAATAGAAAAATTGTATATATATATATATACATTTAAATATATATGTTTTTTCATTACACCTATTTCTCTTCATTTGCTTCCACCACCGCAAAATAAATAAAATTCTTGTACGTACATTTTCTTCTTTAAAAAAAAAAAAAAAAAGTACAATCTTTTTGTTCCCTTTAACAAATATTATAGAATTTACTAAAATAAAAAAATATCATATTCAAATAAAACTCTTCAACTAAGATTTTACCTAGGTAAAAATAAAATGCAAAATTCAACTCTAAAACTAATTATATATTTTTCCATTGTTACTTGCGGAATCAATGTATTGAATTATCTAAAAAAACCATGAAATCATAATGGTTTAAACACTTAATCATCGTCATAGAAAACAACAATAATAATAATAATTAAACAGACAACGATATACATCTTCTTTTGTCTTAAAAAAAATAAAATCTTTTTTCAATCACCAAACAAATCAATTCTTTTCATTTAATTTTTTTTTTTTTTTTTAAATCCATCCACCAAGTTTCCAAGAAATTTTTATCTAATTTCATAACCATATAATAATTGTTTTTCAATTTTATACGAACTTGAGCCCTTTTTTTGTGGAAAATTTTCGGTACATGACTTTGTAATTAAGATTATTGATAACTAAAATAGACGTAAATCATGATATTTAATAGAAATAAAAGTTTGTTTGAACTCAATCATGAATAAAAGAAACTTGAAGGGTTGAGATTTCCAAGGCCTACAAATTTTTTTCATGAACACTATCTCATCTTATAAAAAGGTTATGATGTTGTCATCCAAACAAATCTCATTTTTTATTTCATACGACAATGCCCCTAAATAAAGGTGAAGACTCTAAGATTTTGAAGGGTGAATTTGAAAAGATATTAAATTTTAATAGAAAAATATAAATAATAAAAAATATTAGGGTAAAATATTAATAATTTTAAAAAAAATATATATGGACTTGGTGCCATGGCCCCCGGCTCCACAGTGTGGCTTTGCCACTGCCTTCGAAGTTCGAATAAAATTTAAAAATAAAAAAAAATAAAAAATACTTACAAAGGACAAAATATTCAATAAAAAAAAAAAAAAAAAAAAAAATTACACTAGTTTTTACCACCACCATGGCACCACTTCGTCTATCTTCGTTTTGATCAAGAATTTATTTTACATTTTTATCAAACTTCTTATTAGTTTTTCACTCATCATAAATTGAATTCATTCATGTAAACTTTTTGGTTCTTGTTACATCATTAAAATTTGCTTGATGTCAAGCAATTGTTCAACATAAAAAACTACATTCAAAGTCCAGAAAGAGATAATGAATAATATAATAAAGATAAATTTCTTATCATATCATTCGAGTTGATTATTAGACTAAAATTTTTCATTTTGGAATCTAATCTCCCCCTCGTTCTCGTCTCTTTTGTTTGCTGGAATATCACAGGGGCGATTTGTGAGGCGGTCAAATGGTCAAGATGAGAAGGGGAAGAAAAAAGTTTTGCTTTCTGATTTGTGAACACCATCTTTTTTGTGTTTTCGTTTTCTTTCTTATTATTATTATTTTTTTTGGTTACACTAAAAGCTGAGGAAATGAGAGATTAGTGTTAAAAAGAAGGTTAAGGAGAGAGAGAGAGTGAGACTTATATGCCCACAAGATTTTGCCTTTTATTCTAATTTCTATATATATTTCTCTTAGTTTATAGACTTTTAGAAAAATTTGTTTATCACTTTGTCCCCAAATTGATTACCTTTACCTTTAAGTAGGTAAGAGGTTAATTTTTTTTTTTGTTGGATTCAATTCAATACTCAATAGTAGCACACAAGTGACTGAAGGCATATTTGATCGGCTTTAATTAGTTGAAGTCAAACGTTAATCTCTTAACATGTTCATTTTATTGGTCTCTTCTTGTGTCTTTTAATATCTAAAAATAATTATAAAGATATAATCAAAATCCTCCCCTTAGTTTGACATATTCGCTATTATCTCCCCCTAGTTCTGTTAATGACCATTATTGTCTCTATAGTTCACACTATTCCCCACTATCTTCCTTTACGTCTCTTTTTCCAGTAAAAATGTGAATCCTGACATTAAAAGACATCTTTGATCTTGAATAGTTGAGGATTTTGAAACAATACATTATGCTCTCATATTTAGTGTGTGTTTGGTATGGCTTTTGTAAAGGTCAAAAGCCTTTTTTTATTATTTTTTTTATTTTTTTTTATATGTTAGAAGCTATTTTGAAGTTTTTTATTTTTTTATTTTTTTATTTTTTATTGTTTGTCAAAAATTAAAACAGTTTTTTTTAATATATGAATTATAAAAGCTATTTTATGTCTACTAGGAGAAACCTAAAATTTGGGTTTTCCCAAAAAACTTTTTTTGAGCTTTTTTAAAACATATTAATTGTTTTAACTACCTTTTATAAATTTTAGATATTCTACCATATACTTCTTTCATTATAAATACATTATTAACATTTTTTTTTATATATATATAAATTTTATTCCATACACCTTTTGAAATACCAAAACTATCTTTTAACTATATATATATATATATATATATATATATATATACAATTTTTCTATTATCAGTTTGAACTGATATAAGATATATCAGCTCCTTGCATGTGAGCCATTGGATTTAAATGCTTTGACTTGGCTGTATGCACTTGTCAAAGCATCTTTTAAATCTAATGGTCCACATTCTTCATCATGATATATTTATTGTCAGGAGAAACTGATAATAGAAAGACTGTATATATATATGAACAAATTGCAGCCAACCTCCCTGAGGTTTGGCCTTTGACAACCAAAAACAATTTTATCATTAATCGACAATGACCTCCCCTACTGTTAGTCAAGGTTAGTCAAGTTTAACCGTTGACTAGATTTGGACGCTACAAATACCTAAATGCCTATGAATAAAAAAAGGGAAAGTATCATTTTCCCCCCTGTAGTTTGCCATATTCATAAAGTTGCCCCCCCTAGTTTCAGAAATGGTTGGTCTTCCCCCTCTAGTTTGTCATATTCGAATATTTACCCCCTACCGTCAGGATTTTTGTTAAATAAAGGTTTGACTGTTAAATACAAAGGAGAAAATACGTTTTTACCCCTAATAATAGGGAAAGTATCATTTTCCCCCCTGTAGTTTGCCATATTCATAAAGTTGCCCCCCTAGTTTCAGAATGGTTGGTCTTCCCCCTCCAGTTTGCCATATTCGAATATTTACCCCCTACCCTTAGGATTTCCGTTAAATAATGGTTTGACCGTTAAATACAAAGGAGAAAGTACGTTTTTACCCCTAATAATAACGTTGATTTAAAAAAAAAAAGAACAGAATTAGCTTAACAAAGTATATTTAATAATTATTAAAAGATATTAAAAATAATATTAAAAAATTAAAAACATCAATTTCAACTTTCAAGCCTTAATTATCTCTCTCTCCCTCGAAATTAAAAAACAATTATCAATTATCTCCAGATTCAATCTCCACCATCCATCTCAAACACGGACGGTGGAGATAATTATATAAAAAAAATATTAATATCAAAAATAATAAAATAATATAATTGTAAAAAAAAAACTAATCAAATTATATAATAATAATAATAATAATAATAATAATAATAATAATAATAATAATAATAATAATAATAATAATAATATAATTGTAAAAATAAACAAAAACGATATTAAAAAAATCTCACTTTCTCTCTCTCAACATTATCTGTGATAATTAATCTCTCTATTTTCTTCATCCTATCGCCGGCGAGAATAAAACAAAATAAAAAGTTAGGTGGTGTTTGCTAATAAATCTAATAATAATAGGGAAAGTATCACAGATAATGTTGAGAGAGAGAAAGTGAGATTTTTTTAATATCGTTTTTGTTTATTTTTACAATTATATTATTATTATTATTATTATTATTATTATATAATTTGATTAGTTTTTTTTTTTACAATTATATTATTTTATAATTTTTGATATTAATATTTTTTTATATAATTATCTCCACCGTCCGTGTTTGAGATGGATGGTGGAGATTGAATCTGGAGATAATTGATAATTGTTTTTTAATTTCGAGGGAGAGAGAGATAATTAAGGCTTGAAAGTTAAAATTGATGTTTTTAATTTTTTAATATTATTTTTAATATCTTTTAATAATTATTAAATATACCTTGTTAAGCTAATTCTGTTATATATATATATATTTTTTTAAATCAACGTTATTATTAGGGGTAAAAACGTACTTTCTCCTTTGTATTTAACGGTCAAACCATTATTTAACGGAAATCCTAAGGGTAGGGGGTAAATATTCGAATATAGCAAACTAGAGGGGGAAGACCAACCATTCTGAAACTAGAGGGCAAATTTATGAATATGGCAAACTACAGGGGGGAAATGATACTTTCCCTATTATTAGGGGTAAAAACGTATTTTCTCCTTTGTATTTAACGGTCAAACCCTTATTTAACAGAAATCCTGATGGTAGGGGGTAAATATTCGAATATGGCAAACTAGAGGGGGAAGACCAACCATTTCTGAAACTAGGGGGGGGGCAACTTTATGAATATGGCAAACTACAGGGGGGAAAATGATACTTTCCCATAAAAAAAAGAAATCTGATTTTAAAAATAAATAAATATATGAAAACAAATTTGGATCTCCACTATAAAAAAATTGAAAATTACAAATTAAAAAAAAAATGTGGAGACATAGGTTGTATCTTTATATTTTTCTTTAAATTCAAAATTCTAAAAAATTAATAATCTGGATCATCAAAATCCAACCAACAACATTTTCTTCAGATAATTTTTTCTTCTTCCATATGGATTCCCGAATTTTTCTTCATACTCAAGTTTTTTAGATTTTTCAAAACTAAAAAAAAAAAATGGCTCATCTAAATCTAATATAACAACATTTTCTTCTTCCATTGATGTATTTCCAAATTTTTCTTCATATTCAAGTTTTTTAGATTTTTCAAAAATAAAAAATAAAAAATGTGGCCAAGATGAATGGCGAAGATTTAAATCTTTTAAATCTATTTTTTTAATAAATAAAAAGGCTTGAAAAGGATGAAAATACCCTTATCTATGTTAAGTTTGACTAATTTTGACTAATGGCAGGGGAGGTCATTGTTAATTAAGCATAAAGTTGTTTTTGATTGTCAAAGACCAAACCTCAGGGAGGTTGGCTGCAATTTGCTATATATATATATATATATATATATATATATATATATATATAGTCTTTCTATTGTTAGTTCGTCCTGACAATAAATATATCAGGACGAAGAATGTGGACCACAGATTATGGAGAAGTTTTGACAAGTGCATACACTTTGAGTCAAAATATGTAAATCTAGTGGTCCACATTCTTCATCCTGATATATTTATTGTCAGGATGAACTGATAATAGAAAATCTGTATATATATATATATATATATATATATAATTTTTCTATTATCAGTTCGAACTGATAAAAGATATATTAGTTTCTTGCATGTGGGCCATTGGATTTAAATACTTTGACTTGACTGTATGCACTTGTCAAAGCATCTTTTAAATCCAATGGTCCACATGCAATGAACTGATATATTTTATATCAGTTTGAACTGATAATAGAAAAACTGTATATATATATACACATTTAAATATATATATATTTTTCATAACACCCATTTCTCTTCATTTGCTTCCACCACCGTAAAATAAATAAAATTCTTGTACGTACATTTTCTTCTTTCAAAAAAAAAAAAAACGTACAATCTTTTCGTTCTCTTTAACAAATATTATAGAATTTACTAAAATAAAAAAATATATCATATTCAAATAAAACTCTTCAACTAAGATTTTACCTGGGCAAAAATAAAATGCAAAATTCAACTCTAAAACTTATTATATTTTTTTTCTGTTGTTACTTACAGAATCAATGTATTGAATTATCTAAAAAACCATGAAATCATAATGGGTTTACACACTTAATCATCGTCATAGAAAACAACAACAATAATAATTAAACAAACAATGATATACATCTTCTTTTGTCTTATATATATATATATACAGTCTTTCTATTATCAGTTCGAATTGACAATAAATATATCAGGATGAAGAATGTAGACCACAGATTATGGAGAAGTTTTGACAAGTGCATATACTTTGAGTCAAAGTATGTAAATCTAGTGGTCAACATTCTTCGTCCTGATATATTTATTGTCAGTTCGAACTAATAATAGAAGATATGTGTGTATATATATATATATATATATATATATATATATATTCAATCACCAAACAAATCAATTTTTTGCATTTAGTTTTTTATTTTATAAAATCCATCCACCAAGTTTTTCGGTTTACAAACAAATTAAATTAATAAGAATTTGTAGTTGAATTAAAGTAAAGTGAGTGAGTGAGTTGTGTTTGAAAACCGTATGGACTTGATCGAGTTCTATAACTGCTTAAAAAAAAAAAGTTCTACAAGACTACAACTACAATAATTTTTAATTTAATCACAATACAATAATAAAAATGAAAGTAAACATACCTGAATGCATTCGAAATCCATGAAATCAATTCTTTGTTCATTCATTCCTTGACTATATGTGAAAAAATATATTATATTTTCTGATTGATATTGAGTTTGATTAAGTATATATTATTAGGGTTTATTTTGATTGGGTGTTCAACTTATGGGTGTATGAAGTAAATTTAATTTTCAATTATAAAGCCTCGTATTTTAAGTAATTAAATGTGAGGGTATTTTAGAAATTAAAAAGTTTAATTAAAACATGTGCAAGAAGATATCTTGTGGGTTGAGTCACCCTTAGAATTATTCGTACATTGAAATTTAGCTATCGAAGCAATCAAATAGACATTATTTTTTCTTTAAAAAAAATTCATTTTATTGATCGGATTAAATGAAACCTAAAGATGAGACTATGAAATGATACTATAATAATTGTAGTGGATATAATTCGGCTTACAGCCCAATCCTTCTAGCCCAAGTATTTAACCAAGCATTTAGTGAGTTTGGGCTACTCAAACAGTCAAGCCTTATATTAGGCCCAAGATGGTAGCAAGTCTTAACTGAGTCTATAAAGATTAAGAATTTGTTTGGTCGGGCTTTTGAAAAACCTCTATTGGTAAAAGATCTACTTGTAGTAGATATATTAGAAATAGAGTTTTTGAAAACAAAATTATAGTTGTTTGGTTGGTAGACTTTTTTTTTTTTTTTTTTTTTTAAAAGGTCTATTTAGAGAAGCACCTCCTCATGAGCTTTTGCCTAGTAAAGGTTTAAACTCTACTAGCCTCTACTCAATTTAAAATAGACAATCTCAAAAGCCTAACCAAACAACTCTAAAAAACTCAAATAGACGTTGGTAGACCTTTTGAGGCAGTAGAAAGCTCAACCAAACAAGCACTAAGTCAAGTGTGTTACTTATGTGACTGACCAAGTCAAACCATTCGAATCCCCGAGATTTTTGAATATGGAATCACATATCTCGGCCTACGATCTCAGACCGAGATTATAGTGATCTCATATTCTCATGGTTAGCTAATTGTTGGATCACTTATCCTCAGCTATAAATAGTAGCCACCCCTTCATTTAAGTAGTTTATACTCTCAACTGACACGATAACTGATAAGCTTCGCAATCCACACTTTAATTATTTTATTGCTATATATATGTTTTCATCATTTTGTTCGACATGTGCCTATTCAACCTATGCTTATTGATCATCATACATTCATTCCAATACACATCCGTATCCATTCAGATCAAACGCGTAGAATGACACCTACTATAGTAGAGTCAAACCAATTACCAACTTTCCTCCACTTCAAATACTGTCACTCGACATACATTATTACCATTGGTTTAAGTATTGATTCATCTCTTATTTCATTCACTCCTTATTATTGAATGACAACCAACTTGAGCGTTGGAGTGTACTCGGTTGGTACCACCCCGGTCACCTAAGTACTTGATGATCACTTATTGGTTTTGCAAGTTGTTTGTGCCTATCTTTTTTATTGTAGTTTTGAACGACTACAATAACAATAAGTTATAGAGGATAAAATAAAAAACCAAAAACCAAAAAAAAAAAAAAAAAAAAAACTCAACTTCATTAGATTCATTCATAAAAAAAACTATCCACAAATAGATTCATTCACAAAAAAATCATCATCACATTCATTCACCAAAAAAGAACCCGTCCATCAAGTGTTGAATCATCATCAGATTCAACATTGAAAATCATGCATCTATCCATCATCATCCATTTTCGACATCCCAAAACCAAACCAAATAGCCCCAATGTCAAGCACCACCAAACATCCCCACTAAAACCTTACTATTAATGCCGATCTCCTCTTAATGTAGGAGATCCGTGCTCGAACTCACCAAAATGTTCAAGATCATCACCAAATTAACCAAATTTGCAACCAACAAGAAGTAGCAATTACAGTACCAGTAGCGGCAGCACAAAATGGACCACAACCCATAAGTAACAAAGCAATTTCAAACCAATTTCAATAATATCACCAACCAAAATGATCACTGGCAAAGTAATGAAATACCCCCTCCTTAAACTTGACTCAAGAAGATTATGTGCTAATTCCAACAAGTCATTACATCTACTATGGTGGTTCTAGTAACCCTGATCAAACGATGATGGATCCTTCAATAACATCAGTGATTAAGGCTTTGTTTGACATGGCTTTTGAAAGCTGGCTTTTGGGGCCAAAAACAACATATTAAAGTGTTTGGATGTATTAAGAGAATAACTTTTAATTTTGGAAAGCTCTTCCACTAGAAGCCACATTTTCTAGCTTCTCTTTAAAGGGTTTCCATTGAAAACACACTGAAGTCAGTTTCTTTAATGAAACTTTTTTATTTACAATTTTATCCTTCCATCAATTAAAAGTAAAATAGAAATTCCTAATTTTTCTCCCCTTCTTTACGACTGTGTTCTACTCCATCTCCACAAATGTTCTTACAAAGACATTCAAACAACAACAAAAATAAACAAAACCAAAACCATGAGTAGATTTAACAAAACTAAATTATGAAACAAGAAATTGATGAAGTAGAGAAGTAGAGAGGATTCGATGGTGATGGGTTTACTATGATTTGAGGGAGAGAGAGTTGTAAGAACTAGAGAATTTAAGAATATTGAAAGAGACGGTGACAAAGATCAGAAGACGATGAAAAGAAAGAAAATGAAAAGGAAAAAGCGGTGGGACGTGGAAGCTTTGCTTTGATGTTTGGTTGTGATTGAACTGATGAATGGTTGTGGTGGGTTGATAACGATGGCAGCTATTAGCAAAATAAAAATTTTAGGTTTAGCATTTTTATTCTATTTTATTTTATTTTATTTTTCAACATTTTTTTACTGTTGTCTATTATTTTTATTAAATAAAAATACATTTATCATTTTATTTCCAAATAGTAACGAAAAAGCTTAGGCTTTTACTTCCTTTCTTCTACTTTCGAAAGTCAAAAGTAAAAATGATCCCAAATGAGCCTTATTTCAAACAATAACCTCAACTTCGCTTCGGTTTTGTCGACGCCTTCATCGAGTCCAACTCCATTGAATTCCAATTCAACAACATATAACATCAGCACTGAAGATGAAACCGAGAGCTATTGCAGCGACATGTCAAACTGAACAATATAATTTCATTTAATAGGGAAAATGCAACAATTCATAAACAGTAGAGAAAATGAAGTGAGATGATGAATAGGGAAATTGATTCTTCCATCCCTACCAATTGGAATTCACGATAATAGAGTCTAGAACAACCTAAATCCCCAAACCTCATATTTTGCCCTAAATAAACGAGATTGCATTATTCTTTTTTTATTTTTTATTTTGGTAAATCTCTTTTTATCAAAATGTCCACCCATTTAACAGTAATTCTAATCAAAGTTAACGAAGTATAACGAAATGACTATTAGTGTCACAATGTTTACCTAAATTGACCATTTTGAAATGAATTCCCCATCTAATGACTATTTTGATAGTGCTCAACCAAATGGATGGCTACTAGGGTAATTATCCCTTCATATTTTTAAAATATAAATTTATTGTTGTGTCTCAAGAGAATATTTTTTGTTTCTTTTTAGAATTTTTAACTTGCTTGTTGATGTTGATGACGGAAGTTGAAATAATGGAATGACAAACCATCGTACCTTATACCCATATTTTAGGATTGTGACTTCAAATCTTACCTTCGCTAACTCGTACATTTGTCAACATAGTCCTAAATACCATTGGTTTAAATTGGAGAGACAAGAGAGAAGAAATAGATGAATAACTTAGGTTTTTAGTCAGTAAGGAGGTTAAAATTAAGGTAAATGACATAAACTTACCATGTATTTTGTAAATGAGTTAAAGTAAGAATTCCTAAAAATGACTATAAATATTATATGAAATTTATTTTTAACCGCAAACGAAGTTTTAACCATTAAAAATCACATTAATTGTAAAATTTTATTTCAGTTCATAACCAAAAAATTACCGAAAATACCTTAACTCATTTAAACCTCCTTCCTTCCTTTTTGGGATATTTCACGTTTTATTTTTTGATATTTCACTTTTTTGGGACATGTCATTTTTTTTTATGTTGTACTTCGTTTTTTTGGAATATTTCATGTTTTTCAATTTTTATTTTTATTTTTTTAAAAAATAAGGGTTGTGCTGATAACATCATTTCTATACTTATTTTAGGCTCTCATTTCTTATTGTTTGCGCTCGTTTCTCGGGTAAAATCAGGTTTTTAATAGTTGAAATAAGTTGTGCAAGTCTTTTTAGCAATTCAGGGGTATTTGAGCAAGTTTTGGAGATTTTGGAGCGAAAAGTTGGAATTGGAGGAATTTCAGATACAATGCACGGCACACTCCGTTTTAGTGTACCGTGCATCAATTAAGTGCCAACCACGGTTTTGGTCTAGAGAATTGTCGATGTTGATGTCTTCCTAGTGTACAGCGTGCCAACCGCACATTCACTCCAGTAACCCTGTGCGGTACGCTCCGTCTTAATGTACCGCACAGTCGAACAACGCATTTGCTCCAGAGACTTGATGCGGTACACTGCATTTTATTGTACCGAGCTTTTGGGATCCAGCTCAGCAAAACATCGAACTTGGTGCCCTAATTTGGCTTACTTTGTAATTGTTGTCTAAGGAAGAAACAAAGAGCTCACATGTAAGTTATGTTGTGATGTTGAATTCTATATAAGTTATATTTGGGTTTATTTAATTGATGATTATAATTTTCTTTCACCCCAAATATCATGTATTTGGGTAGTTAATGGTTTCATTAATCAATTACCAAGTATTGTTTTTGGATGTTAAAAAATAGGTTGTACCGATTTTATGTAATTCCATTTTTGGAGATGTCTTGATTTTAACATTCATCCAAACTTAAATTTTAATGGATGCATCTAAAGGAGGGATGGATGAGAGTGGAGAGAGGGATTCATCTTAAAATTACTTAGCATAGAAAGAGTGAGAGAGAGGTGCATTATAAAAGATTACTAGTTAATTTTCTGAAATTCTTCACTTTTGCTTAATTCTAATGCCTTGTATAATTCAGCTCCGAATCCACACCGGCCCCTTACCCACCAGACAATGCGTTGAGCAATTTAAGTTCGAAGGAAGGTCAGTTATTGCAGTGCAGTTTATTTGTTAGGATTTTGAGTTTAGTTGGCATTATTCTATATCAAAACGTTATTTGCTTTGTATTGTTTAGTTGTCCTGGTTGTGTGGTTTATCAAGCTTCAAGAGAAGATGGACAACGGTTCAAGTAAAGTGGATGCCTTCGTACGAGGAAAAAACGCTAATGTCTACAAAGGTAATAAGACATCTTTCCTCTTACAAGGCTTAGGCGCACACACACATAAAATTCATTCATAAGTGTCCTTGCATCGTAGGGCCAAATTAGTATAACACATTCACATGTTTAAGTATGCTCATGCATTGATCTCATATTGACATACATTGTAGAAATGCATATACTAGGACTATGTCTAGTGAAACAATATTACAGTGTGCTAATTATATCTAAGGGGGGGGGGGGGGGGGGGGGGGGGGCGGTGGGGGGGGAGGTGTGTGAATAGATTTTAATCCGGCAATTACCAAATTTTCGCAATTAGTTAATTTTAAGAAAATAACCCCAATTTAGTCAATACAACAAATCAAGTGTAAAATACGGAATTTAAATGACACTTAATTTTTACATGAAAACCTTTAACAAGGAAAAACCATAGGCTGTTATGTGCACCACACACGATCCTCGAATCCACTAATTGTAATGGTGTTTAAAACCTAGGTTAACCACGTCAAACCCTACACGGTCAATAACCCACCACTACTACCCAGCGGGCCTTTAAAAGTGAACCTAGATCAATTTGCTTGCACACTAAGCTACCTTAGCCACAATACTTAATTCTCACTAAAAAGATCAACAACCTAATGTGAATATGATAATATTCTAAATGAAAATAATGATAGGTTACACTAAATGATTATCTAGGATTATAAGATGTCAATTAAATCAATCTTAGATATTAATTGCTATATGACATGGCATACAACATAGCTAACATAGATTAAGCAATCATATGTATAGCTATCAAAATACAACTCTAAAAAATCAACATAATAATCTCAATCTTATAGATAGAATATGTTCTAAAAGCATACAAGTGATAAATGAGATTACTTGTTAAGAAAGGCACAAAATATGTAAGATATTAGTGACCAATTTACCAAGCAAAGTGTGTTGAATAAGCCCAAGCATAGATGGCACTTAGATGATCATGGATGATGCTAGATGATGTTTGATGCACATGGATATGTGTTTGAGTAATCAAAGGTGAGTTCTTTTGTAAATTTTTCTCTTGGAAAAATATGTTAAGTCAAAATATGCTTTGAACTCAAAAAACGACCTAAAGACAAAGTAGCATATATATAGGGTGTCAAAATGATGCTACGACGTTTTGATAAAAATTCAAAATTTTTGTCTTAGCCGCTGTTCACCTGCTCTACGTAGGGCGGGTGTACAATAGTTCACCTGGGAAATGAAGAACATGTTCTTCGTGAACCGTTGTTCGCAAGGGCGACTCAAAGGCGATTGCTCTCGGGTTTGTTGAGTTGCTGTTCACCCACTCTACGAACATCGGTTAAATAGCGATACACCAACGATATTAAATCGATCAGGTGCCCCGCTATATGTAGGGCGAGTGTACAGTGGGTAAGAGCAATTTTGCTCAACGCCTTTCATGGGCGATGTACGTAGGGCAACCCAACAGCGGGTGTACAGCGCCCTTACTTATATGAGGCATCTTAATGCCTACAATGACATGTCATATAACAAACAAGATGCAAACATTTAAACATGCATGAAGAGGATAAGAACATGAATGCACATACATAATAACACACAACATACAAGAAGTATAGATATGCATGAGATGTGTGTGTGTGCAACTAGATATCTTCAATGTAATTAATCACAAGTGTTTTACCTTTGAGTGCTTATCATCTTGAGGTCTTGATTACTAATAATTAAAAGCCTAAGCTACCCTTACATCACAAACCCCAATTGTGGTTTGTCACCGAAATAAGCCAATCAAACTTGAGGAATTTACATATAGGAAATTGCATACTTGTGTGATATTGTGTTTATTTGTTTATGTGTAAATGTGATTCAGACTTAAATATATTCTTAAATGATTCCTTGTTGAGTTCCAGTCATTTCAGATACTCACTCATTAGATTTCGAGTTCAAACTAGGAAGTTACGAACTTTACATTCCCTTACAATGCGTTGTCTTCGTCTTCATATATCGAGTTAGGTTCACATCCAATTGTCAAAGTTTTGTAGTCGTCCTTGTGTGTTAGTGAGTTACGGTTTGTAATCCGAAAATAGATTCAAATTCCGAGTTCAGAGGCCAAAAAACGGTTGAAGAATGCGAGGGGTATGCGAGGAGAAGAACCAATGTGAGAAGGCCTCACTTAGTAGGTTTCCCGTGGAGGCGCGTGGCCACCACGGGGAGGCCGAGACCTCCCTATGGTGGCCACGCACCTCCACGGGGATAGCCAAGGGCTGGCCTCCCAAGTGGGTCCCACCTTCTTTTGGTTTCTCTCCCATCTCTTTTAAATATTCCCTCTCTCTCACTTGTTCATTAAAAAAAAAATTGAAAAATTGTGTAGAAATTTTCTCTCAAACTTTCTCATATTCCAACACCATATCTTTCTCATTCAGACTCCGAATCGAGTGATTCAAGTTGAAAGATCTTCATAATCAAGTCCCCTACCTTCTCTAAAAGAGTTTGGAGTTGTTTGATCGAGTTTTGTGGTAGTTCTACACTAAATACCGAACCAGCTCAGGATTTCAAGGTATTGAACCAAACTTTGTGATTTCATTTTTTATGATCTTCAATTACCTTGGGTTTTCTTCTTCTATATGTATGTGTATGTTTGATGAAAGCTATTGAGAAAGATAGCTTCATATCAAAGCTAATCAAGTCTAATTAGAGACAAATGTGAACTAGTTTTTTTTTATGATTCTAGTATTTCACATGCTTGAGAGTTGTATTATACTTAGCTTGATATCTAGGGTTATTTGTGACTTGATTGACCTATTCTATGATCAATAAACTTGACTTGTGCTTGGATCCTTTAATTGAACAAATCTAGGATTAGCACATTTGATTTTGTGTTTAGAGCTATCTAGGATTTAATTGATTATTTAATTATATCATTGTTCTAAATATTTGCTAGAATATTCATTGATCATATTTTGTGATTCTAGCATTTTTGGTGTATGTTTCTAATATCTTGAATATGTGCTTCATGTATATGATTCATTCAATTATTAGCTTTGTGAATGAAACTAGGAATCACATGTGTTAGGTGTTTCACATGCTCTAGGTTTCAATTCATGCTGTTTTTATGACTAGACAATATCTGACTTGTGTGCTCACATGACTAAGTCTATGTCTACATGAAGTGTACATGATCCATACATTTCATATGTTCATGCATCATCTTGTGTGATTGCATCTCTTGGATTGTAAACTAGAAAATCATGGATTGTAAACTAGAAAATCATACATTGTGTGCTCATTGTCTAATTCTAGTTTCCATAGCTCATATTGATCATATGTCCCACGTTGTTTGTGCTTGTATCATTGCTTTTATTATTTGCATCACATAGATCACTTGCCTTATAAAAGGTGGAAGTCTTGGCTAATGGTGTGGGGCTCTAATAAGTCCAAGCAAGGGAAGTCTTGGCTAAGAGGTGTGAGGCCTCTAAGTAAGTCCGAGAAAGTCTTGTCTATGAGTGTGAGGCTCCGGTTAGACAAGGGAAGTCTTGGCTTGGGGTGTGAGGCTCTTATATGTCCGAGCAAAAAAAGTCTCTTGTTGTTAAATGATTCTTCAAAATAGAGCAAGGGAAGTCTTGGCGTGAGGTGTGAGGCCTCTAGTAAGTCCGAGCATGGATATTCTCTAGAGGCATGCGATGTGTCTCAGTTAGAGAATATGCAAGTTTCTCCCTAATGAGAATAGATAGGTGGGATATCTAATAGATTGTGATACATGAGAGTTGGTCATATTTGAGGGTGTACTCTTGTTTAACTAGTGAAAAACATTTTGCTGGTGGTTGTGGATTCAACCCGTGGATGTTTCCTCTTCGGAGGTTTTACCACGTAAAAAATATCATGTGTCAAGTTTCTCTTTCCTTATCTCTTTGATATTTGTTTACTTTAATCAAATTGATCTTGAAAGCATTGTAATTGATTACATTCTTATGAATGCTCTCTACAAGACATGCTTTGATTAATATCCAATTCTTATAAGTATTGGGAATTTTGTTTATGATTAAATAGCTTAGGCATGTTATAATTAATGCGTTAATTAGTTGGCAAAAAGATTAGAGATAAACAAATGATTCTAGAATCCAATTTGTATAAGGTTGTAACTGATCACAACATCAAGAAATTGTGTCTATACTTTCATCATTTTGACTTTTGATTAATGTTGTAAATCATTTGTCTATATGTTCCTCGTTTGAATTTTGGTTTAAGTATTGTACGTGAATAGCATGTGAAATCAAACTATTGTGGCTCAATACATTTTTGTTTTCCATCCATGTGTTTTGTGTTGTTTCTGACTTATATTTTTACTTCTATGCAGAACACCATGTGAGCCATGTCTATTGATTATGCTTTCATTGAGTTGGCTAGTGCACCTTGTGTCAAAAAATCTAGGAGAGGAAGAGCCATTCTCAGGACTGTGTTCTCTCATCCTACTTTCCAAATCTTTGCTTGGATAAGATTTGTTCTGCAAATTTCTATGGAGTTGGAATGTTGGATGCATCATTATAGTTCTTCTTTATAATGTATTGATACATTTTGCCTAGTTTTCGTTTTTCATTTTATTTTTGTCATTAAAAAATCATATAAAATGACCAACTAAACACATGTACTGACTTTGTGCAAACTTATTTAGGTTCGTGTTTTGGTCCACACTCGTGGACCTGTGAACATAACATGTTATAATTTGCAACTCAAAATGATGTCGTTTTGACTATGAGTTTTTAAAGTAATCGGATCTACGAGTTCGAGTCCGGTTTTGTTCTTAGACTCAAACCTAACCCGCGATCCGAATAGTAAAATCTATACTTGACCCACGCAGTTCGGGTTCGGGTGAAACTGCCATCTCTAATAATTTGTCAAAAAATTTATAGAAAAAACTAGTGATTCTTTTATTTTGAGTATTGTTATATAACCAAATTATTAACCTAAAAATCAATCTAAATGATGTGATAAATAATTAGTCTATACCTTATAATTCATTGGGTGATGTAGTGATTGACAAGACATATATAAATCACTTGTCATATTATTTGAGATGATATTAGGGCTAATTATTTTTTGGCTATGTAGCATTATTGCTTAATTTCACAAAGAATAATATCCTATATTTTAAAATTATTATAGGGGGAATTACAGTTTGGTCCTTATCTTTTAAGGAGACCTTACTTAGGTGTATTAGGGTCTTAAGTCCTTCTCTTTTTGGAAATACATCAAATTAGTCCCTTGACCAAAAAATCAACAGTCAACCTTAACAGAGATGTTAAAAATACGGTTTTACCCTTCAAAATTAATTTGAAAAACTAAAAAACAAAAAAAAAAAAAAAATCTTTTTAAAATTGATATAAAATTTAAAAGAATTGAAAATTAAAATCCAAATATATAAAAAATTGCAATTGAAAGCCATTCCAAAAAAAAAGAATTTTTTTTTTTTGAAAACTGAAAAGAAAGAAAAAAAAAAAAAACCGATGGAGATCTAATTACCCTAGATTGCAGATTGGATCTCCACCAAATCCAATCTCTTGTAATTACTCAGTTTGTGTGAAGAACCAAACAAGTAAGATAAGATCAATCCAAAATCATATTAATCATGGATCCAGTAATAGTCATAGTCATTCTTTTCCTACTTCTTTCCACACGAGATTTTCAAATCCACCATCAACAACAATTTCATCACCAGTAACAACAGCAACGCAACTCTGTTTATGTTTCTTCTTCACTCTATTGTTGGTTCTTGCTACCCACCAAGTGGTTCCCATTCATGAATCTATATAAGAAATCTCTTGGAATTTTACTTGTTGCAACGAAATGTGTTGTTGAGCTTCTCTTGCTCCAATTTCCTCAGTTTTTTCCATTTCAAACCAACAAAAATAAATAAGCAACAAGAAAAATAATAAATTTTGGACTGAATTTTAAGAAACCCAGATGAGAAAAATTAATCAGAAAGTAGAATTGTAGTACATAATGCTAGAAAAGGGAGAGAAAATGTTGAAATCAGATGATCCAAATCATGAGAAAAACAAAAAAGGTCAAAGGTTCCATTTTTTGCAGTAGATATTCATTCCAGTACATCAATAAAAAATTCTAAAAGGAAATGAAAGAGAAAGAGGAGAGAAAAGGGAAAAGACAATTTCACAAGCTGGAGATCCATGGAGATATATCCCATCTGCAATCTTGAGAGATTGGATCTCTACCGGTTTTTAATTTTTAAATTTTTAATTTTCAGTTTTCAATTTCTATTTTGGGATTTCAGGTTTTTTTTTTTTTTTTTTTTTTTTTTTTTTTTTTTTTTTTTTTTTTTTGAATTTCAATTTTCAACTCTTTAAAATTTTATTTGATCTCTACCATCCATCTCAAAGGTGGATGGTGGATATCCATTAAAAAAAGAATTTATTTATAAATTAATATTATATAAAAAAAATAATATTATATATAAAAAAATACCACATGTCACCTAACATTAAAACATGATTAAAAGTACTATTTTACCCCTGGATCCGTTAACTTTGACTAACGGTTGACTAATTGAAGGACTAATTTGATGTATTTTCAAAAAGAGGAGGACCAAAGACTCAAATACACCAAAGTGGGGTAAAAAAGTGAGGTTTCCTTGAAAGATAAGGACCAATATGTAATTCCCCCATTATTATATAGATAACAAACCAAACAAATACCGGAAATAATGAGATAAGGTTGACTTAATGCTATGCCATTCACACGTTATGAGTTCGGGTCGTATTTCTCTCTCCAAACTCTGAATTTATTGTAATATATAAAAAATATATTGATAAAAGATTTCATTATGATTAATTTAAAATAAAATATAACCCAATATTAATAAGTATGTTTATAATTTCAATAATTCTCGAAGCCCAATAATTTTGATATTGATGGAAATATCAATACTACGATTTGGTGGAAATATCAATATCGATAGAAATTAACGTAAAATTTATGAAATGTACGAAAATTTAGCTTCAATTCTAAAACAACTAAATATTTTATGAAACTTCATAAAAAGTTTAATTAGTCAATAACATAATAAAAAGGCACATTGCCAACAAGGGCGTAGCTGGTAGATGGATGAGTTTGAGGCTTGGTCAAATGACTCACAGGTCAGTGGCTCGAATCCTACCAATGGCTCAAAGGAAAACTCAGGTGATTCAGATATATATCAATTTCTCACGTTATATCAATGGAAAATATGCCGATATTTCACAGAAATTTCCGCTATATTGTGTAAAAATACTTTATATGTTCGTCGATATCAACGTATTATAAAAATATATATTTAGGATATTTTACGGAAAAGATATTACGTCCTATATCGATACCGATAACCTAAAATACGGAAACATCAGGGGAATTTGTTTATATTTTAAACATTGTCGACACTTTTCGAGTCGCCGCCACCGTATATAAGTTTGTATATGAGTATATCTCAATCTCAAAAAAAATAAAAATAAAAATAAAAACATTGCCACACCCAACTGAAATATTTGAAGTTGAAACAGGTATTTGCTATTGACAGGAGAGAGGAGAAATATAGGACACTGCAAGGAGCCAAGAAAACAAAAAGAATACAGAAAAGGAGAGAGCAGTGCGTTTTCAGGACATTGAATTGCTAAACAGTGAAAGAAACGCTGCTGTTTCTGGGCATTGAAGATCTTTTAATACAAGAAGCGTTTCCCTTGTTGTTTTAGGGTAATTTCTTTAATCTTATTTACTTGAGTTTAATTTATTTATATTGCCTTTGTAATTAATCTGTGCATTTGCGATTGCTTATAGATATTTTCTTAATTTGTGTTATTGGCTGTCATGTCTCAGCGTATTTGTGTGTTTGTGATGTTGTTTAACTTCAAGCATTGATGAAATATCGTTTTGGGTGAATTATTCTATTTGACCTGAATCAACACCCCACAAGTCTGAATTACAGATAGAAATAAAACAGCTTATTAAGAAAAATAGGTTTGATGAGTGTTTGGGAGATTGTATGGAGATATGCAGCTTTTTTATATTCTGGGTTCCATTTATTTCTTATGAAGGGAAGTTGTGCAATTGTAATCTAACTTGGCTTTTTTCCTTAAAAAAATAAAAATTATGAGAATTGTATCATTTTAAATAGAATAGCCTATTTATACAGAATGGTAAAGCCGTAAAGGGGACCCTTTTACTGTCATTTTCTTCAATCTCCATTAGGGTTCAGTTTAGATCTTGGAAACGATCAAGACAAGGAATTGAAAGTTGTTAAAAAGTGGTTTCTCTGAGATGTAAATAAATTGATGCATTTGAGATATGTATGAGTTACAATGTCGTGATGGGTTCAAGTGTGAGAAACCTATTGGATTAGCGAAGGCAACCAACTCCTACTTCTCTAGCTAGGGGGGTCTTGGATGGTTTATAGTAGATGCATTTTGAGTTGCAAAGCCCAAGAATCAAAACCATGACTACTGTGTCCAAAGCACAATATTTTAACTATGTTGGGGTGTTACAATTGGTATCATAGTTTGGTTCGCGACACTATGTTGGGCAAATGCTCTGTCCGTAGGTCCTTGATTCCTCACAAGGATATGAGGTCCAAAAGGGGAAGATTGTTGTAACATTGTTGGATTAACGAGAGCCACCATATTCACATTCTTAGCGAGAGGGGGTCTTGACTGATTCATATACATTATGAGCTAAGTGTAGGAGTGTTTAAGGTTGCAAAGCCCCGAAAGCAAAATCATTAGGATTGTATGTCCAATGAGGACAGTATGTACAATTGGTGGGGGTGTCATATCATGAGATCCTAACTACCAAGATTGTAAGATCAGGCAATAGTCCCAATTTATAGCATAGAGAACAAAGAGAGACCGGGACATCTTTGAGTATATAAAAAAATGTATGATTTACAATGATAATCCTTGTATAAGTTATCAAAACTAATGGCTAATATATATAATGTAGTTATAAAATTCAATACTCCAGCAAGGAATTTGTTATGTCTTTGTGATTTCATCTTGTTAGCCAATGTCCCATGTCTACATTTATTCTAGGTGATTTGCAACAATGTAGTAAACTCAAAACTTGTGTAGTGTTGGTTGCTTGGTAATCGGAACTAGGTGTGGAGATGAGCATATACACATTTGCAAATATTGAAATTTCTAGCGTTTGGGCTTCTTCAATCGGTGTGATGGGTAGGGGCGTAAGGCTGGGCTAATGTCTTAGGTGGCCAAAAAGAAAAGAGAAAGAATCTAAAATATTT
Organism: Acer saccharum; assembly: GCA_030490815.1. Taxonomy (NCBI): domain Eukaryota; kingdom Viridiplantae; phylum Streptophyta; class Magnoliopsida; order Sapindales; family Sapindaceae; genus Acer; species Acer saccharum. The sequence continues at coordinate 25,841,857 of CM059871.1, forward strand.
GGTGATACACAAAAGGTGTAGCTATTGATGCGTTGAATGACACCAAAAGTTTGATGGCACATGAAGTATGAGTGCGAGTTCGTGTTGTTGTGTGACTCAAATTCCAACCAACTAGGTAATTTGATCATTCTTTATGGCAAGCTTAGTAGGGTCAGACCAATGTCAATCATAACAAAACATAGTCTATGAACCAACCAATCTGAAGAAGCAATTTCTTTAATTCACCAAAAGTTTCGCTGAAGTTGCAACCAAATAAATATATAACTTGAGGTGCTAAACATTAAGAAAACTGTTTTGCAGGATAATTTCTTGCAACCCCTCCCCACTCCCCTCTTTTCATATTTAAGTTCAACAAAGGCATATATGAGGGTTTCGTAATATACTGAGAGTGGAATAGGTTAGCTGGGGTGGAAGTCATTTATATGAAGGTTTAACTGCTATATTTGTTAAATTTTATTTTATTCATTTCCCCTTGAATGACTTTTGTTTACCAACTAATAATACAATCTTTAGTATTTAATTCTCTAGCAGTTTTGGTTTCTTTAATATTCAGCTCGTTGTCTTGCCATGCCTAGAAATTGCAGAGTGTAGGAAGGATGAAACTTTAGATAATTATTTCTATGATTTTGGTCAATTATGTTTTTATGATATACAGAGAAGAGGATGAGGAGAGAGGGCTCTTGGTTCTGTTATTTTCTTCTTTTAGCTGGGTGATGATTAGGTGTTTACCTTGTAATTTTTCGTCCCTTTTATCTTTAGTTATTTACTGTTAATCTTTTCTTTTGTGCCGTCAGTGTAATTGTAATTCTTAACGTTATGCCAGATCTAGCTTTTACTGGTGTTAAATTCGGAAATCGTGTTAAGGAGTCAGGGCCATTACAAAATGTCATTCTTATAATTGGAGAAAGACAAGTTAGAACATCATGTTGACATAAATTATTGGAAAAAATTATCAGAATTAATTTGGTTTTATTATTTTAATGGTGGAAGATTCTCTAGCAAGGTAATACAAGCAGCTTTTTGGAGTACTTAATAGTTAAGCTGCGTATATTTCTGGCAAGCATGTCCACATTTGTTGCAAGAATGATGAGTTTAATTCGCTATGTTCTGTAATTCATTAGCTGATTTACAGAAACAGAGATTTTATATTAGTCAGAGAAATATCTTATCTCCAATTTGTCCTACCATCCTGACCTCTTTGCTTCTGTTGTTTTGTTTTGTTTTTTTCTTTGACAATGATCTGGACTGAAGGTGGTGTATTCATGGAAAAAAGTTTTGTGGGGTTTGAATTCTATATTTGAAACATAAACAGAGTATTGTATTAGTGACTTCATTTGGGAGTTTAAAGCTTTCATTCTGGAGGAGGATATTAGTAGGAGTTGTTTCAGGTGAAAATGCTGATACAAAGTTCTTTTCTCGATTCAATTGAACCTACTTTATTTCATGAATCTGACCATGGAAAACAACCTGTTATATATGATTGGTTTCCTGCTACTGAAAAAAGACAGATGTGCTGCAAATGTGATGAAGATTGTTACAATTGCCGCAGAAAAGCTGTTTTAGTCACAGAGGGAAAACAGAATGCTGATTTTCCATGCCCCTTAAATTCAAGTTCCCAGCATTCAACTGTCAGCACAATGTCTGAACGTACTGCCCCTAATTTTGTATATCGGCGAAGGAAGCTACAAGGGAACTCTGTTGCAATGTTTTTCTGCCCATGACCCTGTGAACATGAAGAGAAGTGATGATTGTCTTTCAGTCATCAGCTCAAATGCTCTTTCATTGGCAACGAAAGAGCAACATGTTTCTCAAGTTGATGATGTAAGAGAAGCCATTGGAACTCCTGTCAGGCCTCCTGTTACAAGTCATAGTCATTTAAGGTCAGATTCAGTTCAGGAAGAGCATGTTTCTGATGGGGCAGCCAAAGGTAGCAAGCACAAAAATATAGAGGTTGACAGTATAAATGACAGTTGCTCATCATCAAAGTCAAATATTGAACTTGTTTCAGCTTCCAAGAAGACTGAAGTGGATGATGTTGGTGAGTGCTCTTCCTCTAGTGTAATAGCTCTAGAGGTTATGGACAAAGATTTATCAGAAAAGGATATATGCATCTCTATATTGAAAAGCGAGGGGCTGCTTGAAAGATTTCAGCCAACCCAAAATTCTGCTTCTACAAAAGGCACGGATAGTAGTAATAGTAGATGTTTTCGGTTATGCAAAATTTGCAAATTTTCAGAAACTACACTACAAATGCTAATATGTGATAATTGTGAAGAGGCGTTTCATGTATCTTGCTGTAATCCCCGAGTGAAGGAAATTCCAACTGATGAATGGTTTTGTCATTTATGCTCAAAAAAGAAGCGTAAAATTCTGGAGGCAGCCATCAGAAAATCATCAAATATTATAACTGTAGTGGAAAGATATAGCAATGCATCATCTAAAGGCGAGTTCAGCCCTGTAGAATTGATGTTGAGGGATACTGAGCCATATACAACTGGTGTTCGAATCGGTAAAGGTTTACAAGCAGATGTACCAGATTGGTCGGGTCCAATAAACAAGTATGTACTTTTTGTAATCTTCACGTTTTTGACTTTCGGTTACACGTATGTGTGAGATATTACTTTATTAACTTTATAGACTATTTTCTAGAAGCTATTGTCTTTTTTGTCATGCAAAAGGTAACATATGAAACTGGTGTGGAAAGCAGTTACTCTTGATTGTTTAAATGCTTTAAATTTTGGTTTATGTTCCCTTTGCTCTTTAATAGTAATCGTTCTTCTATTGAAATAAAAATTACTTGGTGCTTGATACTTCCCATGGTGTATAGATGTTGGATTATTTGTCCCATCCTCTATAAATTCTAGTAGCAGCACCTGTTTGTTCATCAGATTCTAAATCTTATATACTGGTGCAATGCATTAGAGAAGGCACAGTCCCAGGCATCTATTGAGTTGCGGCATTTGCTCCTTTTCCTCTAATAGTAAGCCAAGTCATTCTCAGATTGTTGCTGTTGTCCAGCAGATTGTCTTTTCTGAAAGTATCTTACTAGGTTGAATAGGTTTTGAGTCTCATTTCCATTGTGTTGATATCTCAAGCATCAAGCCTTTAAAGTCTGATTTATGTATTTATTATTTTGGCAGAGGAGAGAAGCGGGGTGGATATGTCAATAAGTCTTTGACTTAACATAGCAATTTCTCTTGGATGAAATTTTTAGCCTTGAAGTTTTGGAATTTAATGGTGAAGGCTAAATTTCAGTCTAAACCACATGTCGTTGGAAGTAGGATGAACTAATATTCGCATTTACTGTTATAGTTAAAGAAATGCTGAGTTGTCTTGAAAATTAGCAAGTATCAAAAAACTATGTGGGAACCAGTCATGCTAGATAAGATTGGTGTCAGCTAGAAGGAGGGTTTGCTGGATGGAAGGTATTTTATAGTACAATGGTGCTGTCTTTTGAATTTAGGTTGCAGTGGCCAAGTGGAAGGGATATTTGATTAGATGATGTTTACTCTTTGAATAGAGGTTTACTGGCAAAAATGGCCTTAGAGATTTCCTTCAATAAATAAGGTAAGGTGATTACAGATGTGAATTTAATTAAAGGTTGGTCAAGTTTTGGTTATTCAATTCATTTATTCTTACTGTGAAAGCATGGATGATAAAGAAAAGGTTCTTCTTAGGTGAGAAGGGATTGGCTGTAATCTTTTCCTGGGGTAGGCTCATCTTCTTCCTTTTTCTCAACTTTCTGTTGTCTTTCCTCCTCATGTCTTATACATTTTTCATTTGCGTGAGAATTTCAATTTTGGAAAGAACTTATGACTTAAGCTGAATGCACGCTTTTTCAATCCTAGTTATGATTTGATACTTTTCTAACTACCTCTTACCTCAGATCATGTCTCACCCCTTTAATGCTGGCTGAAAATATTTTGAGTAGAAATCTAGTGAAACATAAGGTTATTGATTTCTTCATTACTTAAAAATGCCCTTATTATCAATTTTCACCTCAGAAAATAGTTCCTGGTTGTTCAACTGCTACAAGAGCTTATTTGTGCTGGATTTTCTTTTTCCTTTTTGGTCTCTCTCATTCTGAAAGTCTGGACTTCTATTGTTGATGCTCAACAAGGATGGACGTTTCTTGAATCCATCACTCAGTCAGTGCTTTTATGGAATTTCTTGAGCAAACCAAAGGGAGAGAGTACTTTATTGAGTGATGGATAAGTGAGCATGTTGGGATTTTTCTGTGCATGGTTATAGAGTATTTGCTTTCTTCCTTTCTTGGTAGAGTCCTCCATGTATATATGTTTTCATTGTTATCTTATTTGTACTATATTGGAAAATATATTTAAAGGAGTGACATACTTGATATCTGCCTTATTGATCTCTCTCATTCTGAAACATATTCTTTTGTTATGGTTTTGATTCAGTGATGTTGATATAATGGGAGAAACATTGGAATTGGATCCTTCAGAGAGTACAAATTTGCATGTAAGATCTCAATTTGTGCCTTATATTATGAGAAATTTCCATTTGTCTATATAGTTTCAGTAACTTTGTTTGTTTATTTATTTATTTTAATTTTTTTTATTGTGGTAGGAGTTGAATTCCAAAACCCGGTCTAAACTCCGCGCTATAGGTAATTGGCTTCAATGTAGGCACGTTATAGAAGGTCTAGGTGAAGGTGTCGATGGAACTATCTGTGGAAAGTGGCGCAGGTAAACTAAATAATTATATGGCTGATTTTGTTCTTGCTGTTGGATTCGTATTGTTTAATGGGCATATCTAATTGGACATGGTGATTTCTTTATTAATATTAAGTTGTGGGGATATCTACATAATCTTGAGAATCTTACAATCAATCAATTTTATCTCTGATATTCCTTATTATTTTTGTATTTCTTATTTGTGGAAATACTTATGTATCACCTGTTTTAAGGACCTATGTTGGACACATAATGTCAGTAAAGACATGTTAACTTGTGAAATCAGGAGGTGTTGTCCAAGAATAGAAGGGATTAATGTGGGTTCAACTTTGCTATAAATTCCCTCTTTGACCCTCATAATTGACTCTTTTTTGCATTAGTGGGCAACGTGAATGGAATTATCTTATGTGAACGTGCTAGTCATTGTAGAATATTTGTTCCATTTTATTGTATTAATAGGGAGAATATAGAATACTTACATTATTAAGCTGAATAATTTTTTCCCAAGTTTGAATCAGTTGAATATGATAAGTAACTTTCACTCATTCATCTGATGTCAGTTTAAAGGAAATGCAACTTCCATCTTTCTTTATTTTGAACAGAAACAATTGTATTGATAAAATAGACTTACAAGTGTAGAAAGCAAGCTGACCTAAACAATATAAGCAGGAAACAGCTTCCAAAAGACAACACTAGACCTATACAAAAGCCACCTAAAAAGCTCTAAGCAAGAGCAAAAATAGACCCTATCAAGCTATAGCACTTTCGAATTAATGTTGATGAAGAAGAAACGAACTTCTTTAAAACAGTAGAAACAGAAGCCCAAAGCGAAGCCTAAAGTGAATCCTATCCAAACCCAAAGGAGAGCATGATGCAGACCTCCAAAGAGTTTTAGCTCTACTTCCCCCAAAAGAAACAAAAAATTCACCTAGAACATCTCTATAATGGAGAGGCAAAGGCCTATTTCGATGGGCACCTTCAAAAAGCTTATTCCAAAGGAAATACAACTTCCATCTTAGTGGAAAAGAAGTTAATTACTAGTCACAGGGAATAAGGTTAGGATATCATTGCAATTTGCTTTATCAGGAATTTTGGGATTTTATCAGTTTAAGGATGGATTGAATTTAAATGTTCTTCTCTTTTTACTTTTACATTTATCTTTTATTCACATATTTAATATTTAGGTTTATCGAATTGGTTTAGGTTGCCTACAAATAGGCCTTTTGTTATTTGATTTATACAAATTTGTTGATGAATAATAATTGATATAGAGTTTTCTCTTCTATTGTCTCTTCCACCTCCTTACATTTTAATCATTAGGATACCAAACAATTGTAGGACGGGGAAGGGAGATTGAAAATAGTTTGGTGTATTGAATGAAGTTAATATTATTTTACAAAAGTTTGCAGGTGTATTGTTCTCTCCCTCTTTCCTTGTTATCATTACAGTTTTTTATTTTATTTCTAAAATTGATCTTTTAGATATGGTCATTAAACTCTTTGTTGGTTAAGCTTAAGATCCTTCATGTCTAGTGTTTATTTTTTATTTTTTTATTTTTTTGTGATCACACAGGGCTCCACTCTTTGAAGTCCAAACTGATGACTGGGAGTGCTTCTGCTCTGTCCATTGGGATCCAACTCATGCTGATTGTGCAGTCCCACAGGTGATAACCTCTACTATCCACTATTATGTTGATTGGATTTTTGATGTTGTATATTGCACACATTTGACATAGCATTCATCAAAATAGCAAGATTTAATGTTCAGTAGAGAAATATGATCTGGAAAATCCTTAAGGCTTTAGCAATAGGCCAATTAAAGTTTACAATACAAAGATTCCAGTCACAACAGTAGGTCCTCTTTCACTTTTCTCCAATTTTTCTAACTATCCTCTTTTTCATCGTAAAGGCAGTCATAAGCATCACAGTTAAGATTTATTCTACTGGTATTTCATTGAAATTTAAATTGTTAAACTTCTGATATATATATTTGTTAGTTTTCCAATGCAATCTCAATATTTAATAATAGTTAGTAGAAAATTGCATAAAATAGTCTTTTTTAGTACTTAATACTTATATATGTACTTAGTTTTATTATTATACAAAATCTTTATAGTTTTTACTTTTTATTATTATACATATTCTTTGTTTATATATTCTGGAAAACATTTAGATTCGTTTAATTTTTAATCTGTTACTTTTCTATAATCTATTTTAAACTCTTATATATTTGGTTCAACCAACCATTCCGGGATGATAAAAATTGCCTTCACAGTTTAAAAAATTATAAAATTACCCAAAAAAATATGTATTTATATATTGTTTCTACTGATTTTAAGTTTTTCTGATTTGGCTCCCCCAACTCTAAACTTCTAGTTCCGCCCCTGTGCCCATTGACCCAGTACTTATCCAGTTGACGACCAGTATGAGTATGAATATGATAATTATGATTTAACTTACGATGTCCATAGAATAAGTTATTATGTGCACTGAGCACTAGTTAATCTAGAATTTTTATGGTCATTCTGATCGAATGCTGGGTTGGGAATTTAGTTTTCAATGAGGTTAATTTTGACATTTCATCCTGTAATATTTTAACATAAAACAGCTGTCTTTATACATATTTATGCATGCACAGATAGTGAAGAGTGAAGACAGCAGGCTAGATTATCTTTTCTGATGTTGATACACGGTGATGGTTATACAGTTTGCTTGTCTGACTCTTTTTCCATCCTAGCAATGGGAGGGATATGAAAACTTCATATTCTGTTTGAAGTCATTGCATTTGTTAAGGCGATACAAGTTTTTTATTAAATTAGTCTCGAGAAGCTTGAAAAGTTACATTAAATTACTACTTCACTCTTTTGCTCACAATTGCTGTTGTTGAATTCTCTTATTTTATCTTGATTCCTCCTCTATATGCCCCCATTTTGTTTTTCCTAATCGAATATCTTATTGTATATGTCCTGCAGGAGCTAGAAACAGATCAAATTTTAAAGCAACTAAAGTATATTGAGATGGTATGTTTTACCCTTCTCATTTTATGATACCTGTTATAGGAATTGAGGTATTTATGTGTATATTCGTTGGCTGGACCTTTTAAATTTTTTATTTTTTTTACTTGTAGCCTTTAGCCATCCTCACTTGGGGTCTATTTTGTATAGCTTATGGATAGCTAAAAAAACTTAAATTGTAATTCTGTTTTGATTTTTTTTTTTTTTTTTTTTATGGTTAAATATGTGATTATGCAATAATTATAACTTCCCCAAAGCAGATTTTGAAAAGTAGTTTGAGAAGTAGGGTTAGCTTTTCAAAATCTGAGTTTGAGAATCAGTTTTTTATTTTATGTGTGATTCTAAAATTATCTTTTTATATGATAAATCCAAAATTAATGCTAACTAAATAGTTTACATGAAAATAAAAATAATTAAAAGCATTTAAGACAAAACAATGCAGAAGCTATGGCCATGGAGGAGGACATTGCCTCTCCACTTTGGAGGTCTCCCTCTCAGGTGAATGGAGGAGGTCAACGACCTCCTTCTGATCAGGAAAAGAAGATAAGATAGGAGGCCACCAGCCTCCTCCTATTAAGAGAAGGGAGAAGGCTGCTGGCTTCTTCTCACTCAGACAAGGGAGGAGACCATTGATCTCTTTCTATTCAAGACAAAGGAGGAGGAGGCAACGACCTCCTCCCAAACAAGAGAATTGAGTATCCTGTCACCGCCTCCTTCACTCAGTCAAGAGAGTGGAGGCTGCAGCCTCTGGTTCTATGAGGCAACTGAATGGAGGGGCTGACAGCCTCCTCCAAGTCCTCTAGGGGAGTCAATGACCTCCTCCTTTCGTTTTTATTTTTTATTATTAATTTCTTTTTGTAAAGTGTATTTAATTTTTAATTAATTTATTTGTATTCAAGAAGCATGAATAAAATATTTTTTAATTAATTAATTATTATTTTCTTTATGTTAAACTTTCTTTTATTCATTGGATGCCTAATCAGATTCAAAATGTTTTAGTGTTATGTCTATTTACAATAAGTTTGTAGTCAAATTTACCAATATATATATAAAATTAATTCTCAGGTGCAAATTGCCCTGAATATAACTTATATTCGGAATCACTTATTATCACAATCTGTGTGTAGTGCTACAAAACTGATTATCACATGTGATAATCAATGATTTCGGATATAACTATATCTGGGGTTTACACCTGAGAAGCTTCCATGTATAAAGATTCTCAGTGTTATGCCCTTCCTAACGGTGACTATTTTAGAAGCTACATCAGAATTAGGACATAGAATTATCCCACATATTGTTTTTGGATAAATTATGTTTTGCGTATATTATTTTATGTGGTCTGGTTTAGGATACATCTTTTTTTTTTTTTTTTTAATGTGTTTCTTGTGCGAGTTTTTTTTCATTGGGTGATGGCTTGGATTGTCTGACCTTTTAGATGTTTTCACTTTGTTTCTTGCGTAAGGTTTTTTCATTGGTCTGTTAACCTCTCATATCTATTGTAGCTGAGACCGCGGCTTGCTGTTGCTGCTAAACGGAGAAAATTGGATAGTATCTGTACCGGTGGTTCACAAGACAAGGATGTGACAGATAAATAGATTCAAAGAGAATAATACCTTCTTTTTTTTTTTTTTTTTTTTTTTTTTTTTTTTTGAATTCACACGGCATGTCCTGATATTTATTATGTACACTCAAAGTCACAAATCCAAGTGTGAATTTCAAAGCTGTATTGTAATTTTTGTAGATTTCAGAATTTTTCAAGTATGAGATGCATATCAGTCGGGTATTAATGAATAAATACCCGACTGATATGCATATCAGTCGGGTTTGTGGATAGGATTTTGATATCTTAGGATTAATGTTTTGAATTATATGAAATGCATGCTGAAAGAAAACTTAGGAGTGAACATAAAACTTACTAATTGTCTTTGTTTGTTGAATGAATTTGAAAGTTATCATCAATGGGGCAACCCCACAACCTACCTTGCATATTCGGCTCTGCCTGCTTTGGCACGGTCTCGGGCAAATTCTTTGAGGGTTGTTCAAAGTACCTCAATTAAGTAGACCAAAAAGTCTTGATTTTAAAATGTGCAAGTACCTAGAAAGATGTTTGATAATGGAGAACAAAAACGCTTGTTTCTCAATTTGTACTTCTTTACTGCCTTTCCTCAATCAACCATGCTATTGGAAAAAGAATTAAAAGAAAGAAAAAGGACCAAAAGAAGGTGCATTCAAATGGAATAGAAATGAACATCTAAACAATCGCCAGCTGCAGAACTGTAGAGGAAATGCTTTGCAAATATCAAACCTTTTCCCTAAGTTCTGCTATTGGAATATAAATCACAGACTCATGTGAAACACTTTTATTTGACTTCTTAGTGTTTCGGTTTTGAAGTCTCAATAATGTCTGCTTCAAATATTCTAGCCTAACCTTGGCCTCGCATAGTCTCTCCATCTCTTCTTCAGCCACTTTTAATTCACCTCTGGCGATGAATTTTACTTTTTTCTTGTCTCGCTTTGCTTTTGCTTTAAGAAGCTTCTTCAAGCTCATATCATCACTAAACTCAATACTGACCTGTTATGGAACAAATATCAACAAATATCAAAGCATGAGCATTTCGACTGTAGTCAATGTTAACATACGGAGAATCAGTTAAAACAACCAGAAGCTTCTATATGACCTACGAACCTACCAAATAGCTCAATTTTGTAAATAAGATTAACCAAATCAACCCCATTAGTCATATCATAATCAGGAACAAACATTTTTAGAGGCCTACATTAGATAACGAAGTCTAACTGTTCGTAACGGATGTCCTAGAACTTGTCTAATAACAATGAGCATCTACAGACAGGTATTGCATGTAGTTATTGACATTAACATTTTCACAAGATATTTTGCAGCATTAAGGGACAAAGGTAATTTCCAGTATGGTATTTTGTGAAACATACTTCTTTCCTATCTCCAGAAAAGAATTTTCTGGTTTTTTTCTATGGAAGCTTATGGTAGAAACTGTTTTGAAGATATCACTTCAGAAATGGTTTTTAATTAATGCAAATGCACTCCTTAATCTCCTAAGTCAACCCTGGCCTTTTGTAATACATCCCAAAGCTGCTAACAATTTTTAAATCACTGATAAATCAGACTGAAGGAAAGAAAGGATAGAAGGTGAAAAAGGATATCACAATTTCAATCTTAACATACCTGATTGCTATTTGCAGGCGATTCTATAGAAGCTCTTTTGTGTTGATTTTTCTTCAAGCTGATCCTTAACGATTTTGAATCCTTTATTTGATCGGTCTTTTTCAAAATATTAGGGGCGCATGCTACTTTCCCAGGTAAGGCCTCCTTCAATTCCGTAGGATTAGCAGGTGCCGCCTTCTCAGTTTCCAATCTAGATACCTTGGAGCTTCTAGTAGAACTGTGAACTCGTTTTGTTCTCTCTGCCTATTGCACAAGAGAACTGATTAAACTCAGAAATAACTTAATTACTTAAATCCTAATGATTCAACTTCCAACTATCCAGAATTCATATGAACCCAAAAGAAAGAAAGTCCTATTCTGAGGCAAATAAAAAGAACATAAAAACCATTGTTTAAACAATAAATAATTATCCAAAGAAATTATCTACTATTTCATCGGTTCCAAAAAATCATTTACACAAAAAATGAAGAAACTCAATTGTATTTCCTTTAATATTAAGAGTGGACAAAATTAATATGGAAAATTGCTAAGTCAATACCGAGATAAAATGAACAAGAGAAAAATAAATAAATACCAATATTAGAATAGGAGATTGAAGTGTATGGAAATGTCAACTTACCTTTCTTGTTTTTAGTGCTATGTACCTCGCATTTTTAAACCATTTGATAACCTGCAAATTGCAACTTGAGTATAAAATCAGAGTAGATGTGTTCGCCTTTGCGTTATTTTGCACTTCTTAACAGCACATACCAGCTTGAGTTAATTATTCTATCCATTCATGTGTTGTTCACTCATTAATGCTAGTCCACGATAAATTTCACAATTTGTTTTGGACAGAATTTAACAAAATACCACATTAAGCTCCATACACTCCAAGGATTTAGGAATAACATGCTTTTATTAGAATGGAGTCAGAAGTTCCCCTGTAAACTTGCTATTGTGCAGAACATGAAAATGAAAGAAACAGTATAAAGTTTACCTGTTTTCCAGCAACATAAAGTAAAGTTGATTCCAATGTCAGATATTCAAAACACATGATTGAATAACTATATATTATCTCAAGCTATAGCTGGTGTGCTATAACTTCCCAGAAAGTTTGGCACTTACTGTGAACATAATTCAGATTTACATCCAGATAGCTCAAGTTATTACCTTCTCAGATTGAAGACCTAACTCTTTTGAAAGATTTTCTTTGACGGTTCTAGAAGGAAGTTCATTCTCAGCAAATACTTGGCGAAGCTTCTGGTGCAACAGAAAAGTGAAAAGGCAAAATAAGTATAGAACTCAATACAATACTTCTATATACTTAGGAAGTAATGCTCACTTTGGTATGAAGAATCAAATTGTATACTACCTCAACAGCGCTGGGAGGAATTCTGAAAAATCTCTTTCTTAGTTTTGAGTCCGAAGGAAATTTCTTCTTCACTTCCGAGGTTCTGACATTTGGGCATTTTTCCTCACTACCATACAAAGTCATGAGAGTGCTGACAGCATCGGACTCCTTTTCTCTCCGTCTTCTCTTTGCAGGACCCCAGTCTTCATCTTCACTAACTTGCTCATATGCAGAAGCATCCTTTCCGAACATTTCCTATTAGGAAGAACAAAAACAAACACTACATTATGCAGCAGATTATGAAGCGTCGATTGAAATATATATTGCTATACAACAAAAAAGAACCGTAAAGATAATTTTACAAGAGGCATAATGATAAGAGGTAGACATAAATGTTATATCCACTGTTTATCCAACTATATATACGATAGATAATTTGTCACATATCTAACAGACATCTTTCATGTTCCAGTATTGCATTGCTGGTAGCCATTTGATTATGAACTACATGGGATATGTCTGCAAGTAACTTCAAGGAAAATACTTTCAAGACTGAACATTCAATTAGAATAACACCAAAAAGTTTTAGTTTTGGAATCAAAAGAAAGAATGTGCCCCGTAAACCTCCTCCTTTATTTTTGTTTTTCCTCCCATCATTTCTTTAACCTTTTTCCTTTCCATCTTTAATGCTTTTGTGTTATAGTTCATATTGGAAATTGCGACAATAACATTATTAAAACTTTCTAGCACTTGTACAATTCCACTCCACTTGTTTTCTAGATAAATGTTTCTACCAAGCAATTTGAAATTACGCAATTCTCCCATAGCAACAAAAAAACACTCACTCACTTGACATTGCTTTCATTCCCTCACATGTATCTGTTTTATTTCTACAACAGACAGGTCCCTACGACTACTTTCTTTTTTATTTCAAAGAATGTAGAGCTACTTACATCATATAACTTCCTATAGTCAACTGTGTGTCGCTGTCGACGGCCACAGATAATTTCTGCATCGCTGGTCTCATCAGAGCCAATACCACTATCAACTGAATAGTTCTTATAGTCATTGACCTCCATCGCCCACCTCTTGGATCCCATAAAGCCTTCACCATCTGAAGACCAGCTCAGGCTGGTAGAACTGCTTTCATCATCATCAGTTCCTGACGCGCTGATGCTGCAGCTGTTCTCCCTCCTTTCAGGATTATAGTCATGATCTTCAGAATCATCTGAAGGCCAATCTACTTCTTGATTTAATAATGCATCCCCACCTTCAGGAACGGCAGCTTCTTCTTTGAAAATATCCTATACGATGGAATGATTTTATTATTATGGAGGCAAATTCAATTATAGAATTTTAGATGCATCCAAATTATTTGTCAATAGGTACTAGCTAGCTTAGCTAGTAAGATCCCTTGCCGTTGTAGAAGAGGCCCCACTGACACGGTCACACCAAGTGGGGAGGGATTTGGTATATATTTGTTGTAATAAAAAATTAATAAATAAATAACCTGCCAATTGCTGTTGACAGAGTAGTGGGTGCCAATATGTGCATTCATTGCTTCTATAATTGCCATCTTACATTCACAGAATCTGCAAAACCACCCCTGATCTCCTGGATGGTACTGTAAATTATCAATAACCTAAAAGTCTCATGAAGACACCATTTAATTCATAAATCAGTACACCAGAGTCAAATAAAAATAAGTAAACTTACTGCTTTCAGTGTCCAATGGGGGATCAAGGCATTTTTGGTGGAAAGCACAATTACACGTTCCATCACAGAGCACAATGTCGTTATCTGGGAAGGCTTCACGTAACTTGCACTTTGCACAATTATCTATATGCAAAAAGATGCAAATAAGTGGAGATTGAACAAGCATTTAAGAAATTATATGATCACGTGTCCTCCTAGCAGTGCTACAAACTATCCCCTTATGCTGACAGCCAATGTTTAGGGACTCCCTTAAACACAGATTTTGACAAAGCAACAATTGAAGTTCAACAATGCTCTCAAACAAAAACATTAAAAAGTTGATTTTTTACTTTAGAAATACTGGCGCCTCTAAGAATAGCCAATACAATTATGTCTCCTTACATGTTCGTGGTGAACAGATCCATCTGGAGCAATCACAGAGTCTTCAATGCATCCAACTGAACTAAGAGAATCAAGCTGCCGAATTGCATCACGTATTCCAAGTTTACACTTCAGTATCTGCTTCTTTGCTCGTTGTAGTTCCTTCTCTGGTTTTATCTTTTCTCGGCTGTAGTTGAAATTCAGGAATTAAAATAATAATAATAATTGCACACTTCTTATGTTGATTTATGAACATTGATATACTTAAATATAATTATTTCTAGTTTTGATAGTATGCTTAAGAAATGGCCAAGCACTCCAGTAAATGCCTTGAAGAACTTTAAACTTAAGTAGTGATCATCAAGTAATGTAAGGTAAACATACCTAGATTCCTCATATTTTCTACAATATTAAATCAAATACTACACTCTTTTAAAACATATAGTATGTTGCGAAAATAATTTATATAAAGTACAGGCTTTTCACTCTGTCAAACTTTTAAGTTACACAAAGAACAAAACAAATCTCTAAGTAGATACCATAAGCATTCCTGTGACAAAAAATTGCAATAGCCCCCATTTCTGACTTGGACAGAGAATTATGTGAATACTAGAAACCATCAATGTATCCAGAAAGTGGTTGAAAGATTATTCCTAACCTTTTACATCACCTTAGTGTCACTTCCTAGGATGCTTAATTGCATATAAGCATTATCCTAAAAGTTCACAAGACTAACTGAAATGGACTTGTTAAGAAATGCATTTCTTTAAGCGGTAAACATGCATTATTATGGACCTTGTCATGAAATATAGAATACTCGAAATATATAGAGGTAAGTCATGAGGAGTGTATACCCTTTCGCATCTCCTTGATTCACAGAATTCAATGTCTATATTGGTCATATCCAACAGTGTTACCTTCATGTGCATTCTCTTTTTTTGTTTTTCATTAAAAAAAAAAAAAAAAGTTTAAAAAGAAAAGTAAAAGAGCCCTTGACATAGTACTTATCTCCCTGAATCTTGGGATAAGGCATTCCTTAGGTTCATATGAATTTCATAAAATAAATTAAACTGTCAACAACCATCAATTATTTTCTTATTCAGGAAAAATATGCGAAAACATGGAGCTTACCTCTGGCCTTTCCAACCTTCCCCAGAGTAAGCATCAATAAGGTTCTGCTCTAGCTTCATTTTTATCAACAAATACCTTGTTCTCCTCTGCAAGCGCGAAGGTTCATCTAGCTCCACCTTATCTTTCTGCCTCTTCTTCTTCCTCTTCCTCTTCCTTAGGTTCTTTATTTCGATGTCCCCATCGGCCTCTTTTCCATTCCCCTTGGAATTAACAAGTGACTGTGAGGCATTGCCTTGAATCTTCTTGGAAGAGTTTTTATTGAGCTTTTTTGGCAGTAATTTTCTACTAGTCAATTTTTTTATTGCAGAGTCATCCCTGGTTCCCTTGCATGGAGACTCAGTGACTGTCCTCTTCGATAGGGTTGAATCATCAAATGTCTTAACATGAGATTTAGATGTGAGTTTTTTGCTCTTGGATATTTTTTTGCTGCCTTTCTTCCACTTCAATGATGAAATGAGTTCAGACCCCTTCTCCCTCTTGGTTACTGTTTTCCTTCCATTTCCAAGCATATTGTTCTCAACTGTAAACTGAAGAGTTTTGGCATCAAAGATTGAAACTTTCATACATTAGCACGGTAATTGTTTGCAATAACAATAGCCAAAAGATTATGGTATATTTTTTTAACAGTCTTAGATCTGGTTCTAGTTACAAGTATCAGAAACTTTCAGCAAAATTCAATGATAATCACTTTCTTCACATTTGATTTTTTTTTTTTTTTTGAGGATTTAACAAATCAACCGGAAGAGATATCTCTTACACCATGATTAAAAATAAAGGTATTATAATCTGAGGTGATTGTCTCTAAGAATTAGAATCGAAAACAGATACAAGTAGCAGAATCAAGCAAAAGGTAAAAAAAATTGATTGGCATTTTGTTCCCAAGAATCATTTAACATGAAATTGAAAGCATAAAGTGAAATAGCATGATCTGTAAATCAACATAACCATAATTTGGTATTCATTGGAGTCATCAATGATTACCCATAAGAGAACAATAGCTAATATACATAGAAAACCAATCAAAGACCAAGAATTGACAAGTTAACAAGATGAATTAAGAGAAGAAGAAGAAGAGCTCAAGAGATGTTGAAAAATGAAAACTCACCTGAAAGATCTTGGTATTGAAGAGCTCTTAAGCTGCTATATATAATAAATATGCAATTATTTTGTAGGCCTAAACCGAGTGATTGATTGATTGCCCAACAAATATTTGAATTTTGAAAATATCATTAATCAGCAATGGTGGATTTGTTTGCAGTTTCCTAAGCGGCACACAACGGTGAGCTATTTTTCTCTGTAACTGTCTTCTACTTCTTCTTTTGCCTTCTCTCTCTTTGGGAAATTCATGTTTTCTCGCAAAGGAAAAATCTGTTTGAGTAGTTGTAAATGTTGATGTTTGATGATTACAGTCAATCCCACACGAATTTTTCGAGACCCGATAACTACTATGTTTTTGTTTTTATTAATTTTAATGTTACGTTTGAATTATACTTATTATACATTGTTCGTAAAAAGAGTATGTATATACGGTATGAAAAATCAAGATATACCTTCCGTATGAAAATGTAATTCTTATAGCTGCTTCTTCTTCTTCTTATTATTATTATTCAAACAAGTTTCGTACTATTATTATTAGGGGGAATTACACAACTTACCATGGTTATATACAAAATAACACAGAAACCCACGGAAAAATCATAATGACACTCGTACCTCCTTGATCTGTTGACTCACGGTTAACCACCTGTTAACCACCGTTTCTCTATCATTGACAAGGTGCAATGTTGTCTTTTTGATACGGTATTCATTAAAACAAAATATAAATTTACAAAAAAAAAAAAAAAAAAAAAAAAAAAAAAAAATTTTAAAAATAAAATGATTGATCTCCATTATCCGTAACTCCATCTTAAATAACGGTCTACGATGTCGATGAATGTTATTGCAAGTATCGCAACACGATTAGAGATTCAACACGCAAACTGAGTGATTGTTATTGTTGTGTTTTGGATATTTTGCCTGCGAAGATTATTAGGTCGAGAAGGGAATATCATACAGCTTGAATGTGATTTTTAACAGATTGAAGATGGATTTTTATCGATGAATGTCTGTTTCAGTGTTTGGATTTGATTTTCCTTTAATTTTTTCTAGATTATTTGGTTTTTTCTTGGAATTAATTGAAGAAGAAGATATAATTGTCAGATGAAATTTGTGGATTTTGTTTTTGGGATTGATTTGTGATTTTTTTTTTTTTTTTTTTTGTTGTGGAATTTAATTTTTTTTTTTGAAAGCATTGTGAAATTTAATTGGATCTCCATTCTCCATAATTTTTTTCATCTAATTTTTAGTTCATCTCCACCATCGACCATCGACCATCACCATCCATCTTGATATGGACGGTGGAGAGTCATTTAAAAAATTGTTTTATTTTGTTTTTGAATTCTATATTACTTTATTGTTTATATATTACAAAAAAACAACATATCCCCTTGTCTATGATAGATAAACGGTGGTCAACAAGTGATCACCGTGAGTCAACAGGGTCAAGGGGGTGTGAGTGTCATTATGATTTTTCTGTGGGGTTCTATGTTATTATGTATATAACCAGGGTAAGTTTGAGTAATTCCCCCTTATTATTATGAGGGCAGGCAAGTCGCAATAACTTACCTTAGGTTTTGGCATGGAGAGCTTCTCTTTACAATCCACAAATTATCTATTTACACTCCGATTTAAATTTTTTTATTAATGACAATTTTAACCTGAATTAAAATTACTAAATAAGACAAAAAAATTCTAAAGACACTCCAAACTAATTAAATTAATAAAAAAAGAAATTCTCTCTCATAAATTATTAGATTAAATACTAAATATGTTATTACCATATTAAACTCTCTCTCTCTCTCTCTCTCTCTCTCCATTTAAAAACAAAAATCCTATCTCCATATATTGTTTCTCAATCAATCTCTAATTAATAGTTAAAGAAAAAAAATCTTATGAATATTTTGGTATTAAAAAGTCAATACAAATACCTTGTTTAAAAAAATAGAGATATAAGAACTTAATTTGTTGCAACTAGAGATTAAACTCAGAATTTCTAAGACTAATGAAAAATTAAAGTTCTCTAGGCAATCACATACCTACAAAAGTAATAAAAAACATTTTCATATTTCGATTTTTTTTAAAAAAAAAAAAAAAACAGGGTAAGTTCTTTTTTTATTTATTTTTTATTTTTTTATTTTTTTATTTTTTTAAATATATACATATATACGGTTCCTAAAAATCAAGCTTATTTGTAATTTTTTTTTTCCCTTAATGTTTAGTCTTATTTGAGAAAGAATGGAGATAAGAAATTAGAGATTTGTATTGGAGGAGAGAGTTTAATATGGTAATTAAAAATTTAGGAGAGAGAAAATATGTAATATTTAATATAATGGTTTAGAAAAGATAAATTTTTTTTATAAATAATTTAATTCAAAAAAGAATACTTCTCGGATGAATCCAAAGGCTACGATTGTTCATTCTAACTTTTATTAAAATAAAATAGAATGTCTTTAGAAATTTTATTTTTAAAATGGATTATCTTTAGAATAGGAGTGCTAAAATATAAAAGGATAATCTTGGAATAAAGAGGAGTGTCTTTAGAATTGTTTTAAATTTAAATTTTGAGAATATAGTGTCTTTAGAAAAGAAGTGCAAAAAGAAAAAATTGGATTGTCAAAAGAAGCTCTCTTTGGCATGATGTTCAACTTTTAACTTAAGGGACACAAAGACCCCTAGCGTTAGTTGACTTTTCAAAATTATATTGTTATTGCGAAAAGGGAAACTACTACCGATCCTGGTGTCCAGATGATGATGAGTTCAAACATGTACAATATCAAAGTGCAGCTGACAGATATGGGGAGATAAGTTTTGATGAAAAACCATATAGTCAATGTTCATTGTTTTTTTTTTTTTTTTTTTTGAAGAAAACAAACAGAAGAACCAACTATAGACCCGAAAATATACAAACGGGATCAACATTCTCCCAAAGCAAATCGACTCCAGAGGAGAAACGCAAAATAGCAAGGTTATGGGCCAACTTATTGGACATCCTGGGAACAGCCCTACAAGAAAAGACTCCAACTTCATTGAATAAAGCTTTGATATCAGATATAATAAACATTGCATCACCAAGAGAATTCTTAGCAGAATTTAACATTGAAGCAATATTTGATGCATCCACTTCAACATAATTAACAATCAAATTGTGACTTTTAGCAAGCAATAGACCTTCACGAAGAGCAAGAAATTCACCCAATTCAACTGAAAAATTACCCATTAAAGATTTGGAGATAGCAGCCACAACCTTACCTGAGGAGTCTCTGATAGCAGCCCCTAGACCAATAAAATCTTTCCCATTTTTGACAGATACATCAGTGTTTAGCTTGAGACAGCCAGGAGGGGGATGACTTCATGATCTAGCAGCAGCCTCCAAAGGTTTCGAAACCACCGAAAGAGCTTTGCAAGTATTCTGATATTCTGAAAGGAGATTGCCTGCACTAGAAATAATGTCCTCCACAGATTTAGCATGGCCCCCATGTAAAGCAATATTCCTTTGATTCCAAATACTCTAACACAGGATACAAACGAAGCTAAAATCTTCCTTTCCCAACCTATTGAAGAGCCCATTTAGAGTATCTATGCCTGAATGATCCTGGAATTCTGAAATATGGTGAAAAAAAGGGGAACGCCTCCAAATCTTAAGGCTTTCAGGGCACCAAAACAACGCATGACTCTTCGATTCAGGTCGATTTCTGCATCTAAAACAAGAGTTTTGGTCAACTACTTTCCTGTTCCATAAATTGAGAAGACAAGGTATAGCATTAGAACACACACGCCAGATGAACATCTTGATTTTGGGAGGAATGTCAAGATGCCATAATCCCTTCCACCACTTATGAGAATTAGAGGAGGATGAAGGAGATTCTTTAAGGAAGAATTTAAAGCAAGCCAGTAGCCACTCTTGACTGTAAAAGTGCCGTTTTTGTCAAAGTGCCAAGATAGGCAGTCCTCACCCCCTCTCATACTAATGGGAATTGAAAGAATTACCTCCTTGTCTGGTGAAAGAAAGACAGATTCCAGTTTGGATAAATCCCAACAATGCTGCTCTGCATTAATTAAATCCGAAACCCTCAACTCTGAATTGGAATTGCTGGTTATAGGCTTGAAAGACGAAGGCCTCGGAATCCAGGGATCAAGAAAGGCTTTAATACTAGTTCCATCGCCCACTTTCCAACGCAAACCTTTCAGAAGCAGATCTTTACCCCATATGATACTCCTCCACACATGAGAGCATCCAGCTTTATATGAAGACTGGAGAAAATTAGACTTCCTAAAATATTTAAACTTGAAGATTCTGGCAATTAAGGAGTCTGAATATTTCAATATTCTCCAAGCTTGCTTGGCTAATAAAGACCAATTAAAAAGGGACAAGTCTCTAAATCCGAGGCCGCCAATAGCCTTAGGCTTACAAAGAGAATCCCATCTCATCCAGCAAATCTTTCTCTTGCCATCTTTGGTACCCCACCAAAATTTAGACATCATGGAACTCAATTCCTTACATAAACCTGCTGGAAGCTTGAAAATGCTTATAATATATGTTGGAACTGCCTGAGCTACTGCTTTAATTAAAATTTCCTTGCCACATTGGGAAAAAGATTGCTTTTCCAGCCCTGAATCCTCTTCCAGACCTTCTCTCGAATCTCTTGAAATGCTTTCCTTTTGTTTCTCCCAACTAAGGTTGGAAGTCCCAAGTATTTATCATAACTATTGCCTGGAAGGATACCAAATAAAGCTAGGATGTTTGCCTTTAAACTTGTATTGACATTTGGACTGAATGTAATGCTGGATTTTTGAAGATTCACTTTTTGACCAGAGGCTTTTTCATAAATACCAAGCAAGTGTTTGATCTGATGACAACTCTCCATAGAGGCTCTACAGAATAATAAACTATCATCTGCAAAGAATAAGTGGCTAACTAAAGGCCCTCCCCTCACACATTTAACTCCTAATATTTTGCCGCCTTTTTCTGACTGCCTGAGAAGACTTGACAACGCTTCAGCACACAGAAGGAATAGATATGGTGAGAGTGGACACCCCTGCCGTAAGCCTCTAGAAGGAGTCACCTGCCCAGCTACTTTCCCATTAAGCACAAACGAATAAGTGGGCGTGGAAATACAGTCCATAACAAGATCAATCCATTTTCTCGGAAACTCCATCTGAACCATTATTGCTTGAAGAAAACTCCACTCCACACGATTGTAAGCTTTACTCATATCAAGCTTTAAAGCCATTTGACCTGTTCTACCTTTCTTGCAATGACTAATGGAATGGAGAATTTCAAATGAAGCCAGCACATTGTCGAAAATTAAACGTCCAGGAACAAACGCTGATTGGTTAGAGGAGATGATCGAGGAAAGACATTGCTTCATTCTATTTGCCAAGACTTTCGCAATCACTTTGTAAACCACGCTGCATAGAGAGATAGGCCTAAAATCTTTGATATTACACGGATTTTTAGTTTTAGGAATCAGAACAATATTGGTTTTGTTAAAATCCTTAATCGAAGCTCCTCCATTAAGAACTTGAAGGCAGATATGAGAGATATCGTTACCTACAATCGACTAGAACTTTTGGAAAAAAATCGCTTGAAAACCGTCTGGCCCAGGAGCTTTGGTCGGACCCATCTCAAATATTGCAGTTCGGATCTCATCCACATGGAATGCTGTCTCTAGGTGGCATTTATTCGCTTCACTGAGTTTGGATCTAATAGTGGCAGTAGCATGAGTAATCTCTTGTCTCCCAGGATTTGTTGAACAGAAAAGTTCAGAAAAATAAAGGCAGATGTGCCTAATTATATCCTCTTCCGAATCAAGAAATCGCCCTCCTTCATCAAATAAACCTTGAATGTTATTCTTCCTTCTCCTAGCCGATGCACGAGCATGAAAAAATTTGGAATTTCGATCCCCCCCAATTATCCAGTTAGCTCGTGATCTTTGACGCCAATAAATTTCTTCTTTAGCAAGTAATCCCTCTAAGTCTCTCTCCTTTTTCTTAATTTCATTCATCACTCCTTTTCTATCAACCTGCTGATAAAGAACTTCAATGGAATTTTGAGTATTGGAAATCGCCTTGCGAAGGGACCCAAATCGTTCTTTGCTCCAACTTGAAAGTCTAGCCGCACACCAATTAAGTTTAGAACGCAGGTCAGAAACATTGGTTGGAGGATCTCTACCACCCCAGGCCTCTTTGATTACACTGTCAAGATCTCCTTCTTTCAACCAGAAAGCCTCAAATCGAAATGGCCTACCATGGTACTTCATAGAGCATGTTCCATCCCCAAATTTCAGGAGGAGGGGACGGTGGTCCGATGCATAAAAGTTAAGGTGTTCAACTTTGGCATCCAGAAATGTGTTTAACCAATTTCTGTCAACCAGAATCCGGTCTAATCTTTCTTGAACATTACTAGAACCATCCCGTCTATTGTTCCACGTAAACATAGGACCTGCAAAGCCAAGATCAATCAACCCGCAATCATCTATAGCCTGCCTAAAATTTCTCATACCTGTAATCCCCTTGTCAGAACCTCCCATCTTCTTTGAGATAGAGAGAATCTCATTAAAATCCCTCCGTATATCCAAGGAAGATCGTCCACAGCTCTAAGTCTCCGTAACAGCTCCCAAGAAGAGCTTCTATGATTAGGATCTGGATTGCCATAAAAGCCGGAAAACCTCCATCGAAAAGCATCTTGCATTTTGATGCATGCATCAATGTGACCATTTGAGTATGAAAGCACAGTAACATCCACATCTTCCGACCATAACAGTATTAGACCTCCACTCCTTCCTTTACTAGATACACTGAAACCACCATAAAACCCCAATATATCTTTAAGCTTATCAGCCTTGTATTTGTGAATTTTTGTTTCTGAGAGGAACACTATGTCCGGGGACACCTTCTTGATGAGCCTTTTCAAGGCCCCGAACGTACGGGGATTCCCCAGTCCTCGCACGTTCCACCAAACGCCTATCATGGCTGCCGGCGGGCATGAATTTCAGGCTCCGCCGATAACAAGGAATTATCCACAGGCATTGCAGTCCTCACTTTCTTGGCCTCTGTATTATCATCCCTCAATTCCCCTGTGTATTTTCTTTTAGTATCAGAGTGACCCAAATCTTCTGTCTGTATAGAAGTTGAATTACCTCTGGCAACACGTTTCCATGTCTTGACATTCCTCGTACTAGTATTGCCTTGATCCTTCGTACTTTCACCTTGATCATTTGTATTATGGAGCACATCTGCTTCATGACCCTCTGAATAAGTTTCCACATCTTCCATTGCTACAAAGGCACCCTCTGACTCCTTCTCCATTCTGCTAACCATAGACCACTGATCTCGGTTGTCAGTGTTCATGTCACTTATTAGGGGAGGGCCAATTAAATAGGTCCCCTTATCTTGCAACAAATCCTTCCGTGTTTCAGTGGATTTACAAGCATTCTCATTTCCGCTGGCTATCTTGCCCACAGAGCCCCTACTTGCTGCTTCTTCAGAATTATGGGTTTGAATTTGACCGGGTCGACATTCATCTATCCCTCTTACCTCCCCATCAGATATTGAATTAGACTTACCTTCACCTTGTCCGGAAGAGCTTTTTCCCATCTGTCTTTGAGGCTTTGGTTTCCCATTTTCTGGTCCAGTCGCCCGCATCCACACCCCAAACTTGGTAGAGACTCTTTCTAATGCTTCAATTCTGGCCTCATCATCTTGACATTCTTTGAGGACATGACCCAATTTTCCGCAAGCATAACAAAATTTTGGCAACCTCTCATAAACTAGAGGCACTATTACAACTTTCTCCGTTTCGTCCACCGCTAGTTTAATAAAACGTTTGAGAGGTTTCGTTATCTCAATCCTAACTTTGACACGTAAAAACTTACCTCTACAATCTTTCGCCTCGGCCGGAATTTCGATGACTTGACCAATTTCTTCAGCAATTGACTTCGCAGCCTTTCGATTCATATACATCAGTGGCAAATTATGGATCTGAACCCACATGTCTACTTTTTCAAAAGCCAAATTGGAAATTTCTCCAGCCCCCGTAGGTTTTTCCAACACAATGAGATGATTGTCGAAGTGCCATGGACCTCTCTTCCAGATCGCATCTCTATCCTCTGGTTTGCTGAAGAAGAACATGAATATATTATCTGCTATAACCTCCACCTCGACTTGACTAAATGGATTCCATAGTTGTTCAATCACACTTATAAAAGCTTCTCTATTAACTTTCTTTCCTGAAAGTACCTTCCCAACTAAGCAATGAGAAACATCCGCAATCCCTGCACGTTGGATCTCCTCTCAGGGACGAACTACCTTTCCATCATCTGAGAGAGAAAGCAGCTCGCACAATTTGACAATCTCAGAGGTACCCATGAAATCAGCAATTGAAACGAATAGCTAAGATCGATTGCAGATTCTGAACAAAGACTAGAACTCACTATTATTACCACCAACAGCTACTCTGAAACTCTACGAGACTTGCAACCTTGCGGACAAGAACACTTCCACGAAGACTATTCTCCAGAGAGAAATAGAGCTTTCGAGAAGACTTATATTTTGTTATGAGATCATTAAATACATTATTTATATCCTTCAGAAAATGGAGAAACGTGATCTAAAATTTTAAAGGTAATGCTATACGTCCCATTTTATTTTTCACTTTGCATCTTAACTTGTTGAATGTCAACCCAAACCAATAAACCAATAATCAAAACACTTGAAAGTAAGAAAACAATAAAAAGAAACACGAGATTTTACATTTTTCGGTGTAAGCTTAGATCCACATAACGCACCAGAACCCATCGGTAAAAAAGAAGTCCAATGAATCCAGTTATCCCATAGGGGAACATTTATATAAAATTTTTATTAAAATAAGAACAAGATACAAGTGCATTCCAAGTATCCACAACATTGGATACTATAATGTATAATTCCCTGCTGCTATTACTAATAAAATATGTGTCAGTGTCAAGGGTTGCATGATTTCTGGAAGGTTTATGAAGTTAAAGCTAGTGGTCAGTTCAACATGTCCAAACTCATGAATCCTTACTATCATTCAACTAACTGTATAAACTTCAAAATTGGAGATCATACATAACATAAGAGAATGCCTCAGCACCAAAGGTGATGAAACAACATTGTGGAGATACCCGTTGTGATTGCACCATGTGGTAAAATTTACCACGTGGCAAGATCGCAACGGGAGATGCATGGTGCATCCCACTGCACCTAAGATTTTTCCCTTCTAGATATACCAAATGCTGCAAATACAAGATTAATCAATGAAAAAAAGCCAACTCACAAACATAATATAAAAATGGTAATCACTGGTCACAGGGTCAACGCTTAAAGCAGAGGATGTAGGTAGGACTAATGGCAATGTGCTGCTATAAACATGCAATTAACCTGATCTCAGCATACAACAATATGGAACGTGTTCTGCAGAAACAGCGGACAATACAAGAACGAAACAGAACACAAGATCAGCAAAATTAGGCAGTAATGGAACTAAGAGATTATAATATTCGTCAACGTCACTCAGCAACAAGCTGAACTTGAAAATAAATTTGTTTCTTGTTATATCCAGTAATACAGCAGCAAATCATGGAAGAAAATGAGTTTGATACTTGTGATCAAGTGTTTCTTATTTTAATCACCTAGTGAAGCATGCATTGAAGATGACTGAAGACAGTATCTTCTAGCCTACAACAAATACTCAGAAAACCCCAGGAAAAAAAAAAAACCAAACACATGAAACCAGCCAGCAATCACCATATCAACACCCAAGAAGCTCATTACAACCTGCAAAAAGGAAAAATACATAAATGTTAATCATATGGATATACAGATATATTGGAAATTAACAAAGCAACACTAGAAGTAGAGTCCTCAAAACTGCCAAGATCTACCTTGAGAAGCAAAAACATACCAATAGTACTTCTGGCCATTTGATCATAGCAACCAAAGAAAACTATATTACTAATTCGAAGAAGGTAACAAGCCAAGTATGATATAGTTGTATGCCTCAACAGGTTCAATCAAAATTGTTTTGTTATCATGTAAATTTGGAACTATATGGTACTAAGGGCCAGATTGATATTGTTGTAGCTTTTAAAATAACCACACTATTAGTTGTGTTGAATACATAAACTGCTGTAAAGTTTAATTAGGGAATCGTTTGGTTTATGTTGCTGTTAAAACTGCTATGACACTCTAAATCATGCCGCGTGCATTTGGTAAATTTTAATGTTTATCACTGCGAATTTATATAATGACTAAAAAGATATGGAAATTGATATGTTTCACCTTCTACGACGTATTCAAACCAAACCAATATTTAGTAAGAAAACGTCAAAGAAAAAAGCAAAATAAATTTATCATTATGTTTACATAAATGAAACAAATTTAAAATATCTAAATTTATTATCTTATAATTTACATCAACCTGCGTATTAGCATTAGCTATTTGGGATATTGTTAAACAAAATAAGAAATCATTTCATTATTGTTTTCCCAGTATTGAATTGCCTACTAGTTGCATTGTTCTTTGTAGTTGTAGATCTACTTATATTCTATGTTCTTCCGGTAGATTAAGAAAAAAATGGTCTGCTAATTATTATAACAAGAGACAATTTTTTTTTGGAATGATTACACAAGAGATAAGATATGGTCAGCGGATTAATATAGACGAAAAGCCAGACATCTAATCAAAACAAAGCATGCACCAGCAAAGAATACACAATCAGGAAGAGACGAATTTGGTTACAGGATTTGAATCAGAAATCAGAAATCTGTGATTGAAATTGAAAAGAAAAAAAAAAAAAAAAAAAAAGAGAAATGAAGATGAAGGAAATACCATCGAGGGAGGAATCAGTGGTGGTCGTTGGCGTGCTGTTGGTGCTCGAGATGGCGGCGCTCCTCAGGGAGAGCGACGAGGTAAGAGAAGATCATGCCACCGAAGCAGACGTGATAGAGAGGATCGATGGAGCTTGTCTGGATGTATTTGGCGTTGTAGTTGTCGAGACCACGTTGGACCGATTTCTTCACGTAGTCAAGAGAAAGCATCGGCTTCACGTACTTGGGCAATTCCGTTACTTTCATTCCCTTGATCTCGTTGTACACCTTCCTCAATGCCATTCTCAAATTCCAAATCTCTCTCAACAATTCCAATTCCAAACCCTAACCCTATTTCTACCCCCACCTCCTTTTATATTTGATATTTCATTTTTGTTTTAAGTAAATTATAAAATACCAATTTAATTGCATTTTTTTATGTTTTGCAAAGAAATACATTTTTATTCAAAAACCAAAATTTTATTTTCTCCCCTATAACATATAATATTATCCATTTCCCAGTTCCCACCTTGTTTCAATATTGGCCAAACTCCCCTCTATTATTATTATTATTATTTTATTTTTTATTTTTCTGTGTATAAAATACCACTTTAATCACATTTTTATATGATTTTAAAGAAAAAACATTTTTTTTTCTCAAAAACATTTTTTTATTTTTTTTATATACAATCTCTATTCAATTTCTTATACTTATTAGACTTCGTGGGAATTGAGACAATCATACGGGATAATTTTTGTTTTATCTTTAAGGGTTTGTTTTTTGTCTTCCACTTACCATTTATGGGTATGAATTGAACCCATTAAATTGCTTGAGTTTATTTTTAAAGTGGTCAAATAATTTTAAAATGCTAAAATTATGTTAAAGACTACAAGCTAACACAGGGTCGCTATAGTGCCATGGGAGGTTTTGCTTCTTATTTAAGGGGTTTCCAATTTTTAAAACCTTAAGGCCCCATAATTTCATATTGAGTGTTAACGACAAAATTTTGTTAACCAAAAGTCTGAAAGTTAATTCTTGTGGAGGATCTCATCGGATCAATCGGGAACACACTTAGGAATGATATGGGAATAATTTTGAGGATTGAAATGTAATCATAGATAACACAACGAGATCATACTTTTGTCATTAAAATATGCAGTAATCGTAAGGATGAATAAACACGAGAAAACATTTAGACAAAAACGATGCAAATTATATATATATATATATCTATTAGTCAAATTAATTTCAGTGTGTATTCATTTTGATTGATCCTAGTTTTACATAGACCTATTGGCCTCTTTATATACATGTTTGATATGAACAGTTTCCTAGCCACTTCCCCACCTCCCATCATGGAGGACATCTTCATCAGTAAGTGGCTAGAAGGGGTTTTCTCCATTTCCATCGTGTTGCAACAACTGTATGAGGCACGTTCTCTATCTTTTTAGCAGTTGTATGCCATAATGACATTCTTTCACCAATTCAGCTAACGTGTGCATGATCGGCACACCTTGCATTTCGAACCACATTGGATCGCTTGACGCCACGTGCATCCATCTTCTTCTAAATCTTTTTTCCTTTGATGGTGTGTCTCAACAGTAACAAAACATTTGATGTTCAATTAGAACAAAAGTCTTAAGCCATCTATGCTTGTTAAACCATTTAAACTTAACGGATAAGGATAGAACCGAACTCCTGTTATTTATTATGACTGAACTCTTGTTATTTTTTGGTTGTTGAGTTTACATTCATCTAATCTACATAGAATATTTTGGTCATTCATTATTGTTTGTTCATGCATTCATTTTACATTTACACCATTCTTTCTTGATTGAACGGTTCAAACCCAGTATGTTGGCACATGTTACACCAGTGATTACATACAAGAAGAGCAATATTATGTTACACCAATGACCTAAATCATGAGTCTTGCAATGGAACAATAAATTGGGTCTAAAAACAAAGAGAATGATTGTGATTTTGAGTTGAATCTTTACTCTTCGCTGGTAACAGTAAGCAAATCAAAAGCAATTGACCATCATTGATCGCATTTTGTAGACTGGAAGAAATTTGTTTTACACTTCTTTTTCTTATTACTACTAAATAATGCTCTCAATGTTGTTAAGACGTGCACACAATGGCCCTGTTTCTTTGAAGGTTTGCAGAAAAGAACTGTCAATAATATTATTATTGTTATTGGATTTTACAGACATAAATAATTACAACAAATGTATTAACACAATTTCTCCATTGCATTATCGATTAACTTACATATTTAGAAATATTTCCTCCTCATGTTGGCAGTAGTGCAACCATCAAAACTTCGAAAGACCAAATTATCGTATAATTATAACATTCATGTCATTAGCTCATCATATTTACCTTAAAATCCTTTTATAACTACAACCCAAATTCCAAATTTTTATAAAATTGATTTGTTGAATTGGTGGTTACAAGTCAAAAACTGACAAAAGCATGAGTATTGGATACAGATAAATTAAATAACAAAAATAGGAATGCAATCAAGCAACAGAGCAGAATATAAATACACTCTAAGAATGATATAAATGATATTGGCTTATACAATTAAAATGTGTCTTAAATTATACATTTAAAAAGCATTATGTAAAATAACAGACCTTATATGCTTACTATGATACTAGCTATGCTTTTGAGTAGGCACATTATTACAACAGTAAAACAAATCAAAATATCACCATGTGTTTATTGACATAATGAGAACTCGACTTAACTCAGAATCTTTTCTGGGAAGCAATTTCCGACAGATGAGAACTTGGCACCTTTTTCAGGAAGCAATTTCTGATGGATGAGAAACTTGACATCTTTTATGGGAAGCAATTTCTAGTGATTTCTCTAATCTGCATCTTTTCTGGGAAGCAATTTCCAATGGTTTCTCCAATCGGCATCTTTTCTTGGAAACAATTTCTAGTGGCTTTTCCAATTGCAGCTTCTCCGATATGGGTGGCAGTAGACTCATGTGAGCGTGATAGGCGTAACACATATCAAGCTCTCTAAGATTCTCTTAAGCCACGGTTATATGTTTCAAGGCTATGGTAGTAGCTGACGAGCTATGAACTTTAGGATCAATCATCTTGGCAAGTTTCACGAATTTATGTGTAATGGCCTGACAAGAGACAAAGTATTGTTGATGCCAAGAACTCTATACCAGTTACAATCGCCATTATGATGTATCATGAGAGCCGTCAAGTTAATACAATAGGCCTCCATGTACCGGTTTACATATCCCGAATTGAGATCCAATTGTTGTGCGAGAGAAGCCCACTTGAAAGCAGAGATGGTGTTGCGTTTCAAGAAGTGCTCCTCCACCATATCCAATATAACTTCATTCATGGTGATTGATGAGCAATGGCGGCTGTGATAACAAGAAACGAAATAACAAAGGTGGTTAAGGTTGAGAGCTTTGAAAGCAACTACAGAGAGTGAATGTGAGCATAATGATATGGAAACTATTGATTATTATAGTTATACATTACTTCTCCTATAAGAAAAAGGATTACCAAACCAAAAATTGGAAGTAGACTTTGTAAAGGATTTGTTCCCATTGAGAGAGAGGTGGATTAACGGTAAAGAAAAACGTTAGTGAGTTTCCAAATTCGAAATTCAACTAAGAGTAGGATTATGAATCCTAGTTTTGTAAGGTAAACATAATCTTACTATCAATCGAACTGCGAATTAGGAAGTTTCCAAAACCGAAAAAACTTTGAATTAGGAAACTCACACCTGCGTTTCTTAAATTTTGTAAGCCTTTTTATTTCAAAAAATAAAATAAATAAATAAAATTTGGAATAATACGTTGAAGAAGGATTGAACAAGCAAGGGTCGTCGAAGATCACTAGTAAAAAGGTTGCGGCTAGATAAAATAGAATAGTCCAATAAGAGTGTGATTGCGTGAATCAATTTAAGAGTATATTTGTTCTATCACCTGGTGGATTTTGCAACCAAGTGGCCAAAGCAATCTGGTCCCGTGATTTTTTTCCCCATTTAGGGTTTCCACGTAAAAATATGTGTCAACTTTCTTTTATCGGTACTTTCAATCCTTCTAGTAGTTCAAATAGTTGAAGAGAAAAAAAAAACTTGAAAGGCGAGGCAAGGCGACAGCCTCGATGTGGTCGAGGCGGAAGCCTCGGTTTGAAAATGATGAAAAAGAAATAAAAATAATAATAATAAAGTAGAAAATAATCCATAACATTCAATAAATAAGTCATATTCAGCAATACTAACATAAATATCTCAAACAAATGAAACATTATCTTTAGAATAATTACAATAATACATATTTTTTTCAATTATTTTTTATCATTTTTTAATCATTTTTGACCATTTTTTTTTTGACTTTTTTTGTTAAAATAACTCACTTTATGAAATTTCCCTCAATGTAGTAGTGAAATATACCTAGAGGGGGGGTGAATAGGTATAGGCTCCAAATTCTTCCAATCAAAAATTAATGTGGAAAATTACAAGACAAATGCACACTTGAATAGATTTAGCAAATGAATTGGATTAACTAAGACAAGAGTTAATCAAATTACAAGAAGTGCAATCAATGTAATATATGGAAGATAAAGGAAAGTAAAGCAAAATTGAACACAATGATTTTAACGTGGTAAAACCTCAATGAGGAAACATCCACGGGTTGATACCACAACCACCGGCGAAGCAATTCACTATGATGAAAAGGACTTACACACTCAAGCTACCAACTCATGATATCCGCTCAAGCTATCAACTCCTAGTCTACCCTCGGGCCTAGTGAACCACCTAGCCTACTCCCTATCCGAGATGTGTCCTACACCTCTAGGAAGCAACTTCCTATCCAAGACGCTCACGTCTCTAGGAAGATTTCTTGCTTGCCTATCCGGATCCTCCCGACCCTAGACAAGACTTCCTTGCTTGATTATCCGAGTCCTCCCGACTCTAATCAAGGCTCCCTTGCTCTATCCACAAAGCTTCACTCACTTTGCTAGAGACTTCAACCTAATGCAAGGCTATGATCTAAAGTGATGCAAATGATGCAAGCACAAACAAATTAAGCTAGATGATCAATCAAGCAAAATGTACATGTTCAATGATAGTCTAGAATATGATTTCAACACTCAATCACAAAAGTTATCTAGAAATCAAAACATGCAAAACAATAAGAACAAAGGTATCAATATTCAATTTAGCACACTAAAAACCTAGTTCTTAGATCATGAAATAAAACATAGAAAATAACATGAAGCACATCACATATATGTTTTCTAGAATCAATTTCATGATATATCAAGTTTAGCACAAATATGTTCAAAACACATTACAAAGCTAAAACTCAATTAACAAATGATCAAATAACCCTAGCATGTGATCTAACATACTTCTTAACAAATTTCATCAATCAAATGAAAAGAATCAATAGTTGATCAAAGATGAAATTGAAAAAGAAGAAGTTGAAAATCCAATACTGACCACGGACTGGAAATTGACCTGCTGAGAAAAATGCCAAAGTCAACTGCCTCTGGAAATGCTTGGGGTTTGTAGCTCTCTTCGAGACCAACAATTTTGGTTTTTGAATCGAATGATTTCGAGTTCGTATGAGAGAGATATGATCAAAACAAGTAAGCAAAAATATTGAAAAACTGATGCGGGATTTTTGAGTGTTCTTCAAAAAAATTGCATGAGTGTTGGAGGGAAGGAGGTTTGATTAAAAGGAGGGAAAAAGAGAAGATTTCCGAGCAAATCACGTGGTGCCACGTCAGCACCCCGTGGGGGCGGGTGGGGCCCACGGGAGCAGAAGGCTCCCTTTCCCGTGGGGCCCACGGCCTCCCACACGGGCTGGCCAAGTGGCCACACGTGGTTTGCCCACCTC
This sequence comes from Acer saccharum, assembly GCA_030490815.1. Classification (NCBI taxonomy): domain Eukaryota; kingdom Viridiplantae; phylum Streptophyta; class Magnoliopsida; order Sapindales; family Sapindaceae; genus Acer; species Acer saccharum. The sequence goes on from CM059871.1 coordinate 25,875,128, forward strand.
TCGCGCGCTCCCTCGGTTCGTTGCCCCATATCTTGAGCATCCGACCTCCGATTTCGAATCCGTTTTCGGATTACGAACCGTGACTCCCTCACGCACGACTATGACTATACAACTTTGAAAAATGGTTGAGATATCATCTCGGAATCCGACGATGAAGACAACACAACAAATGAGAACGAAAAGTAGCATAGTCAACTTGTTTGGACTCGAAACCTTATGTATGAGTAACCGAAACGACCGGAACTCAATAAGGCATTAAATGAAAACATGTTCAAGTACTAAACACAAAATACGAAAACAAATAAACACATATTCACATAAACATGCCATATCAAAGAGATAGTCATAAAGCATGCAATTTCACAAAGTTTGTCAATACAAGATCAATGCATGAGCATGCTATGAAGTGTGTGAATGTGTTATACCAAATGTTTGAACCACGATGCAGGGACACACATGTATGAATTGTGTGTGTGTGCGCTAACGCCTTGCAAGAGGGTGGAAGTCAAGTTTTACCTTTGACGATTTTCACCTCTTGAAGACGACTTTTGCACGAGATGTTGCTCTTCACTCTTTGAGCTTCCTTTCTTCAAATAATGTCCTAAGCAACAACTAATACAATCATAGAGTGTTTTGCAATGGAATCAAGCCAATACAAATAGTGAACCTTACAATCTCCCCCTTTGGCTATTCCATTGGCAAAAACACTCAACCTCACCATACAATGTTTCACTCAAATAAACTCAAGATGATAGCATACTCTCAATCTCACATTACAAAGAAATTCCTAGACTAAAAATCTTCAAGTCTTCAAGAATTCCTCTTTCGGTCTTCAAAGTACCTATGAGAGAAAATAGCAACCAAAACAAGAGATCTTCTCTAAAGAAGAATGGTGAGTTATGTAACCAAACAACAAACATAGAAGATATCCCTTATCTCATACACAAATGCATTATCTCAAGTGAATAAAATATGTTCAAGTTAAAGCATTCCCTTAGTTTCCCAATTTCCAAGAATCAACTATCCTTAACATTGTCAAGAAAGAATTCTTTCTCCCCCTTAAGACAAGAATTCTCCCCCTTAAGACAAAGTCACAATTAAGCACAAAGAGGAATAAAATTCACACAATTGGAACAATTTCCACACAAGGTGTGAAGTATACAAAAACTCCCCAATATCAAACATGGTGAGGTATACATTTTCTCCCCCTTTTTGTCAAGGAATAGACAAGGGACACAAGAGATAAAGAACGAGATATTAAGCAAACAAATCGTATAGAAAGCGAAAGTTGAATAAACTAAAGCTCCCCCTTAACATATGCTCCACATATTATCAACAAGTAGATTTGTTCACAAGGGACATCACACAATCACACAATCAAGCAATAAGAGAAAATATTTCATAACTTGTCAAAGTTCAAGAGAGAATCATAGATTTTCATTAATCTCTCAAAGATATTCTCACATTGCTAATGAATCAAGCACATAAGCAAAGTGTGTGTGTGTGAATGCTTCTCAAATATATAGTAGGAGTAATTGTGATATCAACATGCAAACTCTATCCACACCTATCCATCTAAAGCCTTTCCAAAAATAGGTCAAACCGATATTCATCCGGTTTTTTGCTTTTAAAATGAATAGATATCAACATATGAGCGTGTGTGTGCATGTGGCTCGTTTTCCCCGTTTCTATTTGTCAACCCGAGCTATTTCACAATTCTCAACTATACACCAATAAGCCTTTTATTTTTCATTTCTTTTAGGCTTAGAATCAAAGAATTTTTTTTAATGATTCATTTCAACACTTCTTTGATTTTACTAACAAAAACATATACTCCTCATGGTGGCTTTCACTCATCACAATGGCGTAGCCCTTTCCTACATTGGGTGGCTTCACAACCAAGGTGTGTAGCCCTTTCCATGAGGGTGCTCGTTGATTACTATGTAGTGCCGAAGCAAAATGGATACATACCATAGGTCATCTATCATGTACTTAACAATAAACTTCTAGATGCATCCATTATCTACACATATTCAACCACATAAACTCAAAAACTAAAACATATAAGAGAAGCATTAGTGCACTTTTCAAAATAAGATTTTCAAGCTAAAGTGCATGATCTAAAAACAATAAAAGATACTTGTTAAAGATCATTACTTCTCAAGTGAGTAGCTCTCAAAGACAATGATATACAATTAAAGTTTTGCTCATCAAGCCACTCACAATCACACAAAGACATCAATCAACACAAATCATGCCAATGGACATTCTAAGAGTTTTAAACCTCTCTTTGTCCAAGGGCTTAGTGAACAAGTCCGCAAGTTGATTTTTAGTAGGCAAATGCTCTAGAGTAACAATAGAATGTTCAACTAGATCTCTAATGAAATGATGCCTAATGTCTATGTGTTTAGTGCGGGAGTGTTGAACCGGATTTTTAGAGATGTTAATGGCACTTAAATTATCACAATAAAGTGTCATTTTTCCTTGTTCTATCTCATAATCCTTAAGGATTTGTTTCATCCAAAGTAATTGTATGCAAGCACTTCCGGCCGCAATGTATTCGGCTTCGGAAGAGGAAAGGGAAACCGAATTTTGTTTCTTACTTGACCAAGAAACCAAGTTATTACCAACATAAAAGCAACCGCCCGATGTGCTTTTTCGGTCATCTATGTTTCCCGCCCAATCCGCATCACAATAGCCTACAAGGATATCATTGGTATCAAATGAATAGAATAGACCAAGACTATGAGTTCCTTTGATGTACCTAATGATCCTCTTGACGGCTTTTAAGTGAGATTCCTTGGGATTTGCTTGGAATCTAGCACACAAGCCAACACTAAAGCAAATATCGGGTCTACTAGCCGTTAGGTCAAGTAGACTACCTATCATGCTTCTATAAAGGCTTTGGTCAACACTTTTCCCTTTTTCATCTTTGTCAAGTTTTAAAGTGGTGCTCATGGGAGTTTCAAAATCTTTTCCATTTTCTAGGCCAAATCTCTTAACTAGATTTTTAGCATATTTAGATTGATTCAACATTATGCCCATGCTAGTTTGCTTCACTTGCATACCTAGAAAATAATTCAACTCACCCACCATACTCATTTCAAATTCACTTGACATAACACTAACAAATTCATCAACCTTGGTTTTATTAGTAGACCCAAAAACAATGTCATCAACATATATTTGTGCAACAAAAATATCATGATCATGATGTTTGATAAACAAAGTTCTATCAATGCCACCTCTCCTATATTGGTTGTCAACAAGATATTGAGTCAACCTATCATACCAAGCTCTTGGAGCTTGTTTAAGGCCATAGAGAGCCTTTTTCAATTTAAACACATGATTAGGAGAGTGTGGGTCTACAAAACCCTTAGGTTGTTCAACATACACTTCTTCTTGAAGGTATCCATTGAGAAAAGCACTTTTGACATCCATTTGAAATAATTTGAATTTTTAATGCATGCAATGGACAACAAAAGTCTAATGGACTCGAGACGAGCAACCGGGGCAAACGTCTCATCAAAGTCAACACCCTCCACTTGAGTGTAACCTTGAGCCACTAGTCTAGCTTTATTCCTCACAATCTTGCCACTTTCATCGGTCTTATTCCTAAACACCCATTTAGTGCCAATTACATTTATATCTTTGGGTCTAGGAACTAAAGACCACACTTCATTCCTCTCAAATTGATTAAGTTCATCTTGCATAGCCCCAACCCAATATTCATCAACAATTGCTTCATTAATATTTTTGGGTTCAATTTGAGAAGTGTAGCAAGCATAGGATATTTGGTTAGCAATTTGATTTCTTGTTCTAACCCCTTCATTTAAATCACCTATGATGTCTCCTTGATAGTGTAAGTTTCTAAGTCTTGGGTGAGAATGTTCAACAACTTGGTCATTTTGTTGATTATCATTTAAAGCATTTTCCAACCCTTGACTTACAACTTCAATATGACTATCAATTTCATCATCTTGACTAGAAACACTACTAGCCACATCAATAGGTGTATTAGTGTCATTTAACATGTTTTCTTTAGATTCATTGACACCATTATCATCACACAAATTAAGCATGCTAAGATCATCTATCTTCACATTGATAGACTCCATGATAGTCTTAGTAGTCAAGTTAAAGACTCTATATGCACGACTATTAATAGCATACCCAAGAAAGAGACCAACATCACTTTTTGCATCAAACTTTCCTAAGTGATCTCTATCATTCAAAATATAACATTTACTCCCAAAAGTGTGGAAGTAACTCACATTAGGCTTCTTGCCTTTCCAAAGTTCATAGGACGTTTGTTTTGTGCCGGGCCTTTTGAAAACACGATTTGACACATAACAAGCGGTATTGACCGCCTCGGCCCATAGGTTTCTAGGGACTTTCTTGCTATTGAGCATGACCCTAGCCATCTCCTGCAAGACACGATTTTTCCTCTCAACAACACCATTTTGTTGAGGAGTTCTAGGTGCGGAGAACTCATGAGAAATCCCTAAACCATCACAGAACTCACTAAATTTTGCATTTTCAAATTCCGTCCCATGATCACTCCTAATGCGACATATTTTCTTGATATCAAGACCTTTTTCATTTTGAACTTGATTACAAAACTTTTTAAAGTAATCAAAAGCCTCGGTCTTGTTTCTAAGAAAATAAACCCAAGTAAACCTAGAGTAGTCATCAACGCATACAAAAATATACTTTTTGCCATTAATGCTCTCGGTTTGAATTGGCCCCATTAGGTCCATATGCACAAGTTCTAAAGGTCTCTTGGTAGCTATGTAAGAATTTTTCTTATGAGGCACTTTGGTTTGCTTACCTAATTGGCAAGGTTCACAAACCACCTCAAGCTTTTTACCAAGATTAGGAAGACCTCTAACAATGCCATGTTTTTCAAGCTTTTTCAAATCTTTAAAATTCATGTGACCCAAACGTTGATGCCACAAATCAAGCTTATTGCACTCATGTGCCATGTTGCATGTGAGAGGATCTATCTCAAGACAATAGCAATTGTCTATAGACCTTTTGACTCTTAGGACGACATCGCCCTTTTTATCAATTATAGTGCATACATCTTTGTTAAAACTAACTTCTTGAAAAATTTCACACAAGTGAGTAATGCTTATCAAGTTAGCTTGTAACCCATCAACATACAAAGTATTGCGAAGTTTAGGCAATCCGGGGATACAAATTGTTCCCTTGCCAAGAACTTGCTTTTTGGTACCATCACCAAAAGTAACCCAACCTCCATCCTTTAAAACAAGATTCTTAAAGAACTCTTTGTTCCCGGTCATGTTCCTAGAGCAACCGCTATCTAGGTACCAAGAATAGGAGGAGTTGGCACGTAAAGCATATTGTGCAACATTACATTTAGATGTGTCTTTTCTAATCCACACATTTTTCACAACATGCTTCTCACTCTTACTTCTAACATGCTTTGACTCAATATTAGACTTTTCAACATGCACCTTGACCTCATTGGTCACATCTTCAAAAATATCAAACAAAGCATTATCAATTTTCTTATGCATAGTAGAGTGAGGCACAACACAAGATTTAGCAAGCAAGTCATCAACAACTCTTTCAACAACATGCTTTTCCAAGGTCTTCCTAGGTCTATTACTATATCCATACATGGATGATTGCCTAGGTCCATTCAAAGACATATCATGAAAAGCATTATCAAGTTTGCATTTCCGAATGTACTCAAAGCATCTAGGTCGAATATGTCCTATCATATTACAATGATGACAAATAGGAATAAATTTGAGAAATTTACCACTTGCATTTGCTTCCATAGCCTTTGGTCTTCTCACAATTTTACCTCTTTGAAGAGCAACCCTTGATGCTTCACCTCTTGCATTTGAGGTTGTTGCTTCTTGATGCTTAAGTTGTTGAGTTCTCCCATTGAACATCCTTGTTGATGAAGAGGCACCTCCGGTAGCTTTCATAGCTTTACCTTGAGAGAGTGTACCTACAATTGATTCAATGCTTGCTTTGACAAAAGTAGATTTGTTAGATGAAGGAGTCTCCTTCTCATTGATATAACCCAAACCTCTTTTGTCACATGGATGCTTTCCACTTTTAATGAGGGTTTCAACTTTATTAGAACTAGATGACATCTTGCTAATCATCCTATTAGCCTCATCAAGTTTCTCACGAAGCATCCTAAGTTCAATGGCATATTTTTCCGCTTTGTTATCACTAAACAAAACATCTTTATGTGATTTATCAAGCCATTGTTCATACTTTTTCTCTTGATTTAAATGCTCATTAAGTTTGGATTTAAGCACATTTTCAAGTTTCTTAGCATTAACAAGAGAACAATCTCTTTGCTCAATTTCTTGCTTCAAGATACCAAGTCTATCATTGCTATCTTTAAGATTCAATTCTAGACTTAGAATCTTGTCTTTAAGTTCATCGAATTCTTTTGAGCCAAGAGCATGATCTTCTAGCTTCTTGTTGAGGGACATATTGACTTTAGATAAACGTTCATTTTCAAAAGTAAGATCATTGATCTTTTTCTCATCTAAGTCAATATGTTCAACAAAAGAAGCCACATAGGAATATACTTCCTTAATCATGATTTTATCACAAAAAAAAACAAACACAAAAATACTACAAAGAAAGGATCAATCTAAGTGCGTCTAGACACCTGCTCTGATACCAAATGAAATTTCCCTCAATGTAGTAGTGAAATATACCTAGAGGGGGGGTGAATAGGTATAGGCTCCAAATTCTTCCAATCAAAAATTAATGCGGAAAATTACAAGACAAATGCACACTTGAATAGATTTAGCAAATGAATTGGATTAACTAAGACAAGAGTTAATCAAATTACAAGAAGTGCAATCAATGTAATATATGGAAGATAAAGGAAAGTAAAGCAAAATTGAACACAATGATTTTAACGTGGTAAAACCTCAATGAGGAAACATCCACGGGTTGATACCACAACCACCGGCGAAGCAATTCACTATGATGAAAAGGACTTACACACTCAAGCTACCAACTCATGATATCCGCTCAAGCTATCAACTCCTAGTCTACTCTCGGGCCTAGTGAACCACCTAGCCTACTCCCTATCCGAGATGTGTCCTACACCTCTAGGAAGCAACTTCCTATCCAAGACGCTCACGTCTCTAGGAAGATTTCTTGCTTGCCTATCCGGATCCTCCCGACCCTAGACAAGACTTCCTTGCTTGATTATCCGAGTCCTCCCGACTCTAATCAAGGCTCCCTTGCTCTATCCACAAAGCTTCACTCACTTTGCTAGAGACTTCAACCTAATGCAAGGCTATGATCTAAAGTGATGCAAATGATGCAAGCACAAACAAATTAAGCTAGATGATCAATCAAGCAAAATGTACATGTTCAATGATAGTCTAGAATATGATTTCAACACTCAATCACAAAAGTTATCTAGAAATCAAAACATGCAAAACAATAAGAACAAAGGTATCAATATTCAATTTAGCACACTAAAAACCTAGTTCTTAGATCATGAAATAAAACATAGAAAATAACATGAAGCACATCACATATATGTTTTCTAGAATCAATTTCATGATATATCAAGTTTAGCACAAATATGTTCAAAACACATTACAAAGCTAAAACTCAATTAACAAATGATCAAATAACCCTAGCATGTGATCTAACATACTTCTTAACAAATTTCATCAATCAAATGAAAAGAATCAATAGTTGATCAAAGATGAAATTGAAAAAGAAGAAGTTGAAAATCCAATACTGACCACGGACTGGAAATTGACCTGCTGAGAAAAATGCCAAAGTCAACTGCCTCTGGAAATGCTTGGGGTTTGTAGCTCTCTTCGAGACCAACAATTTTGGTTTTTGAATCGAATGATTTCGAGTTCGTATGAGAGAGATATGATCAAAACAAGTAAGCAAAAATATTGAAAAACTGATGCGGGATTTTTGAGTGTTCTTCAAAAAAATTGCATGAGTGTTGGAGGGAAGGAGGTTTGATTAAAAGGAGGGAAAAAGAGAAGATTTCCGAGCAAATCACGTGGTGCCACGTCAGCACCCCGTGGGGGGCGCGTGGGGCCCACGGGAGCAGAAGGCTCCCTTTCCCGTGGGGCCCACGGCCTCCCACACGGGCTGGCCAAGTGGCCACACGTGGTTTGCCCACCTCTCGCGCGCTCCCTCGGTTCGTTGCCCCATATCTTGAGCATCCGACCTCCGATTTCGAATCCGTTTTCGGATTACGAACCGTGACTCCCTCACGCACGACTACGACTATACAACTTTGAAAAATGGTTGAGATATCATCTCGGAATCCGACGATGAAGACAACACAACAAATGAGAACGAAAAGTAGCATAGTCAACTTGTTTGGACTCGAAACCTTATGTATGAGTAACCGAAACGAACGGAACTCAATAAGGCATTAAATGAAAACATGTTCAAGTCCTAAACACAAAATACAAAAACAAATAAACACATATTCACATAAACATGCCATATCAAAGAGATAGTCATAAAGCATGCAATTTCACAAAGTTTGTCAATACAAGATCAATGCATGAGCATGCTATGAAGTGTGTGAATGTGTTATACCAAATGTTTGAACCACGATGCAGGGACACACATGTATGAATTGTGTGTGTGTGCGCTAACGCCTTGCAAGAGGGTGGAAGTCAAGTTTTACCTTTGACGATTTTCACCTCTTGAAGACGACTTTTGCACGAGATGTTGCTCTTCACTCTTTGAGCTTCCTTTCTTCAAATAATGTCCTAAGCAACAACTAATACAATCATAGAGTGTTTTGCAATGGAATCAAGCCAATACAAATAGTGAACCTTACACTTTAACTTATCCATTTTTTTCATTTTAAAAAATATATCAAATTTATACTTTAAACACTTTTAAAAGCTCTTAAATGATCTCTCAATACGTTGTTTTATTACTATCTTCCAATTTTACTATAAAACCTTATTTTTCCCAGCTCTGCTCCTTTTCAGGAAGATGCGTTGGATCGAACTTTGATAATGTCACGAGAGATTCAGTTGGTTCCATCGATCATTTTGCGAACATGACAGCTATCACTTACTGGTCAATGAAAGTGGGGTGGGGTCAGTTTCACTCTTCTTCGGAGCTTTAAAGTAAAAGAGCCTTATGCGTTTGCTTATGGAACTCTTTCTTCGAAGAATCATCCTCAAGAATTACAACATAGGCTTCTTGCTCATCAAAGGCTCCAGCCCTTATAAAACCAAAAGAACAATCTAATGATGGACAAATCAGTGCTCAGGCTTACGCGAGGTATCAAGGAAGATGATCTGCCTTACAATCTGCCTCATCTGAATTTCTAATAAAAACAATAAGGAATTCTTATCACTTAGCGCTTGTGCTAAGGAATAGGACTAGCTCCATTGCAAATTCCTCATTTATGTAGTCTACTAGGCTTGATTCTCCATACGTTAGGGAATTCGCTTCCAAATTGATAGACCTTGACTATCCAAGCTCTACTTATGTTAGTTCTTATGATCGATAGAGAAGCCTTCCAATTATAATTGGAGTAACATATTGAGAGATCATTTAAGACCTTTTAAAAGTGTGTTAAAGTATAAATTTAATATATTTTTGAAAATGAAAAAAATGGATAGGTTAAAGTGGGTTATTTTAACAAAAAAAAAAGTATAATATATATAGATATAAAAGGTCAAAAATGATCAAAAAAATGATTAAAAAAAATGATAAAAAAAATAAATATGTATTATTGTAATTAGACATGCCATCCCTGAATGCACGCACCGAGTGGCCTATCAACGAATGAATAACTTGTTTTGCACTACCTAAACTTTGTTTTTCTTTATTTATTTATTCTATAAATAGAGCCCTTTCAATGGATTCTCCCTTGATGAGGGAGACCTTTACCCAACCAATTAAAAGACTCTCCCACTCTTTATTTTCTCCAATCATGCTTTGGAGTTGGCTTGCTTATCGACGAATCAATATTTTTGACTAGATGCTAACTAGATAACCAAGAGTTGAGTGATCTCTAGCAGCTACCAAAACTACGCAAATGAAGGGAAGGAATGAAGTAGCTTGACAAAGGAAGGGATCACCCAAAAATACATGACATACTATCTATCTATGAATAGGGGAGGTTTGAATAACCCACTTTAGGCAAGGATGACATCACTAAAAATGTAAGCACACGTGATTTCAACTTTCAAGGCTTCATTTTATTACCACATGCTGATGAGTCATCATGCTAGAAGAATCCATATTGTTCCACCTCAATGACCTCGAAAATGGTGAAAAACAAATGGTGGGTGGTGGTAAATCCACAAGTTTTTACAATACCCCCCCTTGGATTTCCACCATTTGTATCTTAGTTTGCTATGAAAAACCAAGTGGGACAAAAACCTTAGCAAAAATATATGCAACGATCTTCTGGATTAAGTGGTGTGGATGTGTTCAGAACTGCCTCATTAAAACCTTTCTGGTAAAACCTAGTGGGACAAAATCCGGTAGAAGGAAAAAGAGTACAGTACACATATGTTCATTCAAAATTTTGCTCCCCCTAATTGAACTCTCCCCTTGAACAAAACTTCAACATCAATCTTGTAATTTATAGAGTTGACGCATGCCAATCCCATATACCAGTTTCTCAAAGGTTGATGTAGGCAATGTTTTGGTAAACAAATCTACAAGATTATCTGTAGACCGTATTTGTTTAACATTAATTTGTCGGCTCTGTTGAAGTTCATGAGTATAGAAGAATTTAGGAGAAATATGTTTGGTTCTATCTCCTTTGATATATCCCCCTATAATTTGAGTGATACAAGCCGCATTATCTTCAAATATTGGTGTCGGCATTTCTGTAGATAATGAAAATCCACATGTATTTTGAATATGATAAACAACTGACCTTAGCCACACACATTCTCGACTTGTTTCATGAAGTGCAAGGATCTCAGAATGATTAGAGGATGTAGCAACAAGAGTTTGCTTTGTGGAACGCTAGGAGATTGCTGTGCCATTATAGGTAAAAACATATCCTATCTGTGAACGAGCTTTATGGGGATCAGATAGAAACCCGGTATCAGGATAACCAAGTAAACCTGAAAAGTTGTTAGATTTTGAATAATATAATCCTAAAAATCTTTCGTTCCACGAAGATAACGAAAAAGATGTTTAATCATATTCCAATGTCTTCAAGTTGGTGTTGAGCTGAATCTAGCAAGCAAATTCACTGAAAATGCAATATCTGGTTTAGTACATTGAGCCAGATATAATAAAGCACAAATTTTATTATGATACGGTACTTCAGGACCAAATATCTTTTCACCATTTTCAATTGGCCGGAATGGATCTTTTTTAGGATCAAGAGTTCTAACAATCATAAGAGTACTTAATGGATGAGCATTGTCCATATGGAATCTTTTCAGAATCTTTTCAACATATGTTGATTGATGGATAAGTATTCTGTCTGATTTATTTATGCTCAATCTCTAGGCTAAGACAATATTTTGTCTTTCCTAGGTCTTTCATTTCAAATTCCCTTTTCAAATATTCAGCAGTTTTCAGGAGCTCTCCATGAGCTCCAATTAAATTCATATCATCAACATAAATTGCTATAATGGCAAATCTAGATTCTTATTTCTTTATGAAGACACATGGGCATATATGATTATTAATATATCATTCTTTTATCAAATATTCACTGAGGCGGTTATACCACATGCACCCATATTGCTTTAATCCATACAAGGACCTTTGTAATTTAATCAAATATAAATTACGAGGTCTCGAGTTGTATGCTTTTAGCATTCTAAATCCTCCAGGGATTTTCATATAAATATCTGAATCAAGTGAACCATATAGATAGGCAGTTACTATGTCTATAAAACGTATTTCAAGTCTTTCTAAGACAGCTAAACTTATCAGAAATCGAAACGTAATTGTATCCATCACTAGTGAATACGTCTCATCAAAATCAATACCAGGTCTCTGTGACAAACCATGTGCTATGAGTCATGCCTTATATCGCACCACCTCGTTTTTCTTATTACGTTTCCGTACAAAAACCTATTTGTATCAACAGGTCTGACGTCTTCAGGTATCTGTACTATTGATCCAAATACTTTACATTTGGCTAATGAAGTCAATTCTGCTTGAATTGTTTCTTTCCATTTAGGCCAATTAGACCTTTGCCTACAATTATCGAGATTATGAGGCACATAGTCATCATTTAAAATTTCAGTAGCCATTGTGTACAGAAATATATCATCAATGATTGTTTCTCCACGATTCCACATTCCTCATGTATAATTTATAGAAATTTCCTCATTTTTATGTTCTTGTATCTCTTCAGAGATCCTTCCCCTGTAGGGGTTTCTTGTGTCCTTTCAAGGACATCTAACTCTTATGGAGTTAATTTAGAGAAAGTGGATTTATTTATAATTTCAAGAATATGATTATGATATTTTGTTTTCTTCCTCCGGGGAATAATATCTTTTGAACCAAGTGGCCTACCACGCTTCTGGCGTATAGTAGATGATTCATTTGCTATTATTTTTTTAGATCGTTCTTCTAGAACAATCACCCGTGTTGGTACATTAACAGTTGGGATGTATGATTTTGTTACCCTAGTGACATCGATAAATGCATATGGTAACTGATTTGCTATTGTTTGAAGATGAACTATCTTACGTATTTCATTCTCACATTGAGATGTGTATGGGTTAAGATGAATTAGATTAGGAACTTTCCAAGAAAGTTCACGCTTCTCTTCAAGAGAAGTTTTTCCTTTTCCTAATGATGGAAAATTTCTCTCATCAAAATGACAATCAACAAATCGTGTAGTAAAAAGATCACCAGTCAAAGGTTCAAGATATCTAATAATTGATGGTGAATCTAGACCAACATATATTCCCAAACGGCGTTGGGGTCCCATTTTAGTTCTATGTGTAGGTGCAATTGGGACATATATTGCACAACCACAGGTACGCAGATGAGAAATATCTAGTTGATGGTCAAATACAAGTTGCACTGGTGAATATTGATGATAAACAGTTGGATGAAGACGAATTAATGCAGCAGCATGTAAAATAGCATGTCCCCAAATAGAAATTGGTAATTGTGTTCGTAATAATAAAGTTTTTGCAATTACCTGGAGACGCTTGATAAGTAACTCTGCTAATCCATTCTGAGCATGAACATGTGGAATTGGATGTTCAACATCAATCCCAACTAATCTGTAATATTTATCAAATGCCTTGAAAGTAAATTCACCAGCATTATCAAGGCGTATTGACTTAATCGGATGATCGGGAAAATGTGCCCGAAGCTTGATAATTAGTGCGAGTAATCTTGCAAAAGCAACATTACATGTTGATAATAAGCAAATGTGTGACCATATGATAGATGCATCAACTAGGACCATAAAATAGCGGAACGGTCCACTTGGTGGATGAATAGGTCCACATATGTCCCCTTGAATCCTTTGTAGGAATGACGGGGATTCAAAGCCAACCTTAGAATATGATGGTTTTATTACTAATTTCCTTTGTGAACATGCAGTACATATATTTTCATGGGATAAAAGAATCTTTTGGTTCTTTAATGGATGTCCATGAGAATTTTCAATGATTTTACGCATCATTGTAGATCCTGGGTGACCAAGACGGTCATGCCAAAGCATAAATATTCTTGGGTCTAAGAACTTCTGGTTCATAACTGCATAAACTTATACACCTCTTATAAGAGTGTAATATAATCCAGATGATAAAGCACACAACTTTTCCATAATAAGTTTCTGGCCTGAATCATGAGAAGTAATGCACGTACATATACTCAATATTCTTATCATTTATAGTTTCTATGTGATATCCATTACACCGTATATCCTTGAAACTAAGTAGATTTCTTTTGGATCTGCTTGAATATAAAGCATATGTAAGTGCCTTACTTTTTCATTGGCTCATTTCGTTGATAAAACCACAATGGGGTTCAACTATGTAAGGGTGGCTTAAGATTGAAGAAATCTTCATCAAATGTCAAAGGACCTCATTGTGGACTTCAGGTGTTTCAAGGAAAGTAGCTTACTTGTCTTGACTCTTAATTTGAAGAGATTTAGATTCCACACACGCACTTCTCTTGCATGCATTTGTGTTCATTACTTATTGTGTGTATTCTCTTCACATCTCACACTTACACCTCTTTGTTAGATTTAAGTGTGGTTATGTGTTATGCAATTCGTTTCCTGAAGTATGTTCGGAAACATCCGCACTTGCACGATGGTGTGCTTGTCTTAGCGCGATGTGTGACCACTAGAGATGGTCCATTTTCCTCTCTTGGTTTGGTCTTGGGTCACATGGTCTTATACCATGAGTTTAGGCAATATTGTTGTTGTCCAAGTCAGACCTTTGGTCATTCAAATGATCATAACTTTTTCTACAAACATTGAAATGTCATTCCATTATTGGAGTAGAAAGTTGGCATCCATATCTTTCCAACGATATATTATTTGATAGGTTTCGATGTCATTTGGTCATATTTTGAGTCGCTCGAAAATTCGAGTCACTGACCAGAATTCATGGCGAGCTTTGTGGCGACCAAATCCACTTGCCTCACTAGTCGCCACAACTTCTGTTGTGTGACCAGAATTCATGGCGAGCTTTGTGGCGACCAAATCCACTTGCCTCACTAGTCGCCACAACTTCTGTTGTGTGACCAGAATTCATGGCGAGCTTTGTGGTGACCAAATCCTCTTGCCTCACCAGTCGCCACAACTTCTGTTGTGTAACCATAAATCATGGCGACCAAATTCAGTCGCCTTGATTAGTCGCCATAAATGCCCATAACTTTTTTAAACCCTCCTAAAACGTCGTCACTTCATCTAGGGCTACTATTTATATATCTTCTTCCTCCTAGCTCATTTTTTACAGCTAAAAATCAGATTGAAGTGAGAGAAAGTCATCCTACAAAGTGACTTGCAAGAAAAGTAAGCAAGATTTGATTTTTATGATTCAAAACACAATCACCCATCATCCTTTCATGGTTCATTCATCATCTAGCATCTTCTAGGTATGATTTCTCATGGGTTTTCTTCTTTACTCACATGACTTGTAGTTAGAACATTATTTGCATCTCTTCACATGTTTTTTCTTTTCAAGATAGCATCTTTATTACTTGACTAGTTTCAAGATTGCATTTTTATTGTGCTTTGTGAGTTGTTTATGGTAACTATTGCATATAGGATTTTGTTTGCACATATAGCTAAGTTGTTGCATGTCATATAGTTAATTGATATCTAGGAATGTCTTTAACATGTTCATCTATGCTTAGATAAGCTTAAATATTTGACCTTGCATTTATGCACTTTGAATATTGCACATTTTCACTTTAGGTTGTTAATCTCTTCTCTTAGAGAGTCAAGTCTTGTATTTACCATTTGGTAGTTTGCAAGTAATGGACTAGATTCACTTTTGAAGGCCTGCGGGTAGTAGTGGTAGATTAGTAACCGTATAAGGTTTGACGTGGTCAACCTAGGTTGTAATTGCCATTACAATTGGTGGATTGAGGTTCGTGTGTGGCGCACATAAAAGCCCGTGGTTTTTCCCCGTGTGGGTTTCCACGTAAAAATCGAGTGTCTTTTATTTTCCGCATTTTTTTACACTTGATTTTACTTTGTGACTAGTTTGGGGTTTTTTCGTTAAATTGTCTAATCATGAAAAATTGGGTAAAAATCAATAAAAATCTATTCACCCCCCCTATCTAGATTATTTTAGACTCGTTATATATATATTTTCAGCATCAATGCTCTGTTGGACCTGATATTGTATTAACATTTGCCTTAAGCAAGGTTAAATTCAGAAAGTATTTCTGATTTTGTAGAATCGTATGTGTCGTGCATTATCGGCTAGACATATATCTCATGTATCTTGCTTTTCAATGTCACCTAATTTATCGTTTAAAGACATATCTATTCACAAAAAAAGAAAAAGAAAAAAAAAGTGCATATTAGATAGTGAAAGTATACAAACGAAGTTAAATTGCTTAAAGCATACCTAGAAGGGGGGGGGGGGGGGGGGGGGGTGAATAGGTTTTTACACCTTTTTCAATCCCTTGAACAAACTTTCGTTTGTCCCTCAAGGTAGCCTTACACACAACATAATAAGCCAAGGAAGACATACATAGACAATATGATAATACAATCATAAGAGAAAAGTCTAAGTATATCAACTAGTTATGTGAGGAATAAGAACAAATAAACACAACAACAAAGTAAGTTTGTATTTCAATAGATGTTCAATGAGTTACAAAAGTGATCAAAATGTCACTATACAAAAATTACAATATACAAAAGAATCATAGATACAAAATTGATCAATAGAATGAATTCACTAATCACACTATACAAAGTCTTGCTTCACAATACACCACATGTGAATATTATGAATCAAGATAATAAAATATACAATTAAAATATAAGAGAAAGAGATAGGAATAATTAACACAAGAGATTTTTTAACATGGTAAAACCTCCAAGGAGGAAACATCCACGGGTTGAACTACAACCATTGGGTACTATATTATTGGAAAGTAAACATAGAACATTCACAAAGTGACCAATCTTTAGCTCACCCAACCTAGTGAAGTCTAAGCCTACCCAACCCAACCCAACCCAACCCTATTGGAAAGTGTGAAATCCCTCAATGATGCGAAACCACCATATATTGGACACCACACACAACCAACATCGATGGTAGATTAGAAATTCCTCAAGAGTGCATACACCTCCCGTGTACCCCGCTCTATCGGAGTCTATGTCTAACCATACGCCTAGGTCTACCAATACAATAGCCAACTCCCTATCCAAGGCACTCTTGCCTCTAGGGAGCCTCTCATGCATGACTATCCGAGTCCTCCCGACTCTAGCCATGACTCCTTGCTTACCTATCCGAGTCATCCCGACTCTAGGCAAGACTTCTTGCTTGGCTATCCGAGTCACCCCAACTCTAACCAAGACTTCATGCCTTTTACAAGGACTTCCTAGTGTGATCATGTGAATGCAAATGATGCAAACAATCAATACAACATAGAACATGTGATCAATACATTCTATGGCACAAATAGACCTAAACATGTGATATCACAAGTAATCAAGTCTAGATGCAAAATACGAGAATAAAACCTAAGCATGTGAAACACCAAACACATAAGCTCAAAGCCTCATTCACATATACAACACTTGAATCAAAATATGTTCATGAAGTACAAATTCAAGATGCTATCAATATACAATTAAATGCTAGATATATGAGATTAAAATCAATCAATATTCTAGTCAAAAATATAGAGCAAGGATTTGAGATTTACATCAATTAAAACCTAGATTCTCTAAATCACAAACAAATACACAAATCCTAGATTTCATCAATCAAAGGATCAAATCAAATCTTAAGGTCATTTAACACAAAATTAATTCAATTAAGTTCCAAACAACCTAAGATGCCATTCTAATCACAATACAACTCACAAACATATGTAAAACCTAGAATCATAGAAACTAGTTAACATTAGTCCACAAATTGACTTTCAATTAGAATGATAATCAAGCTATCTTTCTCAATAGCTTTTACTAAACATAAACATAGATATAGAAGAAGAAACCCCAAGCAAATGGAAGGTCAAAAAGAAAGAAATCCCAAAGTTAAGTCCAATACCTTGGATTCTATAGCTGGTTCGGAAATCAGTGTTGAACCACCAGAAATGACGATCAAACAGCCACCAAACCACTTGGAGATGATAGAGGACTCAAATATGAACACTCTCCAACTTGAATCACTCAAATCCGACTCCGGATGAGGAAGATATGGTGTTTTGAAAATCTGAAAACTGGAGAGAAAATCCTTACGGGAAAACTGAAATTTTTCTTCTTAAATTTTCAAATGGAGAGAAAGAGGGAAGAAATAGGAGGAGAGAGAAGGCCAAACCAACCAATGGTGTGAGGCCACGTCACCCCCTGGCCGTGGGGGGCGCGTGGCCCACACGGGGGCAGAGGCCCCTCAAGGCCGTGGGGCCCACGGCCACACACACGGCCAGCCCAAGTGGCCTCACGGCCTGGGCTGTCTCCTCGCGCGCTCCCTCGGTTCTTCAGCTCGTATCTTGGGTATCTGAACTCTGATTTTAAATCTGTTTCTGGATTACGAACCGTGACTCTCTCACGCACGACACGACTACACAACTTTGAAAAACAGTTGAGAAATCATTTCGGAAAACGTCGATGAAGTCAACTCAACGAATGAGAACGAAAAGTAGTGTAGCTACATCGTTTGGACTCGAAACTACATGAATGAGTAACCGAAATGACCGGAACTCAATAAGGAATCATAATAGAGCATATTCAAGTCCAAATACAAAAATACGAAAACATACAAACACAAAGACACACACATATGCTAGTTTCCGGACATAGTCCTAGAAAATGCAAAACACAAAGTTTATCAACATAATATGAATGCATGAGCATATTTTGCCAAGTGTGTGAAAGTGATATATAAATGAAATTAAATCATGAAGGAAAACACAAGAATGCTATGTGTGTGTGTGTGCGTGCCTAGCCTTGTAAGAGATATGAGGTCCTTTAATACCTTTGTTGACCAATGATGCACGAATCTCTTAACAAGCAGGCTTCTTGAATGAATTGTGGTTGAGACGTCCTTCGTCTTCTTAATTCTTCAATATACTAACCACTAAATAATACAAGAGAAACACGTTTTGATATGGAATTGATGCCAACACTAACTATGAACCTTACAGATAGAGTGATCAAAAGTATATATTACATAAGGAATATTTTACATAAGTATTTCACATGATAACAAAAAATATTACAAGTAGTACTTAATTGGTACGGACATTTCTATCACCAATTGAAGTGGTTACTTTATCATTCAGATTATCTAGGAAATCAAAAACATTAAACTGGGTGATATCCATAAAATCTGAATCCTTCATAAAGTTGGTTTTAGGATTCTTCCCCTTTTCCTTTTCTTTGATCGATGCTTGATGAAGCTCAACCAAATGTTTAGGTGTGTGGCATGTACGTGACCAATGATTATGACAACCACACCTGAAACAAATGTTATCATCTTTCTTAGGCCCTTTTTGGATATTTTTCCCTTTATCTGGTTTGGCCTTATTAACATTCCATTTTTGGGGAGTGTTTTTATTAATTTGATTATAACCACCCGGACCAAAATAATCATATGCTCTTCCGTGACCCCGACCACGGTAAGGACCGCGGCCACAACCACGACCACGACCACGACCGCGACCGCAACTATGTCCTCCAATAGTATTAGCATTCACTTCTGGGAATGCTGTAGAGCCGTTTGGGCGTGATTCACAATTTTTTATTAAGAGCTCATTATTTTTCTCTGCAACCAAGAGACATGAGATTAGCTCTGAATATTTTGAGAATCGATGTTCTTGATATTGCTGTTGTAATATCATGTTCGAGGAATGAAAGGTTGTAAATGTTTTTTTCCAACATATCGTTTTATGTTACATCCTGACCACACAATTTCAGTTGTGTAGTAATTTTGAATAAAGCAGAATTATACTCAGAAATTGATCTATAGTCTTGAAAGCGTAAATGTTGCCAGTGATACTTGGCATTTGGTAATGCAACATCGGGTTGGTTATCAAATCGGTCTTTTAGCTCTCGCCATAGAACTTCTGGTTCTGTGACAATTAGGTATTGGACTTTTAGATCCTCATGCAAATGGCGACGGATAATAACCATGGCAGTAGATTTGTCTTGTTCATTTGCCTCGACCCCATCTTCAATAATGTAATATAGGCCTTCTGATTTTAGAAGTAATCTGGCGTCAATAACTTAGGACATGTAATTGTCCCCAAACACTTCTAGTGCAGCAAATTTCAAACTTGCAAGCTTTGGCATTATTACAGCTTCTAGTTATCTGAAAATCACAATCGGAGTCAAAACTTCTGGTCTGATAAAAATACGAGGAATTTAAATCTTCAGATATATAAAGGAATATTTGTAAATAAATAAATCCAGAAGTTTCAGGTTCCGGTAATGATAAATAAATCCATAAACTTCAGGTTCTGGATGGGTGACCAAATTGTTTAAATAAAAATTGCGTAAAAGTAAATAAAATGCGGGAAAGTAAATCACGTAAAAGTAAATAAAATGCGGGAAAGTAAATTCAGAACTACAAGCTCTAGTATTAATAAATAAAAATCTAGAAGCTTCAGGTTCTGGAAATAAATTTAGGAACTTCATGTTCTAGTGGTAATAAATTCAAAAGCTTCAAGTTCTGGAAATAACAGCATCGTGCTGATAAGGTGTTATAATAATAGATGATATAATAGAAACAAGATGAAGAAAAACGAGAGAATAACAATTAACATGAGATAAAGTGAAAGAGGGAGACGATTTACTGTTTGCCTTTTATTGATGGTTTCAGATTACATTCACTAAACAACAAAGCAAAGCCTATTTATAGGCAAGGATGACATCACTAAAAATGTAAGCACACGTGATTTCAACTTTCAAGGCTTCATTTTATTGCCACATGCTGATGAGTCATCATGCTAGAAGAATCCATATTGTTCCACCTTAATGACCTCGAAAAGGGTGAAAAGCAAACGGTGGGTGGTGGTAAATCCACAAGTTTTTACAATATATATATATATATATATATATATATATATATTATTGTAATTATTCTTAAATATGTATCTTAAAAATTCTAGGACTTGTTTAGAATAATTACAATAATACATATATTTTTTTATTAATCGATTTTAAAGAAGTGAGCTTCTCCGAACAAAAGATTGAAGTTAAGTAGACACTTTTTGGGTTTTGGGGGGGGGGGGGGGGGGGGGGGGGGGGGGGGGGGGGGGGGGGGGGGCGTGTATCTTTTTTTAAAAGAAAGAGCGGGAATGTCAAGCCATAGAGGAAGCTTCCTAGGGCTTAGCCACTTTTTACTTACTGGTACTGGTGGTGAGAAATTGATCGGTTCATTTCTATACATGTTTTAGGCCCCTATTTCCTATTGTTTATGCTTTGTTCTCGAGTAAATTAGGTTGTTTAATGTGTTTGTTGAGCATGTGTAGATAAAATTCCATTCTAGTGGTGTTAAATCTTATTTTGGAAGAAAAGGAATCAAAAGATGGAGAAAAGGAGCAAATTGGAAGAAACAATGAAAAGATGATTTTCGGCCAGTGCAGAACCTCTACGTTGTGGGGCCCATATCTCTCAGCTCCGATTGAATTGTGTGTCCTACCACCTATGGATTGAAAGCCCAGGAAGTCTAGTTTTCGGTGCACTTTACGGATTACAATTCCGATATTCCTAGAAGAAGTTATGACTGATTTAGTAACCAAAAGTCAGAGCTAGAAGGAATTACCGCGGGCCAGGACCGCCCCCCGTGCAACTTGCCTAGGGAGCGGCCTAGGCAGCGACCCAGAGCAGAAGAATTCCGCTTGACGTGCAGCTGCCGAGGCAACATGCCTCCGGAGCGACCCAAGGAGCGGAATTACGTATTTTTGGCAGATTTTAACTCCGAATTGGTCCAGAACTGTTCCAAAACTTCCTAAATCAAATCCTAATAACTTTAGAAGATCAAGACATGTTTGGGAAACTTCCTAAACTCAAATTAGGAGTCAATCATCAAGATAGGAAATCCAAGTTAGGAAAGGATTCTCATTCCTTGTTTCATTCTACTTTCCCACTTGGTGTGTTTTCTAAAGCTAAGAAGAATTGGGGGTTCACAAGGAAAAGTCACCTATAAATACTTCCTATTCTTTTCAATTCAAAAAGAGACAGCCAAGGGAGGTTCTAAGCCACAGAAGGGGGCAGTTCTCCATCACTCCGACCACCATACATCTGGTTTTCTGTACATCTCTTCTATGTTTTTGTTCTCTCCATTGATGTGTAACTAAACCTCTAACTAGGGGATTGATGTAACCGATTTTGGATAACTCTATGTGAACAATTAGTCTATCTTTTGTTAATCAATTGGGTTTTAGTTTTGTTTATTGAATTAATTGCTCTATTATACTCTCTCTGATTATGTTGTGACCGCAAGTGATTTGAGTTTGCGGCTTAGTTTATCCATGAGTTTAGGGTTTAAATGTGGATGACCGTTCCATTTAAATCTGAATCAAAAGCTTAATAAACAAGAAAATTGATGTATGCATGACCGTGCTATGTTAATTTGGCTTAGAGTTTTGTGTAAAATATGGGTTTTGACAATTGCTCATTACATGACCGTGTGTGAGTAATAGGAAGAACCCTAGATCATTATTCCGTATTCGTTGCATGACCATGTGCGAGTATTGGAAAGGATCTTTGAACCTAATTGAATTATCTTGAAAACAAGCCCGTAAACTAGATTGAAGTGTTTAACGAGACTAAGTGTGAGCATTGAGTGTCTAAGGAAGGTGCATCGATTCCCTAGTATTTCTCTCCATATATTCATCCCTTGTGTGATCTTTGATTTGATTTGATTTGATTTTAGTCTTTAGTTCAAGTGGTTATAATTTAGGTTAATTTTAGATTTCAACAATCTTCCAAAGAATAGCATTATGCAATTTAGTTTTTCGCACTTAGAGTAATCCTTGCTAAATTAATTGGCTTTGACCGATAGAATCACCGATCCCAATGAATGAACTTTCTTAGTAAATTGAACACAGATTTTACTGCATCAGAAATCCCTCAATCAAGAGGGGCTACTAACAAAAGAAAACAAAACTATAGTTTTGATGGGATAAATGACCACTACATATCAAATAAGCTATCATCTGTGTCAATTCGCTTGAAATGTGGATCAAAAGTTTCATTCCCTCTATCATCATCTAAAGTTCCATCCTCGAAAGAGTCATAATGATATCAGCTTGCAATGTCCGTCCACTCTTGTTCTTCATTCGCCTGTTGCAAAGCCTTTCTTCTATCCAACAAATAATATAAAGTAATATTGTAATTAAATATATCATTCTATCTACAGAAAATACCTTGACTTGTGTGTGTTGTCACAAAAATGGTGTGAGACACCAAAATGCTTCAACAATTAGCTTTCAAACCACTTGGAGATGATAGAAGACTTCAATATGGTTCTCTCACTTTTTGAATCACTCAATTTGGTTAAGAATTGAGTGAGATATGATGATTTCAAGTAGAGAGAAAACCCAAAAATTTATAGCATAAAAATCTTCTTCAAATTTCAAATGAGAGAAATATAGGGTATTTAAGGAAATTTGGGAGGGAAATGACTTGACATTGGGGGTAGGGATGGGCATGGGGGCCCAATGGGGCGGGTGAGGGTCCCCTTACCCCCGTTCCTCAACCCTTCTCCCATTACCTCCCCCAAAACCCATTTGGGGGACTAGAGGTGAGGGCTTTTTGGGGGGAGGTTCCCCCTCCCCCATTGATCGAGCCAAAAGAAGATTTTTTTATCACAAGTGCAGGGGTGTTTGGGGCCTCATTTGATCTATGTTTAAGAGCATCAAATGAAGGAAGGATCAAGCACTAAAGAAGGAGGCACATGGGTGATTTCCTAATTTATTATTTCTTTGCTTTTGATTGTAACTATGTGTAACTAAATCCCCATTCTAGGGGATTGATGTTAGGAACATTTGGATTTGGGTTTTGCTTAAGCTATATTGTATTTGAATCTCTATTTGTATTCTATTCATTTGATAACTAGTTCTATGCATTATATGATTAACTTTGTATACCACTTGTTGATTACAATCTTGCTAGGATAAATTGTTATACAATTAATCTTGGATTGACAACCTTGATTGATTAGGAACATAGTGAATAGAATAGATTGTTGGAGGGTATATCAACTACAATAATCTAAGCCTTGATTTGTAATTAAACGATCCCACCTTAACCCTCTCTCCTTAATCGATTAGGCATTTTGGTGGGAAGTGTTTGGGTTTTGTTTCGACGGCCTATTCACATCTAAGACTACAAATGGTTCATAAGTATGAGATTAGTCCATTAAAGTTAGCTTGATGAGCATTGCCCATAATCCACTTGCAACTCCGTCATTTCCCTTTTATTCTCTTAACTGATTACATCCATATTCTTATCAAAGATTGTTGAGCATTCTATTTTTCCCTATCATTTTTGTTACATTTACTTTACGTGTATGTTTGATGGTTTCTCAAACCATACACTATCCAAACTACTATGATTTACATTATTGCATTGTAAACTAGTTAATTAATCTGACTAATTACTTTAATTCCCTGTGGAATGAATCCTTGCTTACCGTTTTACTAAGCTTTATTTCCTAAGTTGATTCCTAAGTGGTTAAACACGGTTTTCAAGTGAACATATAAATACATTGTTCTGTTGAATACAAAATGACCTCATCACCCACCCCCAAACCCCATTTCCCCCATTTATTTTCATTTCCAATTCTAAATTTTCAATTCCCAATCCAAAAATTGGAATTCGAAATTTAGAATCTAGTCATTCCAATCTCTAGTTTAACCCTGTTAAAATATTCAATCCAAAAAGTAATCAAAATATTCGTTCTAAAATATATAATTGGTTTAAAGAAATACAAAATAAATACAAATACGTTTGATAGAGTATTACACAACAAATCAAATGTAAAATTTACATCTTCGATCAATACTCATGTACAAAGAACTAACTAGTAACTACTAACTTAGGTTAATATTATAATATATTAGTTTTTTTTTTAATTGTT
Source organism: Acer saccharum (assembly GCA_030490815.1). NCBI lineage: Eukaryota > Viridiplantae > Streptophyta > Magnoliopsida > Sapindales > Sapindaceae > Acer > Acer saccharum. The sequence goes on from CM059871.1 coordinate 25,899,880, forward strand.
AAAACTTTAGATATAAATAAAATTAATAATAATAATAATAATAATATATATATATATATATATATATATATATATATAAATATATTGGGAAATGGGGTAATGGGTTTGAGGGAGGGTCCCTCCACCACCTCCCCATTTATAAAATGGGGGTCAAGTTTGCCCCTACCCCCACCCCCAAAACCCATTTGGGGGCAAAATTTGCCTCTAAAATCCCATGGGGGTCTGTGGGGGATGGGGCCCCATGAGGAAACACCCATCCCTAATTAGGGGGTACTGAAAGGTCTTCATTTTTGATTGATTATTTCGTTGACAAACCACATTTTGGGGTTTAATATGTAAGGGTAGTTTAGGGCTTCATTGTTCGTGATCAAGCTATTGAATTTCAAGCCCACAAGCACAAGAGCCCATTAAAGGTATATCACTTATGCTTAACCTTTTTAAAGAGAATAGTTACACACACACACACTTCTCTTGTATGCATGTGTGTTTATTGCTTTTTATGTACATTCTCTTCACTCTTCACACTTGCACAACATGCATATAGACTAAGTGTGACTTGTTGCTTTGAAAAGAGAATTTTTCTCTTTGCCGTGGTTGGTACTGCCGTGGGTACCACTGTCGGATCTCGTGCATGTGCCGCGGTTCGTGTTAGGTGCTGCCTCTGAAGATTTTCACCTTGCATGCCGCGGTAGGTGCACCTTGCCTCTGGAATAGTTCCCACCGCGAAACTTTCTAGAGCCTTCACGTTGTTGTACCGCCATGCAGACACCTTGTCTGTACCGCAACACGCACATCAGTTGTGACGAGTTTTAGTTTTCCAAGTTCAAAACGACGTCACTTCACTTTGGGTCTTCTATATTGATCGGTCATTTATTGTATATGTTTTTAGTCCCCATTCCTCCAGTCAATTGCTTGTTTCTCGAGTCAATTAGGGTTTTAATTTGTGTGTTTAAGCATTTTCAGGTTGTTGGGTCCAAATGATGTGTTTGCAGAATTTCAGAGGAAAAGAGCAATTTAGCAGGTTTAGGGACTTTTCAGCAATTGTCACGCTTGTGCTCTCATGACCGCTGTGAATTTCCAGAGCAGTATCAAGAGCATTCCAAGGACAAAGGCTACCGCCTTACCAACTGCTGTAAGTTGTGCTCTCAAAGCCGCAGCACTGCACATCAACATGAAGACCACTATCGAGACTGCTCTAGCTTTCATAGCGGTACTCACGGCGGTTTGGCAACTCCACGTGAAAATTGGATTTCTGATCACGACCCAAAAATTGGTTGATATAAATACATGAAAAGTTTAGGGTTTTGGTCTCTCGCTCACTGACTCTCGAACCAGATACTGTCTCATACTACCTTTCACACAACACAACCCTTCGATCTTTACACAGAAGATTTAAAGAGGAAGAAGATTTCAACATTGCAGATTTGAAGAATTCATTGAAGACCTCAATGGGTTTTTATCTTTTCTATCTCTTGTCTGTTTATTTCCATGATGTGTAACTAATCCCATAACTAGGAAATCAATGTGAACCTCTTGTGAATACTCGTGTATGGATTAATTATTATTTTATCAATTTGATTCATGATTTGTTCATTACGCTTAATTCTTAACCTTCATTAGTTTCAATCGTTTTTCACACCATATGACAAGGGTGGATAATTATTTGGCATTATTTCAGGGTTAATACCATCTGAGAATTAGGGTTAGAGTATATACCAAACCTAACCCTGATTAACGCTCACTTGAACGAATGAATTCTATCTTTAGCATATGCCAAGCAAAGTATAGAATTTGGTTCTTATTTCTTGTGCTTAATGGGTTTCCGATCGTTGTTCACACCATATGCCAAGGGTGAATAAGGGTTGGGAATACGTGACTCATCCCGCAACCATACAGTAATAGTCATAATTAAGATTAAGAATGGACCCTTGAATTGGTTGAATTCGTTTACAGGATAATTCCATATATTGAGTGTTCATAATTGGGGATTATTGATAACCTAATTCTCTCACCTCTTGATCACAATCACATAGTAGATGTCAATTTATTCTTGAAAGATTCAAAAGCATGCAAACATTCATCATTGAAAACAAATATAGACTCTTTGGTCAAGAGGTTACATAGAGGACGACTAATTTTTGAAAAATCTTTTATAAAGTACCTATAGAAACCTGCATGACCAAGAAAACTCTTCACACCCTTCATCGAAGTAGGAGGTGGAAGTTTAGCAATTACTTCAATTTTAGCTCTATCTACTTCTATGCTTTTATCAAATATCACATGTCCTAGCACTATTCTAGATTTTACCATAAAATGGCTTTTCTCCCAACTAAGAGTCAAATTGGTCTCTGTGCATTTTTTCAAAACATAAGTTAAGTTATAAGGCGGTGGTCAAAATAATTACCAATAACAGAAAAATCATCCATAAATACCTCAATAAATCTCTCCAACATGTCGAAGAAGATTGACATCATACATCTTTGGAAAGTGGCAGGGGCATTGCACAACCCAAAAGGCCTTCTTCGGTAAGCAAAGGTTCCGAAGGGGCATGTGAACGTTGTCTTCTCTTGGTCCTTTGGAGCTATGGCAATTTGATTGTATCCTAAAAATCCATCCAGGAAGTAATAATAAGCATGTCCTGCCAAACGCTCGAGCATCTGATCAATAAACAGCAAAAGAAAGTGATCCTTTTTAGTTGCCATATTGAGTTTGCGGTAATCTATGTACACTCTCCATCCCGTTGTCTTCCTTGTAGGAATTAACTCATTGTTCTCATTCACTACCACTGTGATCCCAGATTTCTTTGGTACAATATGGACTGGACTCATCCACTTACTGTCAGATATAAGGTATGTGATACCCACCTTAAGTAGCTTTAGGACCTCGTCCCTTACGACCTGTTTCAAGTTCGGGTTAAGTCTTCGTTGAGCCTTTCTAGAGGTCTTTGCACCATCTTCTAAAAGAATGCGGTGCATACAAATGGCATGGCTTATTCCCTTAATATCCGTTATGGTCCATCCAATGTCAGCCTTATGTTTTTTAAGTACCTTCAATAGTCTTTCTTCTTTTTCTGTCTCTAGGTTAGAAGCTATAATCACTGGGAGAGTCTCATTTACCCCTAGGAAGGCATACTTGAGGTTAGAAGGTAGTTGTTTTAGCTCTAATGCAGGGGGAGATTTCAAGGATGGGATTAACGATTTGTTGATCTCATTTTCTATTTCAGCACTTCTTCAATATTAGAATCTTCTTCTGAAATACTAACCTGTTGAATTTCTTCATCATCTCTAAAAGCATCACAAACCCAATCTAGCAGTTCTTCAGATATTTCCTCTGACAATTCATCTTGTACTGCCAAATTAACCACTTCAATTGAACTACACTCAGCGGAGTAACAATCGTCGGCTGCTTCAGGGAACTTAAAAGACTCAAAGACTTTAAACTCTACAGTTTCATCTAACACAATCATCGTTATTTTTCCATTCTGGACATCTATAAAAGTCTCTGTAGTTGCCATAAAAGGTCTCCCTGAAAGAATAGGCTTGCAGTTTCTATCTTTAGCTCCTTCATCCATATCTAGTATAACAAAATCAGTAGGAATGATAGATTATCTATCTTGACCAACACATCTTCAACATAACCCCTCGGGTATCTGACGGAACCATCGACTAACAAAAGTGACATGGTTGTCTTCTTTAGGTCATTCAATCCCAGTTGCTCATAGATAGTGGAAGTCATTAAATTAATACTGGTTCCCAGATCTAACATAGCTCTATCCAAAGTTGTACCTCCAATAGTGATGTGGATGCAAAAACTCCCTAGGTCTTGTAATTTTGGTGGCAACGACTTTTGAAGGACTGCATTAGCACTTCCGGTCATGAACTCTTGATGATTCTCCACAAATCTTGTTTTGTAGCTATGAAGGCTCTTGAAAAACTTTGCATATGCTAGCATCTTCTGAATCATCTCCAGTAAGGGTAGGTTGACATTGACTTTTGAAAGAATGTCATATATGTCTTTGTATGACTTTTCCAACTTGCTCTTTTGCAATCTCTTTGGGAATGGAATTGGAGGAACATATGGATTAGGTGACTTGTGCAGGAGTGGTGAAACTTTAGATTTTTCCACTATTATCTCTTCCTCCTGGGATATGAAGTTTTCTTTTGAAGGACCTGAAACAGTAGTAGATTTATCTGAAAGTTCAGTAGGTCTATGATCAGTTAGTATCTTATCATTCCAGAGAATTGTCATAGCCTTTGCTTGCTCAGTGTAACTTGGAAATTTTCCATGTTCGTTCCTTGGATTAGCTTCGGCTAATTGCCCAATTTGTGTGTCCATCTTCTTCATTGAAGCCTGAATATTCTGAAATTGTACTTTGTTATTTTGTTGGGACTTCTGGATTTGCTAGAACTGTTGTTGGGATTGCTAGTACTGTTACTGGATTTGTTGCTAGATTTGTTACAATGTATCTTTCATTAATGACTTCTTGGGTTGGGATTCAGAATTTTATTGAGCACCGGTATTATTCTGCCTTGGATTGTTGTTGTTTCCCCATTGGTTTCTAGTGCTCTAATTATTGGTTCCCCATTGGTTTCCAGTACTCTAATTGTTGTTGTCTCCCCATTGGTTTCCAATGCCCTGATTATTTTTTCCCTATTGGTTTCCAGTACTCTAATTGTTGTTAGGCCAAGAAAAATTTGGATGATTTCTCCAGCCCGGATTGTATGTATTGGAATATGGATCATTCCATGGTCTGGAATTATAGTTGTTCATGGCTTGAACTTCTTCTTCTTCATCACTAGGTCTAAGACCTCCTGCTTGTTGTTTTCCCATAAACACTCTTTGTTTCACTTGTCCCACTTCGGCAGTAAGAGTTTCTAATTTCTTCAACACCTGTGTCATCTGAATAGAACTTTCCGTGTTGGCATCTACAGTATAGATTCCCTTATTCCTTTTGGAACTTTTATGATGAGAATTTTACGACAACTTCACAAAGATGGCGTATACCTCCTCAGGTTCCTTGTCATACATGGATCCTCCGCAAGCATTGTTCACTAAAAGACCTGAGACTTCGCTTAGACCATCATAAAACTACTGACATAGCTGTTGAGTAAGATATCCGCGCTGAGGGTAATCCTTGGTATACTTCTTGTAACTCTCCCATGTCTCATAAAAAAACTCTCCTAGTCATAAAACCACTGAAGCACATCTTCATCTAGTAGACCATAGAAAATAGGCAGTTGGTTGTAGTGCATACTTTTCAGTTCATAATTCTTTGCTGCCGGTTCTAGCACAATACATAAGGGTTGATTGCTCACAATCGGCCTATTGTAATCCTTCATAGTTCTGATAGGCTCTGGTTCTGGCTCATAAGCCGAATTTGGAACAAGGTTGGGAATGGGGTTAGGACCCTGATTGAGTCTTTCTTGGTTTTGATTTGGATCGTTTGCCATTGCTAAATTTCTAATGCGATTAATGTTATCATTCAAAGGTAATAAATGTCCCTGCTGAGATCTTCTACCTTGCATCTATGGTCAACACCTGAAACAAGAAAAGACAAACACAAGTAAACTACGAAAAGAAAGAAAGAAAGAAAGAAAGAAAGAAAGAAAAAGAAAATAATGAAAATCTAAAAAGCTAAAAATTAAGGACTTGACTACCTAAACTAGAGTAAAACCTATTAACTAAAACTAAAACTAGAAATAACCAATAAATTCAACTAGTTCCCCGACAACAGCGCTAACAACTTGATGTGTAAAATCGTGTTACAATAACCTAACTCACAAGTGCATGAATCGTGAGATAAGTGCAGTAGAAAGTAGGGATCGTTCCCATGAGGAAAAGTGAATTATCGATTAAACTAATTTTAATTAAAACTATGCAAGTAACAGTATCCAAGAGATTTTTGATTGATTGATTTAGAATCGAATTATCTAAGAACGCAGTTAACCAGAATATGTGACTGTGATCAAGAGGTGAGAGAACTAGGTCATCAATGATCCCCAATTATGAACACTAAATGTATGGAATTATCTTGTAAATGAATTCAACCAATTTAAGGGTTCATTCTTAATCTTAATTATGACTATTACCGTATGACCACAGGATGAGTCACATATTCCTAATCCTTATTCACCCTTGGCATATGGTGTGAACAACGATCGGAAACCCATTAAGCACAGGAAATAAGAACTAAATTCTATTTAGCATATGCTAAAGATAGAATTCATTCGTTCAAGTGAGCGTTAATCAGGGTTAGGTTTGGTATATACTTTAACCCTAATTCTCAGATGGTATTAATCCTGAAATAATGCCAAATAATTATCCACCCTTGGCATATGGTGTGAACAACGATTAAAACTAATGAAGGTTAAGAATTAAGCGTAATGAACAAATCATGAATCAGATTGATAAAATAATAATTAATCCATACACGAGTATTAACACGAGGTTCACCTTGATTCCCTAGTTATGGGATTAGTTACACATCATGGAAATAAACAGACAAGAGATAGAATAGATAAAACCCATTAAGGTCTTCGATGAATTCTTCAAATCTGCGATGTTGAAATCTTCTTCCTCTTTGAATCTTCTGTGTGTAAAGATTGGAGAGTTGTGTTGTGTGAAAGGTAGTATGAGACGGTATCTGGTCCGAGAGTTAGCAAGTGAGAGACCAAAACCCTAAACTCTTCATGTATTTATATCAACCAGTCTTTGGGTCATGATCAAAAATCCAATTTTCATGCAGAATTGCCAAACCGCTGCGAGTACCACTCTGAAAGCCAGAACGGTCTCGACAGCAGTCTTCACGTTGATGTGCAACGCTGTGGCTTTGAGAGCGCAACTTGTAGCGGTTAGCAAGGTGGTAGCCTTTATCCTTGGAACACTCTTGATATCGCTCTGGAAATTCACAACGGTCATGAGAGCATAAGCGCGACAATTGCTGAAAAGTCCCTCAAACCTGCTAAATTGCTCTTTTCCTTTGAAATTCTGCAAACAGATCATTTGGTCCCAACAACTCGAAAATGCTCAAACACACAAATTAAAACCCTAAATGACTCGATAAACAAGCAATTGACTGTAGGAATGGGGATTAAAAACATATACAATAAATGACCGATCAAATATCCACAAACCTATCTTTTGCTAGTCCTTGAGCAAAACGAAGAAAATAAAACTGAACTTAGAAATAAGAATCCTAACTAAGCCACTTTCGTAGGGAACACGATAGCATTGAGCGTATGCTACAAGCCTTTAAACCTCCAGGTGTCCCTAGTAGGCGGGGTTTTTTCTCCTGAGAGTTTATAGCTATGACTCTCATAAACATATCCTGCGAAAACCTATCATCCAAAATACGATGATATATGCCCATATTGAGACAATGCATGCAAAAACCAATAAGTAAAGACTAAAATTTAGTCACAAATCTGAAAACATTGCTCAATTTTAGTGAAAAGCCCAAGCTCAAGACATTCTATCTTCAAAGACACATTCGCCGAACGCCATAGATATAATTCGCCTCGACTCTAACTCTCACAAGATGTTGCTCAATATTTCTCACAGAACCTAGGCAAATACACTCATCAAGCATATGCGATATGGAATTTATGCACAAGAAAAATTCAAGGTTTATTCGCATATGAATATATCATTGAAAGAACGCTTGATTTAAAAGCAAAAGATCTCATGAAAAGAATTAAACATTATGAACAAGATAATCACATGTCCTATTTCTACTTTCATAGCAAGGATAACCAGCATATCAAATATACTTTCATTTAGGTTGTAATGGGGCCATTGGGTGAAGGTTAAGAAAGAATGGAAATTGGAATTCAAAAACTTAGGATCATACCATGAGAGTCATCCATTACCTTTTCGCCTTCGCACAAGTCTCTTGGTCTCCTTTACAAGTGGGATGATGCCACTTATTTTTGTTCAATTCCTCAAAATTCACCTTTCTCTCTTTGTCAAACTCCTTTTGAGTAGAAACAAACTTTGCAATATTAATTGACTTCATTGCACTCATTAACATTCTATTCTTTGGTTCTCTCAACACACCATTTATTTTGGTGGCCATTTGTTTTTTTTTTTTTTTTTTTTTTTTTTTTTTAATGAGAATCAGAGATTACATATAGTATATTACTTTTAGCTTCAAAATTTTTTGATTGAATGCAGCTCTTCTTTTCCTCGCCCTCAGCATCAAATTATGCACAAAGTTGTGTGCAGAACTAGTACATCTTCTTCACAATCTCAAAGCATGATCCCAAGTTATAAGGTATGGCTATAACATCGGCTTATTTGGGTTATAGTTAATGTGGTGAAGAAAGAAAAAGACTATAAGTGTTTGGCTTCAAACAGGGCTATAGAGCACACACATACATGTAGGAAATATTTTAGACCTTTTTTTAAGTAGCTCAAGCACATATAGTCTAGCATCACTTCTACCGGTTTGTCTTACTCAAAATCAAAATTTAACATGTGAAATCCTTTATGATGAAAGTTCTATAATGCTCAATGTTCAACCTATAGAGATCGAAACTAATGCTAAGAACCTACCGAGTGTTTAAAAGAGTAGAAACAGCAGAACCCTCATAGTATGTGATTTATGTACGCTTTTTGGTTTAGTGAACTCATAAGGGTAGTCTCCACTATTAATCATGGCAATCCAACTTAACATCCTATCCATTATCATATCAAGAGCATGTCATAAAGTTTTTTGAAAATGCAATGCAGTACCCTAAATGGCAAGATGTTAGTGTAAACCCAGTGGTTAATGCATATCATCTCTAAGACACACATCAAAGTACCTCGTCTTGGTAAACACAAAAACGACAAACGACATACTCTAAAAACAATTTATCACACCCCCAAACCTAAATCCAATATTGTCCTCAATGTATAAAATTGAAGCACATGACAAAAAGGATAAAGAGAAGGTAGTGCAATAATGACACAAAACAAAACAGCAAAAACTAATAATAATAAAACCGAATCCACAAGGTAAATCCCGAATATCACAATTTTAAAAGCTAAAAGGGAAAAGAAGAAAAATAAAAGAGAAATAAAATAAAAGAAACATATCATGCTGTAGACTTTGGTCCATCTACAGTTCCTCTAACAGTTATCATCATGCTGCTGGCTCGGGCTAGTTCTAAATATGTGACCTCTAGGAGGTGTAGTGAAGTAAGCTCCGTGCTGTTGCTAGGCAGCGATCTTTAGATCTGTAGCATCATAACCGAAACAATATGTGAATGAGAGGGGTTAAAAGGCTGAGCGGAGCGAACTGTGGCTTTATGGATCTCATTAATCGAAATCTACATGGCTCCCAAACGTGTAGTCATCTCTTTCCTCATGTCTGCTACACCTGTGTCCACATAGCCCTTCATTGTGAGTAACATGTACCCTACCCATTCAGGTCTCTGCTGTGATGAGCCAGCACCTACATCTGAGGGAGCTCCAGTAACATAATCTCCACCTGAATGCTGAGTTAGGCCCTGAAACTGCTGCTCCGGGATCTGCTGGCTTGGATCCTCCAAGTTTTCCTCCTCATTATCCCTATGTCCAGCCTAACGCCTTTTACGCATAGGGTACTCACCAATCATGGGCTGGTTACGGTTATTTGCCATCTGGTTCCATGTTACTAGATACAACGAAGTTTCTGGCTCAAATTTAAAATCATTAGGATTATCAATTCCTAAACCCACAACAACACACATCACCATAATCAAAGAGGGAAAAATGACATTGGTATTGTCATTTTGTTTCCCACATCTGCGAATCTCCTTCCAAATGAACTTGGCGACATCAATGTACCATTTGTTCCTAATTGAGTATAGTAACTGGGAGGCCTCCTTAAATATCTTTGAACCATGCCTCGTGGGTTTCAGTGAGTTTGCAATGAAGAGGTACCAAAAGGCCACATCTACATGCACATCCTTCCTTAATAAGTTGTTCCCATTCCATCCAGCGGCACCCTCCAAGCTCAGCTCGCATCCTAAATTGTATTTGTTTAGGAACACTAAATCTGCTTGCTGAACCGGAGGTAGCTCATAGTATTTTTGTATCATCTCAGCTGAAACCACCACAGGTACTCCCTAACCATAATCACTTTGTGTGCAGTGAATTGTTCCTACACCATGTTCGCATAGAATTCGCGGGTCAAGGCGATGTTGGCTGGAGGGGGAGGTTTCACATATCTGGTCCATCCTCTAGCCTCCACTACTGCTAGAATAATGGTTTCCCCTAATTCTTCCAACGCGATTCCTCTCTCTACAATGAAGTTTCACCTCTCCTTCAGCTGTTTTTTAAAGTCCAGATGTCCCACAAAAGTCTGCTCAACGGGCCATTTATCTTTTCTTCTGCTTGGATGTGTTCTTGCATGAGTCTTCTTTAACACATATGATTTGGTAAGTTAGAACACTATTTTCATCTATTCTAGTGTTCTTACTTAGCAAGATAGCTCATTTATGACTTGTTAGCATCTAGACTAAGTTTTTTATCTACATGTTGAGCTTTTGTGTTGATTGATTGGGTTATTATATTGTGATAGCTATTGCATCTATGATTGCTTTATTATATATAGCTAAGTTTGATATATGACATGTAGGAACATGATTTCTAGGATTATTTGACATGTTCATTCGTGAATAGTTAAGCTTAAATGTGTTTACCTAGCATTCATACATTTTATATTCACTTAGGTTGTGTTCTCTTCTTTAAGTGTTAAGCCTTGTGACTAAATGGTTTAGTGCACAAGCAAGTAGGTCTATAATCACTATTAAAGGCCCGTTGGGTAGAGTGGAAGGGTTAGTGACCAAGTATGGTTTGACTTGAGGTCAACGTAGGTTGTAAACTTTCATTCAAGTAGTGGATTTAAGAAACGTGTGTGGCTAGCACAATAGCTCGTGAGTTTTTCCTAGGTGTGGGTTTCTCACGTAAATCAATCAACATGCAATTTATTGTTTTCCACATTTAAATTTAGTTGATTGTATTTGTTTATATTTGGGTGGTTTTGAATATTGACTAATCAAGAAAAATTGGTAATTAATTTGATTAAAACCTATTCACCCTCTCTCTCTCTCTAGGTTATTTAGACACACATTTTAATAGTTTCAATTGGTACCACGAGAGAGGGAGGAGAACACGCCACCTCAGCACCCCGTGGAGGCGCGTGGCCCCCATATGGGCCGAGGGACCTCTTTCCCATGGAGGCCATGTGCCTCCACGGGAGAGGAGTTGTTTTGGCAATTCACCATCCTTATACCCTTTTTTCCTTTTTGCACTCCTCTCGCGTTCTTCGACCATTCTTCGGTCTCTGAACTCGAAATTCGAATCCGTTTTCGGATATGAACCCTTACTCACTCACGGACATAGATGTATACGAAACTTCAACCAAAAACTTGGAATTCGACTCGATACACAAGGATGAAAAACATGTACGATAAACACACGAAACGTTTCGTAAAATCCAACTCGGAACTCAAAAACATATGAGAGAGTAACCGAAACGTTCAGAACTCAATGAGAAACAATATAAGATCATATTTAAGTCCAATATCAATAAAACACAAACAAATAAACACAAAAACACACAAGTATGCAATTTCCTAGAAATAGTCCTAGAACATGTAATTTTATAAAATTTGTCAATATAAATCTAATGCATGTGCATACAACAATATGTGTGTGTATGTGTTTATATCAATTGAGTACAACGATGTAAAGACACATATGAATTCAATGTGTATATGTGTAGGGAAAAATACCAAGAAGTACACGCAGCGGAAGCGAGACTAAAAATAGATTTAGTGACTTTAAAATTTTTCCCTTTTATGAACCTTAAACCCTTTAATCAATTAAACATATATATTATCTAACAAAAGAATAATACCTTTTGTCGCGTGATCCGATTGACTTACATCGATGGTAATCCGCAAGATCTTCAATCCTAGCACGAACGTGGATCACCTAGGAGCGTGGTCTCCCTTTTCTTTGAATTGCAAACCTGTGAATGGACAAACAAACTTTTCTTTTCTTTGTTAGTCACAAAAACAATCAAAAGATGACTAAGATTATTCCGGTCACTTTTGAGTTCTCAATCTAGTGATCGAAACTCGCGTGAACCTAAATCGATGTTGTACACACAAGCTTATTGATGAACAAGCAATTAGTGTACCATCAAAGAATAATCTATTCACTCTTTTATGTTTTAGTAGAATAAAAAATCTTTCTATGAATTGAGAAGAAGAAGAAAATAGAATCTCAAGCACCAAGCCTTAGGTTGGCCGAAATCTATAAGAGTGTATATATAGGTTGCCAAATTTTCTTCTCTTCTTTCTCTTTAGGGTGGCCGAAAATCCTAACCTAAAAGGGACTAGGGTTGCCGCAATTCTCAAGCCCAAAGGAGTTTGTATTGCACCCTAATTTCTATTTAGTTTAAGACTTCAAACCCTAACTTAATTCATAAATCTTTTATTCCTTTATTTGACTTAATAAAAAAGACTTCTTATTTGATTTAAATAAATAAAATTAATTATTTATTTTCTTTTCAAACAAGTCTTTTACTTTTAGTAAACTACTACAATAGTATTACTCTAGGAAATATATTTCCTATTCAGAAAAGATTTGTTTCTTAATTAAACAATTAATTAATAAATTAATTAATTCTTATTTAATTAAAACAATGAAACAAAATAATATATTAGGTTATAAAACCTTCTTGCCGCCCCACTTAAACAAATGGGCTATATATTATTTTCTTTATTTCATTTAATCCATTGGACTTTAAATAAAAAGCCCACATGTGAACCAGACCCATTCTTACTAAAAGAAACAAGCCCACATGTCATTCATTAATATATTAATATAATTGAGCAGCCCATTACATAAATAATGTGCAAATTATATTCTTAATATATTAAATGCAATTTTAGATGGACCCTTAAATTGGTCCGGTAGAATATATCAAGTGATCCATGCAAGTCCGTGTGAATTGGGGATCTTGGCGGGCCATCTAAATTTAAGCTTCAATAGACATAACCTAATCACAATCAACAAATGATTCACTTAGGTCCGATCCATTAATTTTAACTCATTCCACTAAAGAGCTAAAACTGAACTCTTAAATAAAGATAGAAAAAGAAGATGCTCCTCATTCATACCCTAGACAATCATATTGGAGAAAGTGTATCCTCGTGATTAATATCAGTAATCGCCAAGAGTTCATAGACCGCCTATAACTCTCCAAGTTACCATATTTACTCATATGACCACGTTTTGAACTTGGATATTTTGACTTGTCCAGAAGCCATGTTTTCAATAGACACTATCGAAAACTCAACGTTGAGATTTAATATCCAATTACCTCAAAACATCCATATGATGATATTATACTCTCATTTAATAAATGGAGCCACGATGTCCATATCTATAAATGAAGTCCTCTATCGATTAACAAATGAATATCACCAAACTATCGAGGATAGACTATGCGATATAATCGTACTCATTGATAACTCAAATGATATCACTTGCAACCATAAGTCCATCATTTATCTCAGGATTAAGATAGACTCTCCGATTGTCCTGATAATGAAAAGACTATTATCTATTGACGGTTCTAGATAAAGCTTTTCATTGTGACCCAGTTCAATGCACCCAGTGCACTAGATCCTTTTGCTCGAAGACACTCCGATGATTTTAGACTCATCATATCTCATTTGATCCCACTCAAATGCTAGCAAAAGAATTCTACAACTTTAACAAGATAAAGGTGCCCAACCTTTAACTTAAGTTGTGAACATTATTCAAGACTAACTAAAGAATTGTGTCTACCACATACATATCCAGATGTATGAACAATTCTTCTTTTCTCATAGTCTTTAGACCTTATGATTATTTACTTTGACAATTATAATATTAAACTATAAATGCTATACGATTTGTTAAACCAGAAATCACTTTATTAATATGAAAAAGATTGTTAATTACAATATTACACTCTTGCTATTGAGCATAATCCTAACAATATGTGTGTGTGTGTGTTTAAATGCCTTGCAAGAGAAATAAGGTCTAGATATACCTTTGATGTGCAACAAAGTTTGTTCCTCTTAGGAACTTCACTTTGCATGATGTGTTGTCATTCCTCTTTGAAGCTTGAGTCAACATGAACCTAGACAACTAATCAATACAAAGAAAATGTCATTTTGATATGAAAATATGCCAACATGACTCAAAAATCTAACAACCCAGAAACAATTTTATCATAAATTTGACACTCACACCCCCTCTCGTTAATCAAACTTGGTCAAACTTAACTATTGGCCAAGTTTGACAATAAAAAATAAGGGTATTTGTTTACCTTTCAAACATTAAAAAAAAAAAAAGAATTAAAAATTAAATAAAAATGTTAAATATACAAGTTAATAATAATAATAATAATAAAAGGATCTCCACCATTCATCTCAAAGATGGATGGCAAAGATTAAATAGATTTTTTTTTTTTTGAAAAAAAGAAAAAATGTCAACAAAAAAACAAAAGGATAAAGGGGAGATTGGATCTCTATCCTCCTCCGCCGCGAAGGGGGAAGGCGCGACGAGGGAGTTCTCGCCTCCCCTAATTTGTGGCCTCAGGATACAGGATCCAGGAATCGGTGTACATGGTTGAAGAGTTTTATAAAAACAAATTTATGGAAAAACGACAGTACCATACACAATTTGGTGTACAGGAAAACACAAAATCAAATGAGGTTGATTCAAAGTGACAAAGAAAAAGAATTTACAAGTACTTCTCCTATACACCCAAAATTTTGATTAAGCTAATTAACCTGGTTTGCTTTTTCCACTAGAGTTTTATTATAATCCTGAACCGTCCAAATCATCCATGGAAACTCATAAAGATTTGACAGAAATTTTTTTTTACATGGACCAAACCAGGCAAGAAGAGAAAGGTTATGTTTGTTTGTTTGTTTGTTTAATTTTATATTTTATTTTTTTACTACTTTGGCGTGACTTGTATTTGGTTTCCATTTTGTGGGGGTTGGTTCAAACAGTTTGTTTCTCCATGGATCACCGTGGATCTCCACCATCCATCTATCTTGATGGACAATGGAGATCCAATGAGGATCTCCACTTCGATCCTTTTTTTGTTGCATTTTTTTCCTTTTTTTTATAGAAAAAAATCTATTTAATTTCCACAATCCATCTTTGATATGAATGGTGGAGATCCATTTAAAAAACGATTTTTTTTTTCTTTCAGTTTTTCAATTTCTTTTTTGTTTATTAAAATTGTTTTGTTTTTAAATTTCTATTTTTTTTTATTCGATTCAATTTTCAATTTTTTTAAATTTTATTTGATCTCCACCATCCATGTTTGAGATGGATGGTGGAGATCTATTTTTTTTAAAAGTTTTTTTTTTTTTTTGTTTTTAATTTAATTTAGGGATTATGGTAGTTTAGTTTTTTGATGGTCAAGCTTGGTCAACAGTTAAACTTGACCAAATTTGACTAATAGAAGGAGGTATGTGTGTCAATTTATGATAAAGTTGTTTATGGATGTAAGAGGGTAAGCCTCATATAGGTTTAGTACAATTTGCTCTTATTATTATATATATTAAGTTGTCGTACAAAAGTACCAAATTGCTTTTCAACAGTTAAATTGTGATAACAATCAACTGTTTTAAAGTAGACATGACCAAGGTTTAGTTCCAACCATAGAACCGAATCGGAACCGCCACTCTCAAAACCGGACCGGAACCGGAACCCATAAAGTTCTGATTCTAGTTCCAAATTTGGCCGAATCGGTAAGGAACCGTCGGTTCATACCCAATTCTAGAACCAGCGGCTCCACCACATTTTTTTTAAAAACAAATTGCATTATTGTTGGAGCTGTTAGGCCTCCACCACCACCACCACCACCCCCCCCCCCCCCCCCCCCCCCCCCCCCCCCCCCCCCCCCCAAAATAAATAAATAAATAAATAAAAATTCATTTCTCCTCACTCCAGTTCTCTCTAATTCTCTCTCAATTACTCAATTATTTAAATTTATTGCAATTGCAATTGCATTTTTTTTTTTACTCAATTCAAATTCATTTCCAACATTTTTTTCAAATTTATTTCCATCCATTTTTTCACATTTTTTTCAAGAATTTTTACAATTCAATTTTTTCAATGGAAAGCGGAAGTGGAGACAGTTCAAGGCATTCCATTTCCAACAAAGGTAAAGGTCCTATGCTAGACAATGTCGGTTATGACGACACCGTTTATCATGAGTTCCTGCAACAACAAGCCTATCTTGAATCCTTAAACTCTTCTAATCCGCCTCTAATATTTTCGAACCCAATGCCACTCCCAATTTCACAAGTCCAATCAGAAAATATGTCTGATCCCCCTTCAGATTTTATACCACTTACTAAAGGGAACTTAGAGAAGCAACCAAAATCTGATCTCTTCGTACTCCATGTGAAGAAAATTATGAAAGACAATGGAAACATTTATGCATTTTGCAACTACTGCCATAAAGAATTTAAGTTGAGTAAATCTGGAGGATATGGTACATATTGAAAGCATATAACATCCTGACATACAGCTGAATAGACCAAATCGAGTTCACAAGCCCAAATTTCTAGGTACGCTCCCCCTTACCATCAATTATTTAAATATAGTGATACAAATAATAGAGAAAAATTAGCTTAAATGGTTGCTGTAGAACACTTACCATTTAGTTTTGGTGAAAAAGTTGGTTTTGTTATTTATTGTCAAAAAGCATTAAATCATGCTGCATGTTGTGTTCCTAGAACCGGTCTCACATGTACACTTTATGACATTTATAGAAGAGAAAAAAGGAATTTGTAAATTTTTTTTGATAATTATAAAGGTCGTGTTTCTGTATATGCTGATATATAGAGTGACTATTGGCACATGCATTCATACTTAGGTATCACTTGCCATTATATGGATAATGCATGGACAATGCAAAAAAGAATTCTTGCATTCAGATTTTTTGATGATGCACATACTGTTGATAATATTTATAGAAAGATTAAAATTATTTTTGAAGAGTATAAAATTGAAAGCAAAATTTTTGTAATTGGTGTTGATAATGCTTCCAACAATACCACATCTATTCATTCTTTAATTGATTTATGCAAACCTTATTTTGGTGGTAATTTTTTTTATAAAAGATATGCTTGCCATGTGTTCAAAATGAATTACAAATTCTTCAAACTTCTATTAAACCTATTATAGATGCTCTCTCTTATTTGTGGAAACATTCTTCTGCAATTAAAACATGGGTAAGATTTTGTAAACAAAATAATATGCGTCCCATTAGATTTTCCCGTTATGTTTATTTATAAATTGCTTCTGAAAGTTATGATTATAGAGATTTATTAGTTACTTTTATGCAATATAATGTTAGTAACGTTAATCTTTATATTGAAACAAATATTATAGCGTGCGTGTCTTCTAAATACAACCTGAAAGTTATGAATAGGTTGTTAATTCGTTATTACCAAATTTTTCGGATTAGTTAATATTACAAATATTACCCCAATTCACCAAACAACAAAATCAAGTATAAAATGCGAAAATTAAAGAACACTTCATTTTTACATGGAAACTCTCAATAGGGAAAAACCATGAGCTATTATGCTAGCCACATACAGTCATCGAAATCTACTATATGAGTAAACGGTTACACCCTCAAGCGATACACGGACCCTCACCCTAGATAACCTCAGGCTATGGATACTACCACTCGCCACTATTAGTTTAATCCCTAGTGATATCCCCCGATCACTACTCTTAGCGTGAGCACCTTCTACTCTACCCGCATGCCTTTTATAGAGACACTTGACCAATTGCACAATTGCTTGTGCACTAAGCCACCTTAGTCACAAGACTTACTTCTCTATGAAGAGATCAAAACCTATGTGAATATGCAATGATATCCAATATGCAATTAATGCTAGGTTACACTAAATGCTTATCTAGAATTAAATGATGACAATAAAATCAATCATAAATATCAAAGTTTGTTATATGTCATGGCATAAAGTATATCTATGTGAAGGATAACCAATCCTGGATACAATAGCTATCACAAACAATCTCAATCATGTTAATGAGATAAATTAACTAGATGTTATATAAACATGAAAACCTAGCTATCACAAAACAAATCAATCAATCAATCAACACATAATCTCAATCTTGTAAGTAGAA
The DNA here is from genome assembly GCA_030490815.1 of Acer saccharum. Classification (NCBI taxonomy): domain Eukaryota; kingdom Viridiplantae; phylum Streptophyta; class Magnoliopsida; order Sapindales; family Sapindaceae; genus Acer; species Acer saccharum. Next base: position 25,918,099 of record CM059871.1, read on the forward strand.
ATTAATCTAAAAGCATACAAGTTATAAATGAGATAAATTGCTAAGTAAAAACACTAAGATTAGATGAAATTATTGTTCAACTTACCATAACATGTGTGTTGAAGAAGACCTATGCATTAGCACATGTTAGATGATCCTAGATGATGCTTAGATGATGATTTATGCATAAGGAAATGAGTTTAGTGAATTAAAGATGCAATCTTTATGCTTTTTCTCTCAAGTCTCTCTCAATATCTCTTTAGGGTTCTTGATGTCAAAGACCTTAGGTTCAGAATGAGAGATAATGATATATTTATAGAGACCAAAAATGGGATGGGTGAAAAGACAAGTTTACCTCAATTACGCGCCAAATAGAAGTTTCAATCGGCGGTCGGGGCCGCCGATTTAAATTGCCGATTGAAACCGAGAGTACTAGTTTCAAACGGTGACTTCATTCGGTGGTTTCATAACCGCCGATCATAACTGCCAATTTGGACCCGAGACAATAAATCAATCAGGTCTTAAAAGGCGGTTTCGATAGATGATCTGGCCGCCGATCACAGACCGCCGTTTCATAAAAAATGGTGAAACCAAAGGAGAAGACAAGAGCTTCTCCAACGGTGATCATCGCACTAAACCAAGCACACCAACGTGTTCGCACGGACGTTACCGAACATACTTCGGGAAACGAATTATACCACACTTAAGACTAGCAAATATGAAGTGCAAGTGTGGGATGTGAAGAATGCACACATATAAGAATTGAAGCACATATGCAAGATGAATAAAACATGCATGAAGATGTGTGTATGTGCAACTAATCTCTTCAAGAGGCAAGTCAAGTGATTTACCTTTCGCTCTTGCTCTTGAAGTCACCGGGGATGCTTGGAAGCTTGCCAACGAGGACCTAAGCTACCTATTACAAAATCATCCCCATGTATGGTTTGTCAACGAAATAAGCCAATCAAAATATGAGGTCCTTATAGGGATGTTTGTACAAAAATTTGTAATTTATTAAAAGTCTTTAATAATGTTACTAACAATTTTTCAGGTATTTATTATCCTACTACTCATTTATTTATTATTGAGAGTGTTAATATTGCTGGTGAATTTTCTGAGTGTGCATTCGATGTACAATTAAAGGACTGTATTGATGCTATGAAAAAACAATGGTTAGACTATTATAAGGAGTTTCTAACTATTTATTTGATTGCATTGTGTTTTGATCCACGTTGTAAATTAGAAAATTTGCCTAAATATTTAAATCTTTATTATCAATGTTTAGAAATAGAAGTTGATATTAATAGTTATTGTTCTAAAATTAAGACATTATTTTATGAGTTATATGATGAATATCTTAGAGTTTATGGTCCATCACTGAACATTGATGTTCCACAAACTCAAACTATATCTCGTTCTCCATCCTCTGGATTAAAAGGGTTAAGGTATCAACTGTTATCCCAAAAAACCAAAAAATTATGAGCTTCTTCTTCATCAAGATCAATCTTGCATTCCGAGGTTGAAACTTATCTAAAAACGTCTTTTGAGTTTATGGGAGACGGTGATTTTGATAAATTTAATATCCTACATTGGTGGAGGGAGCATGAAAAGTACTTTACAATCTTGGCTATTATAGCCAAACAAATTCTTACAACACTAGTTTCTAACGTGGCTGTGGAACAAGAGTTTAGCACCGGTGGAAATATTCTACACGAAAGACGTTCGCTTTTGAGTCCAGAATCAATTCAAGTCCAAGTTTGTGCTTATGATTGGACCAAGGCGCAAAACAAACAACAAGAAATCGATCAAGAAGCACTCTACGATTGTTTTCGACGATGACCATACCACTGGAATGAATGTCAGCGATTAATCGATTAGTTACGGTCCCAACTCACATCACCAAACCGGCAATAAAAGGTAATAGAACTATGTGACATTTGATTCCTCTAAACCCCAAGAGGATACGTAGGCAACTTAATTGTGGTAAAAATTAAATGCAATGGCAATTTAAATTTTTTAGTTTTATTTCAGTTTGTTTTTTTAGTTTTTCATATATTTATTTTATTTCAATTTTGAGTTACCCAAAAAACTGCATTTGCATGTCTAATATTTTTTTTGTTAGTGTATAACAAAATTAAAAAAAAAAAAAAAAAAAAAAAGAGGAACCGAACCGTCGAAACCGGGTGAACCGGAACTGGAACCGAAACCTTCCTGGAATCGGAATCACTGATTCGGAACTGAAACTAAACTGGAACTGAACCACAGTCATGACTCATGACTATTTTAAAGGATAGTTACACCGATTAGTTAATTATGTTAATAATTATATGAAAGAATATTTATGCAATTAATACTTAAATTTAGAAAGTCTAGAAAAGATTTCTCCAAAACTGGTCAAACAAGGCCGAACCTAGGATAAACAAGTCAAGAACCAACTAAAATAAGGTTCATACTACCTTGTTGGATCAGTAATGTTATTGGACTTTATAAAAGCCATTGGATTGAATAAAAGAAAATCCAATTGATGTAATTAAAAGAAAAATAAAAACTTTTTAAATAACTCCTTTACCTGTAACCTTTCGCACAGGTTGCCACATTAATATATAAAATAATTTTTTTCATATCATGGTCTAGTTATTACATGATACAGCATTATCGTTACACTCCACGTCAAATTTGTTACAACGTTAAATTTTATTTTATTTTATTTATTTATTTATTTATTTATTTTAACTTGTTACCACATACATTCTAATTACAATTTGTATGCGAAACTTGTTACATATTACAAATATTTTGTTACCCATATAAAATGATTTGTTACGTGATACTTCAATAATGTTACATGGTACATATTTATTGTTACATTTTACGTCAAATTTATTACTACGTTAAATTGTTACCACAAACATCTTAATTACAACTTTTTACACGAAACTCGTTACATTGTACAAATATTTTGTTCAGGGGGCAACCCTGGGGTGGGGCAAGGGGGGCGCCCGCTAGGGCCCGTGATGACTAGGAGGGGCCCAAAATTTATTGGTTAAGTACTTAAGTTATTATAGGTTAAGTTGTAAAAAAAAGCCCAAAATATAAAATGGCCCCATTATTTATTTTAAATAGAAAAACTCAAATATTACCTAAAAAAAAATTAACATTGGACCCAATCCGTTTTATTCAGTAGAAAACCCAAATATGTAAATTTATTGTTAAGGGATATTTTAGTGAATTTTTCCTATACTATACAATGTGAAAATAAAAACCCTAAACCTAAATTTTACCTTTTCACCACTATAGCCGCTTCAATCCTTAAGAACTCTCTCTCTCTCTCTCTCTGTTTCAAAGGTAGGCTGTATGCTCTTCTTATTCTTCTCCTCGTTGTTCTTATGCTTCAAGGCCGATTTAGGGTTCGTTTTATTCATAATATTTTAAAAATTAATTCATAATCTTATTTTCTTGATTCATAACATTGTTATTCATAACCTGGGTTTGCTTTGGTTGGATTATTATTTAACTTTGGTATGTAATATTGACAAATTTTACTTTTGTTGGTATTTCTAGTCCATATATAGCCATATAGGTGTTTTTTTATTAAAAATAATAGTGTTGGTTCCAATTCGATAATAGTGTGAGTTGATATCGCTTATTTTTTTTACTAGGGTTTATTGATAATTGGAATAAGATGTTATTTTTCTATTTTTATTTGATTAGTTTATTGGTTTCTTATATTTATGCCTGAAAATATGACCGTAGTAAGTTTAAGAATTGATATATTTGTTACTTGAATACTAGAATTAGATTATTAGGTGTTAGGTTTTTTCAATTAAAGCATAAGACAGGTTTTCCAATTTTAGATCTGATTGTGAATGTCAATTTTTTTTCTTTACAATTTTGTGTTACTGTTAAATCTCTTTATTTTATGTTACTGTTAAATCTCTTTATTTCCTACCAAATGCAACTGGAAACATAAAAATCATGGATTTTTTAATTTTGATTTTTATCTTGGGATAAAGTGGGGATGATTTTGTTGGTATAGGGCCCATTTTTTTTTATTTCGCCCGGGGGCCTCAGAATAGTTAGGACCGGCATTGATTTTGTTACCCATATTAATTGAGTTGTTACATGATATTTCAACGTTGTTACAATGTATAGTTTTATCATTACATTCTACGTCAAATTTGTTACAATGTTAAAAATTGTTACCATTAATGTCTTAATTATAATTTTTTATGCAAAACTCGTTACATAATACGTATATTTTGTTACTCATATAAAATGAATTGTTACATTATACAACAGAATTTTTACAAATACAGTGTTATTGTTACATACTGTGCTAAATTTGTTACAATGTAAAATTGTTACCACATATGTTCTAATTATAATTTTCTATGCAAAACTTGTTACATAGTATAAATATTTCGTTACCCATATAAAATGAGCTGTTGTATGATACAATAGAGTTGTTACAAAATACGGTTTTATCGTTACACACCATATTAAATTTGTTTTAACGTGAAATTGTTACCACACATGTTTTAATTACAACTTCCTACGTGAAAATTGCTAAATAGTATGAATATTTTGTTACTCGTATAAAATGAGTCATTGCATGATACGATAAAAATTGTTATGAATTATATCTTTATTGCTACATATTACGCCAATATGAAATTGTTACTACAAATGTCTCAATTAGATCTTTCGATGCAAAATTTGTTACATTGTACAAATATTTTGTAGGGTGGCAATAGTTGACACGATATAATATTTGCGGGTTTGAGTTAGACCTTATTGGGTTTTGGTCATTAATGAGACAACATGTTAAACTCGCAAAGTAAACATGTTAAACTCGCAAAGTAAACGGGCTGTGCTTGTACATTTAAAATATTTATTAATTTTTTTATCCAATTAAACAAAAAAAGTTTAAATATTTTAGCGGGATATAAATTTTGTGATCAAAATTCTAAATTTTAAACATTTAAATTCTTTAATTAGTTTAATCATAATTTTGAATACTTAATTTTTTTTATTTAAAATTGCTTTAACAAATATTAATATTTAAATTCTTCCATTTCTCTTCTCCGATCGACTAATAAATAAACCTGTTACTTCAAAGTCAATTACTTATCAAAGAGTTAAAAAATTTCAAGTGTCCAAATAAAAGGAATTCTCGTTATTTTCATATTGTTATTTATTTATTTGTTGGACTGAATAATGTAATTAAATTAAAGAGGTTTACTTTATACTACTTTATAATTTTAAATAGGTAACTGAATTAATGGAATTGTGATTTATCATAGATCATAGTTAACATTTCTTATAAATTAACGGGTTAAACAGCTTTTATCAAGTAACCCGTTAATTTAATGGGTCGTGTTTGAGTTTCTACTTGTGACACGATAAGTTTAAGGGGTCTTGTTTGGGTTAAACAAAAAATTAACGAGCCATGTTTGGATTGATACAAATACGACACGATAGCTCATGTTTTGTTAGCAATATAAAACGAGTAGAACATTACATACTATGAAAAAAGTTGTTACAAACTACAATAATATTGTTACACGCCATCTCAAATTTCTTACGACATGAAATTGTTACATGTGTTTGAATTACAACTTTTAATGTAAAATTTGTTAGATTGTACAAATATTATATTATATTAAAAGATTATAAAAATAATTTAAAATACTAAAAGTTGGAATTTAATTCTAATGCTACAAATATTTTATAAAATTAAATCACATTAATAAATTAAAATAAAATTTTAATTCAAAATATAATACATCAAAAACAATATATAGATTTTTTTTTTTGAAATCTAAAAATAATAATTTAAAATATTAAAATGGTATATTATGTTATAAATATCATATAAAATTAAATTCAAATTAATAATCAATTTAAAATTTAAAAGATTATACTGAGATACTAATAATCCTTATAAAATTATTGTTTTTTTAGAATAATTTGTTTTATTAAAAAAATTTAAATAAATAAATAAATAAAAACCGCTTTGTAAAACAAACAGTTAGAGATTATTATTATTATTAAAAAAAAAAAAAAATTAGTTAGCAACCTGTTATAACAAGTTACTTTATTTTTTTAAAGTGTTTATCTGACATATGTCAATCAAGTATTGGAAGAATCTTGTAATACAATTCCAATAATGTTATTGAGATTTAATCTCCCAACAATGTAGCAATACCTAGGGATGGCAATTTGACCCGCACCCGTGGGCACCCGCCCGAACCCGACCCTGTTGGGTCGGGTTTGGGTGGTGAATTTACGACCCGCGAACCCGTGAACCCATATAAAGAAAAACCAGGTGGGTTTGGGTGTGGGTGCGGGTTTGGAAAACGAACCTGTGGGTGAACCCGCGAACCCGCATAAATAAAAATTATATAATATTTAGTATTTAAAATATTATAAATTTAAACTACAATGGAAACTTTTTAACCATATAAAAAATAAAATATAAAAACTCCACTCATTCTAAGTTTGAGAATTACAATTCTCAACTCTCATTTATATATATATATATATATATATATATATATATATTTAGTATTTTAAATATTATAAATTTAAACTACAATGGAAACTTTTTAACCATATAAAAAATAAAATATAAAAACTCCACTCATTCTAAGTTTGAGAATTACAATTCTCAACTCTCATTTATATATATATATATATATATATATATATATATATAATGTGCTTTGCCTCTTGTCTCAACTAAGAAACACACTTGTATTTGTAATTCTTTATGATATATTATAAATAAGTATAAATAAATATAATTAAATATTAAATATTTATAAATTAATATATTTTGCGGGTTGGTGGGTGTGACCCGCGAACCCACGAACCCGTATAAAACCCGCGGGTGAAACCCGAACCCGAACCCGAACCCGTTTATTTTCGCGGGTTCGCAGGCGGGTGTGGGTTATGAAAAATTTCGTGGGTGCGGGTTTGGATTTTGCAAAATCCGCCCGAACCCGACCCGTTGCCATCCCTAGCAATACCTCTCTCCTCTATTTTCTCTGAAACCCTAGAGTGTGAGTAGAGTGGGATCGTTGTCGTTGGTTTTTTTTTTTTTTTTTTTTTTTTTTTTTTGAGAGCGAGTGTGAGTTTGGGTTTGGAATGGGTGCAACCGAAATCGAGAGGCTATGTGCTTCGTTGTCACTAAAGGATCGCGAGGGTCCTGTGCGAAAATTGAATGAGGGGTTGAAGGTTGCTGGGGCACAGAAGATGGCCTTATGCTTGGCTGGAAAGATCTTGTCTCCAGATCTTATTAATAGGGAGGCGTTCCGTGGATTGATTGCTAGAATATGGAGGGTGCAGAAGGGGGTGGAAATTGAAGTGATTTCTAACAACTTATATGCCTTTCATTTTCAGTCCATGGATGATCGGTGGAAGGTGTTAGCAGGTGGGCCGTGGAGTTTTGATGATGCTTTGATTGTTTTAGAAGAACCTGCTGGTAAAGGGGCTATTAGAAGCCTTAAGTTTAATACTGCTGAATTCTGGGTTCAGATTTCCAATATTTCGATGCTGTGCATGACCATGGATATTGGGCGGTTCCTGGGCGGTATCATAGGTGAGGTTCGTGAAGTGGATGCTGGCCCTTCTAGGGATTGCCTTGGCAAGTTCCTACGTGTTCGGGTGGCGATAGAGATTGATAAACCAATTCGGAGGTTCCTGAGAGTGGATGTGTTGGGAGATGGGGAGGAAACGATTATGCCAATCCAGTATGAACTGCTCCCAAATTTCTGTTTCTCGTGTGGTTTTCTGGGGCACATGATTCGGGACTGTTCGAATAAAGGTGATGTCGGGGATGATAATGGGGGTAAGCTAGTTTATGGTGCCTAGTTAAGAGCTGCTAACCCGATCAATCAGTTCTCGAAGAGATTAGGGGGAGGGCGTTCTGAGAAGTTCAACCATGGAGGGTCTAGACGTCCTTATAATCGCGTGGATGACGCTAGGTGGTATAATCAACATTCTTCTGTGAAGAAAGGAGATCTCAGGCCACCGGAGGCGGGGGCTAGGGGTGGTGACAAGGGAGTAAGAATTAGGAACCATGAGGATTCTAATGCGAAGATTGCGGGAGATAAGTGCGGGATCAATCTAAATTCAAATTTGAAAGAGGATTGCACCTGAAATCTTAGGAGCTCTTTAAAAGGAAAGGAGGTAGACTCGGGGAGGACTGATAGTTTTGTCTTTACGGGAGGAATTAAAGAGGCCACAAATAAGCCTTGTGGGGTTATTGGGGCCTATGGAGAGGTGGAGAAGAGTGGTGTGGCGGGCCCACTTGAGGGCTTTGAGGGACTCCAGATGTCTGATGGACTGGGGTTTGTGGAAAGCCCATCTGGGACAAAACTTGGGTCAAGGGCCATGGGGAAGGTACCTACTATTGGCAGTAGTGGATCTGGGGTTATATTGTTATCTGATGAGGGGATTGGGCCTACAGGACATGGTAATGTGAAGCCCCAGATAGGGAAAGTTAATGGGCCTAGGAAATGGAAGAAGGCTGCTAGAATGGGCCCTTTACCTAATTGTGAACCTTTATTTGGTGACCTATTTGGTAAGAGGCAGGTTTGTACTTTTGTGGATGTTTTCAGCGGTGATCACAAGAAACCCATGACTGATGCATCTTCAGATATTAGTGATGGTTTGCTATCGGCCGGTTGGCTTTCCCTGACCTACCGAACTCAATGAATTGTATCGCTTGGAATGCTCGTGAAGTGGGTAATCCACGGGCATTCCGTACTTTGTCAGATTTAAAGAATTCTTTTAATCTGGATATTCTTTTTCTTATGGAAACAAAGGCAAACTTTTCGGTTATGGAATCTTACCGTGTTCGGTTGGGTTTCACTTGAAAACTGGTGGTCGAGAAGTGTGGTCGTAGTGGTGGGCTTTGTTTATTTTGGAATGATTGGGTTAGTGTTGATTTGGTGTCTTTTTCTAAGTTTCATATTGATGTCTGTGTTGTTTCTCACTTTTCGAAGAAATGGAAGCTTACGGGGTTCTATGGTGATCCTGATCCGACACAGAGGATCCATTCCTGGTCTTTGCTTCGTCGGTTGAAATGCATGTCGAGTCTTCCTTGGCTCTGTTTTGGTGATTTTAATAAGCTGTTGTCGGAGTCTGAAAAGTGTGGTGGTTTGGCTCATTCTAGGTCTCTGATGAACAATTTTAGAGATGCTCTGGATGAGTGTGAACTTGTTGATTTGGGGTATTCGGGTCCTAATTTTACGTGGTCTAATCGTAGAGATGAGGGACTTATCCAAGAAAGATTAGATAGAGGGGTCTACAGTTATGATTGGAAGCAAATTTTCCCAAACTCGAAGGTTGTTAATCTGGGCTTTGGGTCATCTGATCACAGAGCAATTCTTGTCGAAGTGCTTGAGATTGCGGTGAGGTCTGGTCAGGTAGGGCATCGCAGAAGGTTCCATTTCGAGGCCTGTTAGGCAGATGAGGCAGATTGCAAGAATTTAATTGAGGAAAATTGGGGTTTTACTAGGCAGAGGTGTAGAATGCAGGAGGTGGTTTCTAATTTGAATAGGTGTGCGATGGTGTTGGATAAGTGGAATCACTCCCACCGTCTTGCCTTGAAGAGGAAAATTAAGAAGAAATAGGAGGAGTTGAATAAAGCTACGAATGTTGTTGGTTTAACTTCTTGGAGGGTGGTTAGGGATATTGAAAGTCAGCTTAATGACCTTTTGGAGGTGGAAGAAGGCTATTGGCGGTAGAGGTTGAGGCAGGACTGGCTCAAAGCAGGTGATTGCAATTCCAAATTTTTCCACTGGAAGGCTTCATCCCGAAAGGCGAAGAACACAATTGAAAGGTTAGTCGATGATAACGGTGATGTGTGTGATTCCACTTCTGGTATTGAAACTGTTGTGGTAAATTATTTTTCTAAGATGTTCCAGTTGTACTCCCCGTTTGAGGCTCAATGGCAAACAGTATTGGACACGGTTCCGGCTAAGTTATCTCGGACTAGCAGCGGTATCCTTGATCTCTCTTTCTCTACCGCAGAGATCAAGAAAGCCCTCTTTGATATGTCTCCTTCTAAGGCCCCGGGTGTCGATGGGATGCCCGCCATTTTCTACCAGAAGAATTGGGAAATTGTGGGTGACTCTGTTATCTCGGCTTGCCTTAGGTGCCTCAATGATGGAGACCCTCTTGATGAGGTGAATAAAACTTTGATCATGCTGATTCCCAAAGTGAATAATGCTGATCGGATTAGAGACTTTCGGCCTCTTAGTCTTTGTACAGTGATTTACCAAATTGTATCTAAGACTTTGGCTAATCAGTTCTGTTTAGTGCTTGGTGATATGGTTTCTGAGGCCCAGAGTGCCTTCGTTCTAGGTAGGTTAATTACTGATAATGCGATTATTGGTTTTGAGTGCATTCACGACCTTCGTACTAGGAAGAGGAAAAAAGGTTCAGTGGCTATCAAACTGGATATGTCTAAGGCGTATGACCGTGTTGAGTGGGGTTTTGTGGTTGGGATGATATATAAGCTTGGATTTTTCGATGGTTGGATTGAGCGGATCATGCGTTGTGTGAGGTCTGTTTCTTTCTCGTTCTTAATAAATGGGAAAATCGGTGGTAATGTGAAGCCTTCGCGGGGCCTCCGTCAAGGGGACCCGTTATCCCCTTATTTGTTCTTGTTGTGTGCTGAAGGGTTGTCGTGTATGATTTCTAAAGCAGCTGAGCGTGGAGATATTACAGGGTACAGGTGTGGAAGCACGGGGCCTTTTATTTCCCACTTATTTTTTGCTGATGATAGCCTGCTCTTTTCTAAGGCTAGTAGCAAGAATTGTATGGCTGTCAAAAGGATTCTTGGGGACTATGCACTGGCTTCTGGCCAATCTGTGAATTTCGATAAATCTGCTCTTTGTTGCAGTAAATCTGTCAAAAGGAGAGATGTGGTTCGGCTTGCTAATATTGTGTGTGTCAATCTGGTTAGGTGCCATGAGAAATATCTTGGTCTTCTGAATTTTACGGGGAGGAATAAACGCCAACTTTTTAAGAATATTAAGGTAAGGGTTTGGAATAAGGTTAGTGGGTGGAATCACAGGCTTTTTTCGGCTGGTGGGAAAGAAGTTCTTATTAAGGCTGTAATTCAGGCAATCCCGTCCTATGCTATGAATTTATTCTGACTTCCTAAAGGTCTCATTTGGGATATCCACAGGTTTTGTTCTCGGTTTTGGTGGGGCAATTCAGAGTCGAAAAATAAACTGCATTGGGGGTCGTGGGCTAAGTTGTGTGAGAATAAATCTACTGGTGGTATGGGGTTTCGAGATCTTGCTCTGTTCAATCAGGCTTTGTTAGCTAAACATTGCTGGAGGTTGAGTAAATGGCCTAATTCGCTGGTTGCTAGAGTTATAAAGGGGAGGTATTTTCCAACTTCTAGTTTTCTGTAGGCTGGTTGTGGTTCGGGTGGTTCTTTTGTGTGGAGAAGCTTTCTCTGGGGCTGCGACCTCCTTGAGGCTGGATCCAGATGGAGGATTGGTGCTCGCTCCTCTCTTTCTATTTATGGTGATAGATGGATCCCCCGGCCGCATACATTTATGATCCAGTCCCCTCCTATTCTTAGGGAGGACGCCAAGGTTAGCTCCCTTCTTGCTCCTTCAGGTGGCTGGAATGTCCAGCTTGTGCATGATTCCTTCTCCATTGAGGAATCATAAGCTATTTTAAGCCTCCCTCTTGGATCCTAGAATGAGGATTCTCTTCTTTGGCACTATGAGAATAATGGGGTGTATTCGGTCAAAAGTGGGTACAGTCTTGGCAAGTCCATTCAGGGAATTGAGGGCCTTTCGGGTTCTATGGAGGCTTGTTGGTGGAAGTCCATTTGGAGGATTAAGGTGCCCCCGAAAGTGAAGACTTTTCTCTGGAAGGCCTGTAGGAATTGGATCCCTACACTGTTTAATCTTGCTAACCGGGGTATCTTCTCTGATGGTGTTTGTCCGATTTGCAATAAGAAGATGGAAACGACGACTCATGCTCTTTGGGGCTGTGAGAAGCTCAAGGTGGTTCATTCTGCTTGTAACTTCTTTACTGGCCCGAGATGGAAGGAGGATGTTCATTTTCAGGATGTCTTTCTTTATTTTAAAAGGATTCTTGATTCTAATAGCATGGAATTACTGTCCATAGTTTGGTGGAGGATTTGGTTTCTGAGGAACCAGTGTGTTCATAATGCTTCTTTGCTGAGCTATGAGGAGGTGGTTGCCTGGGCTTCGAGTTTCTTAGAGGAGTTTTGTAAGGCCAAGGTGTCTTTTGTCCCTTCCCCCCGCCCTTCTTGTGCTTCTAGCGACGTGGTAGTGGATTGGTCTGCTCCTACTGCTGGTCTTTATAAAACTAATGTTGATGCGGCCATTTTGGCTGACAAGCAGCTAATTGGTGTGGGGATTGCTATCCGTGACTCTTCTGGTATGTTTCTTGCCTCTTTGGCTCAGAATTTTGTTGCGTGCTTCTCTCCTTCGGTGGCTGAGGTTGCGGCAATGTTGAGAGGGCTCCAGCTTGCTGTTGATTTTGGTCTCCTTCCTACTGTCCTTGAGAGTGATGCGAAAGGGGTGGTTGATTTGGTTAACTCAGGTGGTGGGTCCAATGCTGATATTGGTAGTATTGTTAGTGATATTGTTGCTCTGTCTAGACAGCTTCATATTCCTAATTCTTTTGTTCCTAGAGATAGACCTGACACGGTTTCGGTTTGGTTTCGATTCCGGTTTCGAACTGGTGATTCCGGTTTCGGTTTCGGTTCCACGGTTAAATAGAACTGTAACCGGAACCGGCCTATACCGATTCCGATTTCGGTTCCAAAGCTGAACCTTTTTTTTTTTTTTAATTTTTATTTAAAACAAAAACAACCCATAAATTGAATCCATATCACTGATCTACTTCATAATCACCCACCACCACCAGTTCATACTTCATAATCATTACTTGTTCATACTTCATCAGAATCCAGTTGATACTTCATCAATTATTATCCCTCTCACTCTCTCTCTCACACACAAATCAACCCCAAAATCCCAAATCAACCCTAAATCACCCACCACCACCCTTGAATCGGCCATCCCCAAATCACCCAAACTCTAACTGTTTAAGAACCCACCTAGGATCGAAGAAGAACTGAAGATGTTGCTGCAGAAGAAGAATCGAAGGGATTTTGGGTGGAATCAGTGGATCGAAGAAGAAGAAGAGGAAGAAGAAGTGGATCGAAGAAGAAGAAGAAGAAGAAGAAGAAGAAGAGGAGGAGGAGATCGAAAAAGGAGAAGAGGAGATCGAAGAAGGAGAAAAGGAGATCGAAGAAGGAGAAAAGTCTGACTTGAGTGATGAGTCCAGACGGTAGAGTAAGAAGAAGAGTAAAAGACTGATTTAGGTTTAGTTTAGGTTTAGTATTTATATTAAAAAAAAAAAAAAAAAAAAAAACTGGAACCGGCGGTTCGAACCGGAATCGGAACCGCCCTCCTCCGATTCCAATTCCGGTTCCGGTTCTGGTTCTTGAACTGTAACCGAAAAATCGGTTTTGGTTCCACGGTTCGAACCGGAACCTTGTCAGATCTACCTAGAGAGGCTAATATTGTTGACCATTCCTTGGCAAAATTTGCCTTAAGGACTACTATTGATTGTTTTTGGCTGGAGGATACTCCTCCCTGTTTGCGTTTAGCTTCTGTTTTGGAGCCTTTCCCATTGGCTGGGGTTTAATAAAGTTTGTGGTTTTTCAAAAAAAATAAAATAAAATAAAATAAATAAAAAAAATAATACCTCTTAAATAAATATTGTATAATTGCTTTAAAATATTGCCAGCTGGAGTTAGTTAAGCAGACGCTGCGAGGCTATCAACGACAAATGAGTCCCCCAGGCCCCAAGTATTTTCAATACCCAAATCACCCTTCAGTGACCAATATCAAATGGCTCTCAATTATGGGCATTTTCGTAACTTTAGAAGCATCAATTTCTTCAATACCCGCCTTTTTCTATTCTCAAAATCAAAACGGATCGATTTCGTGGATTTCGTTAGATTAGTTAGCCTCCGACAAGCTGGCCAAGTACCAAAACACCCCTGGAAACATTTTGTTGCGCACATTTGGGAAACAAAGAGAGAGAGAGAAAGAGAATTTGTTTTTGTTATTTGAAACAAACGAAAAATACGGTTAGAGAGAAGAAGAAGAAGGAATAAAAAATAAAAGTATCATTCGTCGTCGTCTATTTCGCTTGAATTCGGATAACATTTCCAAATTTTGTTATTGGAATGGGAACATTTCAGAGCTTCAGGAAAGCCTATGGAGCCCTCAAGGATTCCACCAAGGTCGGCCTCGCCAAGGTCAACAGCGAATTCAAGGTATTCATGCGTTTTTTATTTTTATTTTTATTTTATTTTTTTATTATAGAATTTGAGTTCAATGTTTTTGACATTTTCTTTTAATTAATTTGTAAAGGAATTGGATATTGCAATTGTTAAGGCCACCAATCACGTTGAATGTCCTCCCAAGGAACGCCACGTTCGAAGTAAGCTTTTCTTTATCGTTCTATGGATATTGCATTTGATTGATTATTGATTTTTTTTATTATTTTAAGATTTGAGTTTTATATGGAGTTGATTGATGTAGAAATTTCCTGTTTTTCGCAGAGATTTTCTCGGCAACTTCTGTAATAAGGCCGCGAGCGGATGTGGCGTACTGCATTCATGCACTTGCCAGGAGATTGTCCAAGACCAAGAATTGGATTGTAATGTCATTTATTTATCTATTTGTTTTTGGTTTTAATTGCTTGTTTGTGAAATTTCGAATTTGTGCCAAACTTAAATTTTGAAAATGGCACACAAGCTGTATGATAATGATAATAGCTGCTGGGCCGCAGCGAAAATATTAGAAAGAACACAGGCACAACTACATAGATGTTGTTGAAAGAAATTGCGTCTTGTCTTGAGTGATAATTATATGTGACAAATACAGTAATATGTACTTTTCTTTTTCCTCTCAGCATAAGAATTTGGATATCGAGTTTTAGTTACTTATGTTATTTCCTACAGGTTGCCTTAAAGACATTGATAGTTATTCATAGGACATTGCGAGAAGGTGATCCTACCTTCCGAGAGGAGCTCCTAAATTACTCACACAGAGGACACATTCTCCAGATATCCAACTTTAAAGATGACTCGAGCCCACTTGGTATATGTCCTTCTATCAATCTTGTATGACCTGAAACTGTTCAATAATAGGCACATTTGCTTGCTTACACTTAGATTTCTGTTTCTATGTGCAGCCTGGGATTGCTCTGCATGGGCTCGAACCTATGCTCTCTTTTTGGAGGAGCGGCTTGAGTGTTTTAGGATCTTGAAATATGACATTGAGTCAGAGCGTTTGACAAAATCATCACCTGGAGCAACCAAGGTTTCTAGAATTACATTTTCAAGTCTTAAATCAGATTTTATCATGGACGATTGTTATATATATCTAATCATAATAGGTACATAGTAGAACACGGCTTTTGGGTAGTGATGAATTATTGGAGCAGCTGCCTGCTCTGCAGCAACTTCTTTACCGGCTTATTGGTTGTCAGGTAAAAGTTGTCAGCTACAATATGATTGATTTATGGACCTTTTGCTTCCTCAAAAGCGGAATATTAATTATATTTGATTTTTGCAGCCTGAAGGAGCAGCTTATCACAATTATATCATTCAATATGCCTTGGCTTTGGTATGCACAATATACATATATTTTCTGAAATTAGATCTTTCTGCTTGTTCTGTTATTATTCGCATTATTTAGTTTCCTTCTGTATGCACATGCAATAGAAAATGAATATTGTTCATGTAATATTTTTCTGACTTGGAGTTTCCTTCGGAGAAATTTAATAATAACAAATAAGTTTTGAAATGAAGAAAAAAAAATTCTTGCTGCAAGTTGCTGAATTTGATCTTTATATATTGTAACATTAAATTTGATAATTTTACGACTTTTATTGTCTGTTTGGCTCTTCCAAAACGTGAGGGAAAGTCAATGAAATGCTTATTTTGTAATGTTTGATAGAGGTAAGGATTTTTTATTTCATTCACCCCTTAAAAGGAAAGATTGTTTCTGTCCCTTTTATATTCCAAGAACCAAAAAATATAAAAAGTTATATTAAGATACATGGTCCTTAGAATTGGCTTGTCACCACGACCCTGTTGTTCCATGAAAGTGTTTTAATGCATTGTAAGCTACCACTTTATCCAATTAGTTTGGATGGGTCTAATTCATCAAGTTCATATGATCTCAATAATATAATATTGTCTTAAATTGTTTTTTTTTTTTTTTTTTTTTTTTTTTTTTTTTCTAGTAATAAATGGCATTCTCGTATTATATTTGATGCATCTATATGCATTCCGGTGATATATTTCGTATTCTTTGTACTTTTCATATTTATGTAAAATATGTGGAATACTTCTATATTTTGAAGAGTAACATACATGAACAATGTATTTAAATAATTTTCATGTCATTTATTTTTTGGATATAAACTTTTCCACACTATTTGGTGCATTTTTATTGAAAAATACATTAAAATGACAGTTTATTTCCCTATAGATTAGATCAATGTTCAAAGACTGCTTCTTTCTTGCTTATCTGTAACTGTCTTGACTTCCAACAATTTTTCACATATAGGTATTGAAAGAGAGCTTTAAAATATATTGTGCCATCAATGATGGAATCATCAATCTTGTAGACATGGTAAAGTTTTACTTAAACTATTAATTTCCTTTGGATTTGGACTGAATCATTTCTATAATAAAAGTTCACATAACAAATTATGGTTGAATGCAACACCTTTCTGCAGTTTTTTGATATGTCAAGACATGATGCAGTTAAAGCTCTCAATATTTACAAAAGAGCTGGCCAACAGGTTTACTTCTATGCTTTTCATATGAAATTAGGATGAGCTTGCCTTGTGTAGAAATTCTTGTTGAGCTTAGTCTTATATTTTGTTTATTGGTGAGGGGGTGTTACACAGGCTGAAAATCTTGCTGATTTCTATGACTATTGCAAAGGTTTGGATCTTGCCAGAAATTTCCAGTTTCCAACACTGAGACAGGTACAGGTTCCTCTTTTGCATTTAACTGAAATTATTCAGTCAAAGCCTTGTTTGATGAGTGTGACAAAAGTTGTTTTTTGAATATTGCAGCCACCTCCATCTTTTCTTGCAACAATGGAAGAATACATTAAAGAAGCACCTCAGGCAGGTTCTGTCGGAAAGAGACTGGTGAGAAATCTTTTTCTTGCAATTATCGACTCTGAGATACATATATGTATATATATATATGGGTATTAATAAGTTATGTTAGTATGTGTAGATGTGTATCTTTTTTATCCATGCTTAAATCATTTTTCCTTAGCAATATTATCTGATACTAGTGGTGTGGCAGTAAGAAGCTTACTGGTATGATTGAAAACTTAGCTTCCAATACCTTGTGATGTATGATGCTACTAGCTATGCTTACAATTCATTAGTAAACTTAAAGTTCAAGATTCCTCATAAGAGTGTTGAATGATTCTAGGTCTTACATGTTCCTTGAACAAAGTAGAAGTAAATCCCTTAACTAGTTTTGTTTTCTCTTGGACCATTCTCTATGTTAGTGTCCATCTCATTGATGTTTAAAATACTGTCAGTAATTTCATCTCATTAAGCAAGTTATTTTTTTAGTTCCATACTAGAGGCATGGTGTCTCTGTAAATTATAGCAATATTGAGCATAGATTGCTGATATACTTAGTAACAACATTATCTGATTCTCAATCATGATTACATCTGATTATCTGATACTTTTGCTTAATTTTTTTTTTTTTTTGTTTTTCTCTTGTTGTGTGTTTGTGCATGTGTGCAAATGGAATTAGTAAGTTTTCGGTTGACATTTTTCTCATCATTCCTTAAATAAACATAGGATAACTTTTTCATAAATGCTTATTTTGTCCATTCATAAGTTTTCCTTGATGTATCATGACTTTTCCAAAAGCAACTGGAAGTGAACTTTTCATAGCAAAACTATTGGGTGTGGGCATTGTCTTTTTCCCGTTTTGATAAATATACTCTACTTTAACAGGAATATCATGAGACAGAGCTACCACCACAGAAACCTGAAGAACCTGCAGAAAGTGAAAAGCAGGAAGAAAAGGTTGAAGAAAATGAACCTGTGGAAGAAACACAGGACGAACCTGAGCCCAAGGAGGAGGAGGTGGTTGAAGCTCCTCAGCCACTGATATCAACTGAAGATACAGGAGATCTTCTGGTAGGTTTCACATTCATGTTGTTACTCCTTTGAAGTGTTTTGACAAGTTCTATACCAAGAGTATATTGTTCCTAAATAATGTTGCACAGGGTCTGAATGAAGTAAATCCACTAGCTGCAGAACTAGAGCAAAACAATGCATTGGCTCTCGCAATAGTTCAACCTGGTAGGTCACATGGTTTTCGTTATACTAAAAGAATTATTCATGCATACTGCCCAATAAATGATTATTGCATGACGTTGTGTTTTTAATTATTGAAATCGCGGTCCTTTATTCCTTGAACCACTTGACCATTCACTTAATTGCATCCGTTGTAATCACATTTTCTTTTAATAACTCTTTGTAGGTAATGATCCACTATCTTCAAATCGTGGTCTAAATGAAATTTCTGGTAGTGGATGGGAGCTAGCACTTGTTACTACACCAAGCAACATCACCAGGCCAACAGTAGAAAGCAAATTTGTAAGTTTTCTTGCTATATATGAAATTTTCTTCTCAGATATATGTGAATACATTTGAGTTCATCATGATGATGGTTTGCTTTATGGATCAGGGTGGTGGATTTGACAAGCTATTACTTGATAGCTTGTATGAAGATGACAATGCGAGGAGACAAATACAAATGCAGAATGCAGGGTATGGATATGGAGGGATGGCCGTTCAAAATCCTTTCGAACAAAACGATCCATTTGCAATGTCCAGCAACATAGTGCCGCCAACAAATGTGCAAATGGCCATGATGGCACAACAGCAACAACAGCAGCAATTTATGATGCAACAATCAAATCAACAACACAATATGATGGTACCTTATCAATTTCCGGCTCAACAATCACAATTTCCTCAACCTCAATTTCCTCCTCAACAACAAATGCAGCAAATGGATTATTCTAATCCATTTGGAGATCCATACCATGCCATATCTAAGAGTTCAACAACACAACAGGGAAATCACATGCTACTTTAGAGGTGGTTTTCTTATTTTATTTTTTTATAATCTTTTTTTCATTTTTTAACTTAATTTTAGTATATTCTTTAATTCTTTGGAGTAGGAGAGTCATTTTACTTGTGAAGTTCAGTGAGGGTATTCTTTGTTTACTCAGTACAACATCATAATATATATATATTTCCTTCATATATATTTCTTGTTCTTCATTCGGGGGTGGGTGTTTAACCATTGATTGTGTCCATAGAAACATTGGTAATCACTTCTAAACCAATAGATGTATTATATTATCGTTGAATACTTTTATTTTATTTTTTTATTTTATATACACATGCGGATAGCGATTTGATCTTAAGATATTGACAAGTTGAATGAGCGCTCTTACCACAAAGTCATATTGGACGGTGGTCGTTGAATACATGTTTGAACATTTGCCGTGTTCATCCCCAATTAGTTTTTCAAAGTCTAAAAGTTCTTTAGAATATTGGAATGGTTTACATTAAGATTGTAATTGATCATTTTATGGAACTGAATTGAATAAAAGTAGATAAAATTGAATCAAACGGATTGGGTATTTATTATTATTATTATTATTATTCAAACTTGAATCACAGCTAATCTGAGTTTTGGAGGATTTGACTCCACATGGCGATTAAAAAAAAATGGAAGGTCAAGATTAGTTTATATCTCTTTCATTTTAGGGTAAAATGTTAAAACCTCTCTCCTTTACAAAAAATTGGA
Organism: Acer saccharum; assembly: GCA_030490815.1. Lineage (NCBI taxonomy): Eukaryota > Viridiplantae > Streptophyta > Magnoliopsida > Sapindales > Sapindaceae > Acer > Acer saccharum. Next base: position 25,938,044 of record CM059871.1, read on the forward strand.
TTCATAGAGATATTCATTTTATTCAAAAACCTCCCCATCAAGTTAACTGCCATTAGAACCTTGCTATGGTTGAAAGGGCATAGCATCGACTATCGAAATCTGCCATCAAAAAATAATAATAATATATAATATTATAAATAATAAAAAATAGACAAGAGGAGGCGTGTTCAATTGTAAGCCCCTCACGGCCGTTTTCTGTGGGTTCAAAGATTTGTGTGCGAGTGCATCCTTCGGTATAATATGTTTTCTAACAATTGTTTATTTCAATTTTCAGATTTGAAAACTTCTAGAAGAAATATATATATATATGATCAATGTTTGATACATGATAAGAGAAAACTTGTTTTTTTTTTTTGGCAATACCTATCTACCAATTTTTTTTATTTATTTTTTTAAGTATTTTACCATTGGTAGAATTCGAGCCGCTGATTTGGAAGTCATTTATCCAAACCCCAAACACCAAGCTCATTTATCTGCTAGCTGAGCTACACCTCTGAAGCAAGAAAACTTGTTAATGGGATTAAGCTCTTCAACAAATTGTAAAGTATTCTTAATTTATTATTTGGTTCTAAATATTGGGTTCCATTGTTCTTCCCTCTTATTTTTGTTTACAAAATTTATTTGGGTCGCTAAGAAATAAAAATAATAATTAATTAATTGTATTGTAACTTGAAGACCGTAAAAATAAAGTGATTGCAACTCAGTGGCATAAAGTCAAAGCTTGATCTAATATCTAAAAATTGTGAAATCAAAGAGTCTAAAATTTGAACTAATATTTGAATATTGCAAAATCAAATAGCTAGAAGCTCAATGTAGTATCTTGAGATTGCAAAATCAAAAGGTCGTAAACTTATTATAATAATAGTCCAAAATCTAATGGGAAATTATGAATTACAATCAAATCAAAATATTAAAAAATGAATTTACATCGAATCAAAACTAGAAGTGTTGAATTTCAATTGATTTAATAATTAATTTTGGAATTCGAAGTTCTAAAATTCATTGATCTCAATTATAAACTTTTCATTAGGATCGGGAAAGCTGGAATAGATCATCTGAAAATATCTACAAGGTTATACTAGACAGCAGGGGGGGTGGGATGAATAGGTTGATACTCTAATTTTAAAATTCTTTCGTGACTTATGTCAAAACCTTGGTGAACATACAAATTAACCTTTAACAAGACTGTTATGAGAAAACAATTAGCACATGTATGCTCAATTCACCACCCTTAGTCTACAAAACATATACCAATAAACAATGTATCTCATATACAAGTATATTCAATAAAGAGCAAATTCCACAGGTTGTACTTTGAATATTACAATGCAAGATCACTAAGTAGAGCTTTACAACTTAATATAGAATATCACAAGATACAATGTTCAAACACTTACAAGATACAAGAAACAAATGTTGATTCAACAAATAATGTGTGCATCTCTTTCTCTACAAAAATCTTGTTTACAAGGATGTGAGGAAATGAAGATCTTAAACAAGATATATTGATCATACATACAAATATAGAGAGATAGAGATAGAGACAGAGACATTTGACACATTGATTTTTACGTGGTAAAACCTCCGAAGAGGAAACATCTACAGGTTGAGTCCACAACCACCGGCAAACCGTAATCCACTATGACGAAAAGGGGATACACACTTAAAAACATGACCAATCCTATGATACACTCTCCAAGCTATTAACCCCTATTCTACCATCGGGTCTAGTGAATCACTTTACCTACTTTCTATCCAAGACACTTCACTCATGTCTCTAGAAAGCAACTTCATATCCAAGACACTCACGTCTCTAGGAAGATTTCTTGCTTAGCTATCCGGATCACAAAGATTCTAGTTAAGCTTCCCTAGCTCAACCATCCGGAGTATTACACTCCTAGCTAAGACTTCTTGCTTACTTATCCGGATCCCCTTGATCCAAACTAAGACTTATTGCTTGGCTATTCGGAACACTTTCCTAGCCAAGACTTCTTGCTCTAAACAAAGCTTCACTAACTTTGAAAGAGACTTCAACATTTTGAAAGGCAAATTAATGATCTAAGTGATGCAAATGATGCAAACACATGCAATATAGAATATATGATCAATACATCCCATGGAAACTAAACTTAGTCATGTGGGCACACAAGTCAAAGATAGTCTAGATACAAAACATGAATTGAAACCTAGAGCATGTGAAACACCTAACACATGTGATTCCTAATTTCATTCACAAAGCTAACACTTGAATAAATTATATACATGAAGCACATATTCAAGATATTAGAAACATACACAAAAATGTTAGAATCACAAAATATGATTAATGAATATTCTAACAAGTATTAGAGCAAGGATAAAATGAATAATCAATTAAATCCTAGTTAGCTCTAAACACAAAATCAAATGTGCTAATCCTAGATTTGTTCAAATAAATTATCCAAGTAGATGATAAGGTTATTAATCATAAAATGAGTCAATCAAAACACAAATAACTCTAGATATCAAGCTAACCACAATACAACACTCAAACATGTGAAAAACTAGAATCCTAGAAAACTAGTTCACATTTAGTCTCTAATTAGACTAGATTAGCTTTGATATGAAGCTATCCTTCTCAATAACATTCATCATACATACATATATATATATATATAGAAGAAGAAAACCCAAGGTAATTGAAGGTTTAAAAAGATGAAAACACAAAGTTTAGTTCAATACCTAGGAATCCCGTGCAGTTTCGGTTTTGAGTATAGAACCATCACAAAACTTAATCAAATGGCTGCAAACTCTCTTGGAAAACGTAGGGGACTTGATTACAAAGATTCTCCAACTTGAATCACTCAATTCGGAGTCCGAATGAGAAAGTTATGGTGTTTGGAAGTTGGGAAAGTTGGAGAGCAAATTCTGCACTTCTCTTTTTCAAATTTTCTTCTCCAAATGAAATGGGAGTGAAATGAGGAATTTAAAAGAGATGGAAGAGAGGGCTTTCGGTGGCCAATGGGGGATAGCCACGTCACCACCCTATGAGAGGCGCGTGAGCCTCACGGGGTAGAGAGGTGGCTGGCCCGTGAGCCTCACGGGCTCCTCACGGGACACACCCCAAAATGGCCTTTGGCCATTTCATGCCTCCTCGCATTCTTCGGCCGTATTCGGGCCTTCGAACTCTGATTTTGAATCCGTCTTTGGATTACGAACTATGAATCTCTCACGCATAAGGACGACTATGAAACTTTGACAAAAGGTTGAGAATTCGACTCAGTACATGACGACGAAGACAACACAACGTATGAGAACGCAAAGTAACGTAGCTTCCTAGTTTTGACTTGAAACCTAATGAGTGAATAACCGAAATGATCGGGACTCAATAAGGAATCATATGAGATCATGTTCAAGCCCAAAAACAATAAAACAAAAACAAATAAACACAAAGTCACACAAGTATGCCATTTCCTAGAGATAGTCATAGAACATGCAATTTCACAATGTTTGTTAAATGAAATCTAATGCATGTGCATACTTCAATAAGTGTGTAAGTCTGTTATACCAATGGTGTACAACTATGCAGGGATACAAATGAATGCCATGTGTGTGTGTACCTTAAGGCCTTGCAAGAAGATAGAGGTTTAAGTATACCTTTGATGCTTTCTCCGCTTGAAGGCTTCACTTTGTTTGATATGTTGCCTAATTTCCTTGAAACTTGTAAAACCGATAATCCTATACTACTAATCAATACAAAGAAAATGTTGTTTTGATATAGAATAGTGCCAACACAACTCAAAAACCTAACATCATCATATAAACATTAGCCTAGAGGGATCCTAGGGTATAGCTAATAGCTTCTTGTATTCCAAATCTATGTTTTCAAAGTTCAAGCCGCATCCCCGCAAACTTTTAACTAACGACTACACAATGAAATAGAATAAGGGTGCGTTTATTAATTGGGAATGAGTGGAATCAGAATCAAGTTTCATTGGAAAGAGAATGGAAGGGAATTAGAATTAAGTTACTAAATTCCATTACCGTGTTTACCAACTTTTTAAGAATTAGAAATTGAATCAAATTTATACAAAGTTGATTACAAAAATACCCTTGTATACAAAAAATAGTTAATTTTTTTTTGAAACATTATACAAAAAATAGTTGTATATACACATGTGGGAGAAGTATGAGTATAGCTAATAAATAAATTTTAAAAAAAAATTAAGACAAAAATAAATTCAGAGCAAAAGCAACACAATTTTTTTTTTTTTTTTTTATCAAACATTTTTTAACAATTGACAACTCATATATATATATATATATAAGAAAAAATCAAGTCAATAGTTCACTTTTTTTTAATACTTCGTAGTTCATATTTAGTTTATATATATATATATATATATATATATATATATATATATATTATCAAGTCGGGTATACCTGAAGATATTATCGTGCGGTTTCATTAATTCTCACTATCGAGAAATAGTGTAAATTTTTTAAAACTAATTCTCTAAAATTAGTGAAACTGCACGATAATATCATCAGGTATACCTAACCTGATAAGTGTTGTGTGTATATATATATATTAAGTGAGAATATTTTAGTAAAAAGATATGAATTCTCCTTTCAATCAGGAAATAGAACTTGATTCCGAGGGGTGAGTAGGGGAAACAAGTTAATTCTTGATATGTGTGTGAGTTCCACGAAACTTAATTCCCCGCATATTTAGAAAATCAAAAATCAGTAACTTAATTCCCTTTCAATAGAAGAATTTATGATTAGTAAACACGTCATAAGAGAAAAATGATACCATAATATTAAGGGTAGTAATATTAAAGAGCAAATTACACAATATTTCCCTGAGATTTGCTCTTTTACACAGAGAAAAAACTTTATCGTTAATTGACACTCATCTTCCATACTATTAGTCAAGCTTAATTGTTCACCAAGTTTAATTGTCAAAACTAAGGGTATTTTCGTCATTTCAAACAAATTTAAAAAAATTGAATAGAAATTAAAAAAAAATAAAAAAAAATTAAACATGTTTAAAATCAAAAAGCCTACACATAACAAACCAATTCCAAACCAACAAAACACAACACATAACAAAAAGTTCAAATGTTTCATCTTCGACATCTGCTTTAATACACAGAAAATAAATGATATCAAACACATCCAAACAACACATAACAAAATGTCAAAATCAAACATGATATCAAACCAATAAAACACAACTTCAATGATCCAAACACTAGCAGTAGAGAACAGATTGAAGAAAATTAAGAATTAAAAACACATAAAAACAAATCAATAGAAATCAAAAAGGCCATACCTGAAGATGGAAAGCAGAGAAGAGGTGGCACATGTGAGCAGGAGGAAATCAACGGCCAACAGTTGACAAGCGTTGGAAGTCACCCAATCACTTGACTCAACATTAAAGGAAGTCGACGAGAGACGAACAAAAGAGAAAGCCAATGCAAGCAAAGGACGACTGTCCAAGGAAGAATCATGGGACATAAGCGGCGGAGGAAGAGCGACAGAAAAAGAGAGAAACGAGAGAGTTCTAATTGATGAAGGCACACAGATTGACTGTGTAATACTACATTGTAAAATTTGGTATTTGCGAAAAAAGAGAAGAAGAGAATTTGTGAATTTTTTGTATAATTCTTGAATAGAGAATTACAAATATTTATACAACTAATACAAATGAGAAAGGGGAAACTAATTTAATTACAATTGATTCTAGTCAACTATACTGATTAATATTGATTGATTCTAGTCAACAATTCTAATTAATATTGATTGATTATAGTCAACTATAATAATTAATATTGATTGATTCTTCATAATAAACACCAATGAATGCCTGTGATACTTGAAAATAACCAACTAGATTCTTTCCTTTAATACTCCCCCTCAAGTTAGAGCGTGAATGTCAAGAACGTTTAACTTGTGAAGAAGTGTGTGAAATGGTGCTTGACCCAATGCCTTAGTAAATATATCTACAATCTGATTCTCTCTAGACACATAGGCTATTTTAATTTCTCTTCGATTAATGCGCTCCCGGAAAATATGACAGTCAATCTCAATGTGCTTCGTTCTTTCATGAAAAATCGGGTCAGCAGCAATGTGCATGGCTACTTGGTTGTCATAGTATAATGTCACAGGTTGTGGATGGTCGATGTGTAAATCTCACAATAAATATCTCATCTAAGTTAATTCACAAGTGATAGATGTTATAGACTTGTACTCTGCTTCAGCTGAAGATTTAGACACTGTAGTATGTTTCTTGCTTTTTCAGGAAATTAGAGCTTTTCCAAGAAAAACACAATAACTTGTTACTGATCGACGTGTTGTAATGTCTCCGGCCCAATCTGCGTCACAAAACCCAACTAAATTCAAATCACCTTTAGATGGAAAAAAATAACCCTTGACTTGGTAAACCCTTCAAGTATCAAAGCAAACGATGAACTGAGTCAAGATGAGGTCGTCTAGACTCCTGCATAAATTGGGTAAGTGTGTTAACCGAAAAAGAGATTTATGGTCTTGTGATAGTTAAGTATATCAACTTCCCCACCAGTCGTAAATAATGTGTCGGATTTTTGAGTAAGTCACTGTTGGTAGAAGTGAGCTTCAAAAATTGTTCCATGGGGAATTTAGTAGGCTTCGAACCAAGCAATTCAGCCTCTTGAAGAATGTTAAGAGTATACTTACATTGATTGATAGAAATAATAAGTTGAGATCGAGCTATTTCAACCCTAAGAAAATATTTCAACACCCCTAAATCCTTCACTTGAAGAAAGACCCAAGAAAAGTCTTCACATCATTGATAGCCTTAGGATTATTCCCTGTTATAATCATATCATCAGCGTATAATAGGATGGCTATAAAAGAGTCTCCATACACCTTTGTAAAGAGAGAATAGTTAGCTCGAGGTTGTTGGAAGCCAAACTTGTTGATGGTGGTAAGAAACTTGTGGAACCATGACCGTGAGGCTTGTTTCAACCCATATAAGGATTTGTGGAGTCAACACACAACTGGCTCCCCTTATCGACGAAAGCTCAAAGGAAGATACATGTATACTTCTTCAGTAAGATCTCGATGTAAGAAGACATTTTGGACATCCATTTACTGGAGGCTCCAATCATGAACAAAGGCAATGGTAAGAAGACACCGAAGAGTAGTGAGCTTGGAAACGGGAGCAAAAATTTATGTGTAGTTAATGCCCTCTCTTTGAGTAAACCCCTTAGCAACTAGGCGAGCCTTGTATCATTCAACTGTGCCATTTGAGTTATATTTGATCTTGAATACCCATTTGCACCTAATGGGATGGTGACCCGATGGGAGGGGAACTAGAGACCAAGTCTTGTTTGTCAAGTGCCGTGATTTCAGCTTTCATTGCCTCAATTCATTTTGGATCCATACAAGCCTGCTCATAGGTTTCTAGGTCGATCAAGTGAGAAACATTAAAAGCAAAAGTTCGATGATCATGAGAAAGGTTAGAAAATGACATGTACCTTGACAAAGGGTGATGCGTGCTTGATTCAACTAGAAGAGACGAGTCTGAAGCAGGCAGAGTATGATTGATTTGATAATCTTTGAGGTGTGCTGGTGTATGGCTTGGCCGGGTGGATCGTCGGAGGACTGTGACAATTGTCGTTTTTGCATGTCAAAATATTTATATTTAAAGTTCAACCTCGCTAGTGCTAATGACTAGTATAGCAGCAAGCAAGGGTATCGTTTCGCAAGGAGGTGAGATCCGTCAATCGTATCAAGTTTTAGTATTTATTAAAAGCAATATAAATAGAATGCGGAAATGGAAAATGAAAATGAAAACAAGTAAAAAATCAAAGAGACTATGAAGAGGTAAGAATGGTGTTTAAAGTGATAAATAAAATGGTTGATTTGAGAGGTGTAGGATGTAGGCACACAAGGGTTAATAAGTTCACCATGCAACAAGTGCACAAATAGTTGGTTGTTAAGCATGAAGTGCATCCAATTCAAGTTAAGGGTTCATTCTTGCCTCAATCCGATTTATACCCATTCATAGAGCTAACAGTTGAGGAGTGTGCTGAGAACCTCTCAAACATGAAACCGCAACCAACATATGTGAATCGATTCTACAAACAACTACGCTCAAATGCCCAAGATAAAATTCGTCTCGACTCTAATCCTCACCAGATTTCAATCATATTTTCACTCAAAACTTAGGCGCACTCTCTATCAAACATATGCGATTTGGAGTTTAGGTATATGGAATCAAATATAATCGCATATGAGTATTTTCCAATAACGCACATTTTCTGAAAATGGATCTCATGAAAGGAATTGAAATGCCATGAACATGGAAAGACTTGCATCGACTCACATTCCCAAGATAGACTTCCTAAGAGATCAAATGGGCTTTTCCTTAATTGTATTGTGGCTAAAGGTGATTTGTGGTGGTGTACATAGAGGATATGGTAGGAATGGGTAGATAAAGCTACTAACCATGCCAATGTGTTTACACATTATAATTACAACAATTTGAGTGTCTAGGCTATAAACTTTACATTGAACATTTGGGCTAACATTTGTACCCTTAATTGTGAGTAACTTTACATTTGATGAACTTGAAGGCTTAAGTGTTTATATTGCACACTTTTTCTTTTTAAAGCCTTTGCCTTGCACAATTTACATATATTTGCCTAAGTACACGCTTTACACATTTTAGAGCTAGCTTCTCCTAAGCTATGCACCTTAACATAATCAATAACTAGGGAATATGGTTAAGTGTTTGGGTTGTGTAGGTGTATGGATAGGTTAAGTGTTTGTCCTCAATTGAATCGATGAAAGCACATATCTAGGGACAAGTGTTTAGGCTATTTTAGTAGTTATGCACGACACTAGCTCAAAATCATTTCTACAAGTCCATCTAATAAGGGAATACAAGTTTCAACAAGCAGTCCACTTGAACCTCGAATATATATATATAAAACGAGTCTAATAATCTAAGGATAATCTAGGAGGGGGGGGGGGGGGGGGGGGGTGGTGAATAGATTATAATCGATAATTATCCAATTTTCGTGATTAGTCAATTTTTACGAAAATACCCCAAACTAGTCACTAAATAAAATCAAGTGTAAAAATGCGGAATATAAAAGACACTTGATTTTTATGTGGAAACCTTTAACAAGGAAAAACCATGGGCTATTATGTGCGTCACACTTGAACCTCGAATCCACTAATTACAATGGTGTTTACAATCTAGGTTGACCACGTCAAACCCTACGATCACTAACCCACCACTACTACCCGCATACCTTTAAAAGTGAACCTAGTTCCTTGTTTGCAAACTACCAAATGGTAAATATAAAACTTGACTCTCAAAGAGAAGAGATAAACAACCTAAAGTGAATATGTGCAATATTCAGAGTGCATAAATGCAAGGTCAAAACATTTAAACTTATCTAGACATGGATGAACATGTTAAAGACATTCTTAGATATCAAGTAGCTATATGGCATGCATACAACTTAGCTATATGTGCAACCAAAGTCCTATATGCAATAGCTATCACAAACAACTCACAAAACACAATAAAAATGCAATCTTGTAAAGCAAGAACATGTGAAGAGATGCAAATAATGTTTTAACTACAAATCATGTGAGTAATAAAGAAAAACCATGAGAAATCATACCTAGAACATGCTGGATGATGTGTGAAGATGATGGATTTTAGATTTGGATGAGAAAAGATGAAATCTTGGGAGTCTCTCTATTGAAAAATATATATTTTTTCTAAAAATATATATTTTTTCACTATCAAAAAGTGAATGACGAAGTGAAGAAGAAAATCAATATATATATATATATATATATATATATATTAGGTCACAAAAATTACACCCTTTTTTTTAGATAGGAGAGGTTAAAAACAATTGAGAGTTATGTAGTGAGGTGAGCTCACGTGAGAGGAACCCAAGTAAACCAATAATGGATCATGTCAAGTGCATGTGTGCATCACAAGGATCATTACATAAGAGGTTGCATGTGGAACTAAAACACACAATAAAAAGACCTTGAAATAAAAAAAATATCAAAAAAAGAAAAAAAAAAAGAAAAAGAAATCAGCGTGAGGTTGGCATGTGGCTCGCGTGGCCAAGAGGCTTGGTGGCCGTGAGGTGCGCACGCCTCTCATGCCAACCCTCTCTTGGTGTGGCTTTCATGCCACACCAAGACGATTTCCGTTCCGAGCGTTCTTCGGTCCAGTTTTGACCCCAAAGCTCGGAATTCGATTCCGTTTTCGGAGTATACACCTAGATTCAATCACAAACACAAAAAATTATATAACTTTCCACTTGAAGCTTGGAATTCGATTTCGGTTTTCGAAAAAAACACGGAATGTCCCAAATGTCTCGTAAATCATCCGAAACACATAGACAAATCTCCGAATCGTTCAGAACTCATCTAGGGACAAGTAAAAAATAAAAAATCTCAAAAATATAATTATTTGAAATACAATGAGATTTTACCAACCATACCAAAACAAACACAAATGCTAAAATGCATTAGTTGTGTGTGTGTGGAACTAATCTCTTCAAGAAATAGTCAAGATAAGTAAATTACCTTCCTTAAAGCTCTTGATGTCCACAATAAGGTCTATTAGCATTTGAAGAGATTTCTTCAATCCTAAGCTACCCTTACATAGTTGAACCGCATTGTGGTTTTGTCAACGAAATAAGTCAATCAAAAAGTGAGGCACTTACAAATGTTCTATGGCAATCAATGCTAAGTTGATGTACAATGAGATCACAATTAAGAAAAAAAAAATCAAAGAGTGTATAATAGTAGAAACAAAACCCACAAACTTTTTTTATTTAGGCACAGTGTAGCTCACAGGTAGTCTCCAGTATTTTTTTCCTAGACTGAATAAGCATAGAGGTCTCATCCACCTCAACATCAAAAGATTAGCATTGTATAAGCAAATTTAAGCAATGCACAAAGCTAAGAGCATGCATGATATGTCTCAATCGACACGCAAAGAAAAACAACTTAACCAAAAATGGACTCATTTCCAAAATAAATCAAAATTGATCGTTTTGTGTAGAGATTTGAAAATTTTCTAAACGTAACAAAAATAAAAAAAAAAATAGACAATGAAGGTATCCACACCCCCAAACCTATACTCAACATTGTCCTCAATGTTGCTCAAATCATAAAATATGGATAATGCTTAGCAAAATTTGGAGATAAGAACGAAAAACAAAAACTAGCAACAAAACACAACAAATCCTAAGATCTAAGCACAATACAATTATACTCTTAGATCTAAACAAAAATAAAAATTACCAACACTACAAGCATAACATTATAGACATTAAGTTCATGGGCAATTTCTGCCCAAATCAACAATTAATCCACAAGCACTCAATTGAAGCTCAAAATTTAAAGGATATCTCTTGTGGCTACAACCAACATGGCTATTTGTGGCGCTGTCGTTTCACTTGGGAGTTGTTGTGGTGCAATCAAAGTACCATACCATTGTTCTCAAAAGTTATGTGGTCCATCCGACCTAAAAATATCATTTCCTTGCACAAGCACAACTCAAAAACATCAAATGCATATGCGTAAAGCAAAAAAAGAAAAACAAGTGTTTATTTTCAACACATCTAAACATAATCCACAAAGCAATTAAATCTAAAAATTTACAGAACCTAAGCTAAAACAATAAACAATCAATGAATACACCTCCCCGGCAATGGCGCCATTGACAATCGTCGTTTTTTCATGTCAAAATATTTATATTTAAAGTTCAACCTTGTTAGTGCTAGTGACTAGTATAGTAGCAAGCAAGGGTATCGTTCTGCTTAGAGGTGAGATCTGTTAATCGTATCAAGTTTTAGTGTTTATTAAAAGTAATATTGTTAGGTTTTTGGTTTGTGTTGGCATGTGTTCCATATCAAAACGTTGTTTATCTTGTATTGATAAGTGGTCTTAGAAACGATGATTTAAAGCTTCAAAGAAAAACTTGGCTATAGCTCATGCAAGATGGTGTCTTGAAAAGGGGAATAAGCTACATTGTTCATCAAATGTATATTAGGCCTCATTCCTCTTACAAGGCATAGGCATACACACACATGGCATTCATTTGTGTCCCTGCATAGTTGTACACCTTTTATATAACACATTCACACACTTGATGAAGTATGCACATGCATTAGTTTCAAATTGATAAACATTGTAAAATTGCATGTTTTATGACTATGTCTAGGAAATGGCATACTTGTGTGATCTTGTGTTTATTTGTTTCCGTGTTATTGTTTTTGGACTTGAACATGATCTCATATGATTCCTTATTGAGTCATGGTCATTTCGGTTTCTCATTCATTAGGTTTCGAGTTCAAACTAGGAAGCTACGCTACTTTACGTTCTCATTCGTTGAGTTGTCTTTGTCGTCATATTCCAAGTCAAATTCTCAACATTTTGTCAAAGTTTCATAGTAGTCCTTATGCATGAGGGAGTCACGGTTCATAATCCGAAAATAGATTCTAATTTGGAGTTTGGAGGCCCGAATACGGTCGAAGAACACGAGAGGAGTGCGAGGGAAGCAAGCATTGGCCAACAACCAAGCTTGGAGAGGTGCGTGAAAAGGCCGTGAGCCTCATGGCCCATACACCTCTCTGCCCCGTAAGGCTCATGCGCCTCTCACGGGAGCATAAGGTGGCAGCCTCTAATTTGTTGGTTCTTTCCCTCTCTTCATTTCATTTAAACGTTCTCCTTTCCCTCCCATTTCATTCCAAGAAGAAAAATTAGAAAATGCAAGTGCAAAATTTTCTCTCAATCATTCTCACCTTCCAAACACCATAACTTTCTTATACGAAGTCAGAATTAAGTGATTCAGTTGAAGAAGTTTTGTAATCAAGTCCTCTACTTTTTCCAAGTGGTCTAGTAGCTGTTTGATCGAGTTTTCCAGTGGTTCTATCCACAAAACCGAACCAGCTCATTAATCATAGGTATTTGACTTATCTTTGTGTTTTCTTCTTTTATAACCTTCAATTACCTTGGGGTTTCTTCTTCGATATGTATGTGTATATATGATGAATTCTATGGAGAAAGATAGCTTCTTAATCAAACCTAATCAAGTCTAATTAGAGACATATGTGAACCAGTTTTCTAGGATTCTAGGTTTTTACATGTTTGAGTGTTGTATTGTGATTAGTTTGATATCTAGGGTTATTTGTGGATTGATTGATTCATTTTATGATCAATAACTTTGTCATGTGCTTGGATCATCTAATTAAACAAATCTAGGATTAGCACTTGTGATTTTGTATTTAGAGCCTAATATGATTTAATTGATTATTCATTATATCCTTGCTCTAAATGTTAGCTAGAATATTCATTAAACACATTTTGTGATTCTAGCATTTTTTGTGTATGTTTCTAATATCTTGAATATGTGCTTCATGTATATGATTTATTCAAGTGTTAGATGTGTGAATGAAATTAGGAGCTATATGTGTTAGGTGTTTTCACATTCTCTAGGTTTTAATTCAAGTTTTGCATCTAGACTATTTGACTTGTGTTCTCACATGATTTAAGTCTAGTGTCCATGGAATGTATTGATCACATGTTCTATGTTGAATTGCTTGTTTGCATCATTTGCATTCATGGATCACACTTAGGAAGTCCTTGTAAAAGGCATGAAGTCTTGACTAGGACAAGGTGTCCGAATAGTTAAGCAAGGAAGTCTTGGTTAGGACAAGAGGTCCAGATAACCAAGTAAGAAGTCATGGCTAGGATCGGGAAGGTCTGGATAGCTATGTAAGGGAGGCTCTCTAGAGGCATGAGTGCCTTGGATAGGGAGTTGGCTACATTATTGGTAGGCTCGGGCGTTTGGATAGACATTGACTTCAATAGAGAGTGGTATATAGGATATGTATGCACTCTTGAGGAATTTATAATCTTTCAACGATGTTGGTTAGACATAGACACCAATATATGGTGGTTTCACATCATTGAGGGATTTCTTATCTACCAATAGGGATTTGGTAGACATAGACTCCAATAAAGAGTAGATCATAGGTTAGTCATTTTTGAGGAATTTTTAATCTATCATCTAATATATATAGTACCCAATGGTTATAGTTCAACCCGTGGATGTTTCCTCCTTGGAGGTTTTACTACGTTAAAAAATCTCTTGTATCAATTCTTTCTATTTCTTTCTCTCATATTTGTTTATGTGTATGTTTTAATCTTATTGCATAATATCCTCTTGTGATGTATATTGTAATAAGATTTTGGTTAAGTGTGATATGTAAGCAAATCATTTTGATCATAGTTGTATATGTAATTATTTTGTTCTTTGATTCTTTTGTATAGTTATATTTTGATTGATACTTGTAACACATTGAACATTATTAGAAATACAAGTATTCTTTATTGATGAGTTTTTAATGTTATTCTTCCTCTTGATTCTTGTTAATGTATGGACAATACTTTAATGATCACATGCTTATCTTGTCTATACTTGTATGTATGGTTTATGTGTTGTAATGTAAGCTACATTGAGGGACAAACTTGAGTTTGTTTCAAGGGATTGAAAAATGTGTAAAAACCCATTCACCCATAGGTATGCTTTAGGCAATTTAACTACGTTTGTACATTTCAAATATAAATAGAATGCGAAAATGGAAAATGGAAATGAAAACAAGTAAAAACAAAGAGAGTATGAAGAGGTAAGAACGGTGTTTAAAGTGATAAATAAAATGGTGGATAAGAGAGATGTAGGATGCGGACACACAAGGGTCAATAGGTTCATCATACAATAAGTGCACAAATAGTTGGTTGTTAAGCATGAAGTGCATCTAATTCAAGTTAAGGGTTCGTTATTGCCTTAATCCGATTTATACCCATTCATAGAGCTGACAGTTGAAGAGTGTGCTGAGAGCCTCTCAAACACGAAACAGCAACCAACATATGTGAACTGATTCTACAAACAGAACTATATTGAACCTCAATAATATCTTCGTAATGTAAAACGGCAACGTGTAAATCTAATGAATGTGGAAAGAGTAATTGTATCTCCAACCATAACTCACCTAGAACCCCTAGAATGAGAAATAGCCAAAGACCAATGATTGTGACTCCAACCATGACTCACCTAAAACCTTTAGAGTGAGAAATAACCAAAGTCTAATTAATTAACAAGAACAATGAACCAAAACTCTTCTATTATGGAAATTATTAGTTTCATCCGTTCTTTTTAGATAATTGGTCAAGACTATGCCCATAAGGCCCTCCAAAGGCACAACCCTAACTCAAAGTCACTCGAACCCATTCATGACATGTAATTTTGACCTTCCATCAACATACAAACACAAAATGGGATATTTGATTACAACAATTCCTAAATTACATTAATCTACTCCTAATCCCATCCCTGAATACATATTAATTTCCAATCATCCATAAACATGCATTTCAAGATAAGAGATATATTCAATAATAATCAAGAATTAATCAAAACACAAATTGGATATAAAAACAACCATCACATATATTGAGCACAAAATAGGTTTACAAATATTCCCAAGTGGGGATTACACATCTAAGAAAAAAAAAAATATAGAGAGATGAGATAAAAAGATAATTCAAGTGGAGAGCCCCTCCAAAATGTGCTAATCTCTTTCAACCATGCTTGGCTCGAAATTGGTCCAAAGACCCTCCTTTCTCCTCATAATATACTCCTAGATGGATGGATGATGAGTAGAAGGTGAGATAGGGAGCATCCATGGAGGAAACACCTCCATGGAAGCTCTAGAAAACTTCTCTCTCTCTTATTTGTGGAAGAAGATGAATAGTTCGATGTGCAGTTGGTGTCTCTATTGAGAGATGAGAATAAGATGTTTATATAGTGTTTAGAGGTTAGGGCTAAAATGGGGATGAATTGACGAGTTTGCCCCTCACATTTTGCCTAAAATCGGGTTGACGTTGGGTGATCGGCTGTTGAAATTAGCGGCTAAGCTGCCATTCCAAACCACCGAATTAAACTGGTATCCTCTGCCGATAAATGGTGGTTGGAGATCGATGGTTGGTAACCACATAATCAACCGCCGAATGCTTATGGACTTCTCTGATGTTGAATGTGTTGGGGTTTTTGCCCTAAGCTTGTAATTTATAAATGTAAATTGAACATAAATAAAAGAAGTAGTTTATTCATTTAAATTGTCTCATACATTCATATATAACATGTGCACTTAACATCCAAGATTGTCGGATGTATTTTCAAACTGAGTATATGAATGTCATATACAGATGGATTCAATTTGAAACGAGCAATCTAAAGTATCCGCAGATATCAAATAAAGCTGGGTACTTTATTTATGGTTAATCTACAGCTGCGGTCCATTCCATAATGTATGGTGATCTTATCCTAGATCATTCATATGGTGATATGAGAATAGAGGCACCTTGTATGATGTAATCATATAGGACTAGGCCACGATCTATATGAATCTCTCAATAAGATCCGTTATATGATGAGATTCATATATATCGACAAAAGATGGCTATATATGAGTGATCTTAATCTTGAGTGTCTTATCAACCCCTTAGGTTAGATCGTGTTTTTTGATATACAATGGGTGAGATCAAAGTTACATTCCCGGTCAATATGCTTGGTATGTTGGAATCGCGATTTGGCTTGTGGTTGGGAAGGTTTGTACACAATAGAGGAATCCACTCCTTCTTGCGAGAAATAGATAGTAGTTTCCTTAAGGGTTGATTCGGGGCTTGAACAATATGAGTGCTCTCCTTCTTCTGTAAGGAAGTTAGGATTTATTGTTCATTAGAGAATTAAAGGTACTTAAAGGAAAAAATATAATTAGAGGGGTATAACGGACTTTATGACTCTAATTATGAACTACTTGTGGAGGATCATACCATATGTAATAGCTATATTGATGGACAACTATAATTTCAGTTTGTGTAATACATCTACAGTTGGGAGAGTACAGCCTCGGGTTTTTAGTGGAATAACTCCGAGGTTAATAATCATGAAATATTAATTAAAAAGTTTAATTAATTATTTTTAAGTATTATTAGAGCTCAAAACTATCGGTCCATTAGGTCCCCTTACTAGCCTGATTGATTAAAGGTAACAAGGGTCACGATTAATTAATTGGATTGTCCAATTAATTGTGTTATGAAAGTGACATGTATTTATTCATGGACTAATTGAATAACGAGATTATTTAATTAATGTTTTAATAATTAAATTAATTAAATAATTAAAATATTTAATTAATGAATTCATAATTATTAATTATTAATTAATTATCAAATAGAGGTTGTAGATTCAAGTCATGACTGAGTCTGAGGCATAAAATAATTAGATTATTTTATTCTTAGCTAAGTCTAGTGTTTAAGTTTAAGTCAACTAGGGTTATGTGGGAGTTAGAATCTTACTCTATCTAGAACACTTAAATGATAATTATCTTTTTGAATATATAAAGATATATTTGAAAAAGATAATGATCTAGTTATTAAAATATATAAAGATATGTTTATATAACTAGATAATAGACACTTAATGGTGATTGATTTTATTCACAAAGTCTGATGAATTGAATTGAACCAAAAATTCATGCAAAAGAAAAGGAAACACAAAACAGGGGTGCGGCCAACTCAAGGAAAAAGGGAAAAAGAAAAAGTTTCTTGTTTTTGTAAGAGGGTGGCCGAACTTCACCATACAAGGCAAGGGTTTGCTTTCGTGTGTCTCTTCTACCTCCATTCAAGTTCCTTGAAGATCGTGACGTGCCCACACACAGTTGCTGGATCACGGGACATAGTGAGGAAGACGTAGTGGTTCAAAACAGAATAAAGCTTAAAGAAATGAAGGAGTTGATCTACAAGGGTATGATCTAATTCTATTTATATATTCTCATATATTGTATACGGTTTACATGTTGCATAAAAATTTTAAAACATATTTTCCACTGCACAACGTAAATCCGGGTTCCTACAAAATGACGGTTTGTAAATTTACGGTGGGGCTCGTCAAATGCAACCTCCGATTGCCTGAATTTCTGCACTTGTCCATAAGCTGCTGGAAAACAGAGATGGCTTTCAGCCGCGGTCTAGTGTCGTGTTCTGGCTTGACGACGGATCAACCATGGAGACATATGAATTCGCTTGGCCATGACTAGGTTTAGATCACGTCGTGGTCTGCGTCACACTTTGCATACTTTCCAATTATTCCGTTTTTAGCTCATTTTGCCTCCCAAACTTAACTTTAAGCTCAAATACCTGTTGTAGGGAATATGTACCATTGTACCTCCTCACGGCTCAAACAAAACATTATATACAAAAATATGCTCAAAAACGAAAACAAACGACAGGAAATGGGGGACCTCAAATAGGTATAAAATAGTACGATTAGACTGTTTCTGCCTCTGTCATGGGGGTCTGATCGATTGGTGAGGATTTTCTAGTCGATCAGTGGGTTCCATATCCAAAGTAATCACCGTCTTAGATGGTCCAGTGGGTTCGGGACTGGTTGTTTGAGACTTGTTTTGTGGTGTTTGCGGGTTGTTTTGTGGTAAACTTGGTTTATTTGGTGTGAGGTAAGATATAGGTGTGTCATTGGTGATGTTTACAGGTATTGGAAGTGTGGGAAGGTCATTTGGATTGGAATGCAGTATGGTGGTATATGGAAAAGTGTTTTCATGGAAGATTACGTCTCAAGAGGTGATGAGTTTTCTATCATCCAAATCATAGACGAGATACCTCTTTTGCCACGGTGGATACTGATGAGGTCGTTTGTTACTCAACAAAATGATGTGTTTATGTTCTTTTGAAAACTGTGTTTTAGCCATTAAAAATCCTTTAAGATGATAATTCTTAGCAACTGATAAGCAAGATTCGTTCCACAGGGAGATGGAGCAATGTGTTAGATTGATTGACTAATCTAAAGCAATAAAATAAATCATTGAAAATGGATAGTTGTATGGTTTTACAAACCACAAAAATCGCAATTAAAATAAACATACAAAAATGATAGGAAAAATAGAAGACTCAACAATCTTGATAAGAGAGAAGATGTAAACAATTAAAATAGATGCTAGGGAATAGATGGAGTTGCAAATGGATATGGGTAATGCTTTCAAACCTCAATAATGACCAATCTCTTAGATGCTAACCATTTGTTTTCTAAGGTGTGTCTAGATCATTACTATGACACTACAACAAAATTATACAATTTGATCAGTCTATTTCTATGCTTATATTTTGCCCTTTTTGCTTATGTTTATGCTTGTTTATTGGGTCTTTTTGGTGGGTTGATGTGTTTGTTAAGTCTTTGCAGGTCTCTTACCATAGAAATGTTGATCGGATCGTATTCTGGAGATGATAGAGTCAAATGATGCAGAAAGGGCATTTTTCTCCCATTTTTCCGCGGCCCATGCCGCCCATCAGGCAGTTGCACCGCCGGCGGTGCAACAGGCGCCAGTGATACCCCATTTTCCGCTGGCCATGCCGCTCAAGAGGCAAGTGCCTACTCAGCGGCACGCCAAGCGAGCCATTCCAGTGTGTGGAGTTAACTTTTTCCGCTGCCCATGCAAGTGCCTACCAAGCGGCACGTTGAGCGGTGGACCGCCTCCTCGTCTTCTCGTCACTGCAGAAGACCTATAAAAAGAAGGGAATAAGAGAAAATAAGGGTTCGACATATAGACAGATAGAGAGAGTTTTTAAGACCACCATTCTTTGATTCTTTTCATTCATTCCATCAGAGGAGATTACTTGGAGCAGGAAGACGACGGAGATCGCAAGTCAGAAACATCACACCATAATGGGTTCTATCTTCATCTCTTCTATATTTTTGTTCTCTCCATTGATGTGTAACTAAACCTTTATTAGGGGATTGATGTAACCAATTTTGGACAACTCTATGTAATCAATTAGTCTATCTTTTTGTTAATCAATTGGGTTTTAGTCTTGTCTATTGAATTAATTGCTCTATATTATTGATTCATATTATTTTGTGGCCTCAATTGATATGAGTTTGTGATTTAGTTTATCTTTGAGATTAGGGTTTGGATGTGAATGGCCTTTCCATTTGAATCACAATCATAAGCTTAATAGACTTGAAAATTAATGTTTGCATGGCCTTGTGGCATTGATTTGGCTTAGAGTTTTGTTCATAGGGATTTCATTACTATCACTTGACACATGGCCTTTGTGCGAGTGGTGGGAAGGAGATTCGTTCTTAATTGTTTATCAAAACAAGCCCTAAACTTTATTGAAGTGTTTATTGAGACTAATTGAGAGCATTGAGTGTCTAAGAGAGGTGCATCGATTCCCTAGTTTCTCCCCATATATTCATTCGTTGATTTGTTTATTCGTTGATTTGATTTTTAGTTCAAATAGTCATAATTTAGATTAATCCTAGAGTTAAACAATCTTTCCAAAGAAAAGCATTATGCAATTTAGTTTTCGCATTTAGAGTCACCTTTGCTAGATTAATTGGTTTTAACTGATAAAATCACCGATCCCAGTGAACGAACTTTCTTAATAAATTGAACACAGAATTTACTGCATCAATTTTGGCGCCGCTGCCGGGGATTGGTATAGATTCTATTAGTTGGATCTAGTTAGTTTAGGTTAGGTAGTGTGTGTCATTAGATTTTATTTTTTAGTTTTTAGTTATTCTCTTGTTTCATCTTACTTCGTGGTAGTTGTGTTTTTGGTGTTTCAGGTTTTACAGGTGTATGAACGGACGTCGTTCGCTTGGAGGTATTCTGATCCCTGCTAACGACGAGATTGACCGAGTAGGCCGAGTTGCTAGACAATTTGAAGAGTTAGATCCTTTAGTTGAGGATATGGGTGATCACGGTGAGCAACGTGACCGGGTTATTCGAGCTGAAAGAGAGGATCATGATGAACAAGGTGTTCAGAATAGACAGGAAATTCGAGACAATCCACCGGGTCCTCCAAGACGTGCACTAGAAGATGAGATCAGACTAATGAGAGAGTCTGGACAGCCTATGTTGGGAGACCAACCTCAGCCTATTGTGTTAGATGCCTTAGCCAGGAGTTATGAGTTGAGGGGTAGCCATTTAAACATGCTGCCATCTTTTCACGGTTTGGCAACAGAAGACTGCCTCCAGTTTATGAAGGATTATCAAGCTACAGTAGGGAATTTCCCGATGGGCCGATTGACAGAAGAGCAGTTGAGGATGAGGTGTTTTCGGTACTGTATGAAGGACAAGGGCATCAAGTGGTACAATTCAGTAAGGGCAGGATCTTTGCGATCATGGGTTGATGTGTGTACTGCATTCTTCAACAGATTTTTCCCTGCTTCTAAAGCAAAAGAAGTCCGGATCAAGATAGCTAGTTTCAGTGAAGAAGATGGTGAGTCGTTCCATGAAGCATGGTCGCGATATAAGGAGCTGTTAGATCAAATTCCCCCTCACATGGTGACTGAGGAATACAAAGTCCGCACTTTTTATGATGGATTGACACCTTTCACACAGAACATTGTTGACAACGCCTGTGGGGGTATCATTACCAGGAAATCTGCTTTAGAGATTGCTGAGATATATGAAACTTTGGCTCTAAACTCCCAACATAGAAGTTCAATGGTCAGAAAGGGAGGTAAGTATGAGGTCAACCAGACAACTGGGGTGGAAATTCAGATGGCGAATCTAGCTAAGCAAGTACAAGCTATGATGGCCCAAAACTCGAATAGGGCTCAACAGCAGTTAGGGGTGAACTTAGTGCAAGATGGAGATGGGATACCATTTGAGACAGAGGAGGTTCAAGCTTTCAATTACCAAAGAGGGAGGAACGATCCTTACTCGAATACCTACAACCCTGCATGGCGTAACCATTCAATTTATCTTATTCTGACCCTAACACTGCTCTTAATAGTCATCAGCTCATTCCACAGAACACTCAGGGAACAAATCAAGGAGGGTACAACAGAGGCACTTACCAAGGTCAAGGTTCCAATAGTCAACCTCAACAATGGAACAATGCAGCTAATAGAGACAGTACCACCTATCAGCCGAAGAAGAGGTCCTTGGAAGAAATTGTGACATCCCTTGCTGAGAATACAGAGCGTTTCTCCCGTGATACAAATCAGAGAATTAACAACGTTGAGGCATCCATTAAGAATTTAGAAACACAGATGGGGCAAATAGTCGACGCAGTCCGCAAGAATGAACCAGGAAGGTTTCCTAGCCAATCAGAGCAAGCCAAAGCATTGACTGTGTTGAGAAGTGGGCGAGTGTTAGACACTGAAGTTGTCAGGGGGCAACAGAAAGAGGGCACCAGGGGATCAGAAGAGGTGAGTGAGAAGGAGACTAACGCAGAAGAAGAGGTAGTGGTAGAGACACCCAAGAAAACCTCAGTTTTACACAAGTCATCAGACCCTTATGTTCCACCCCCTCCTTATGTTCCACCAATTCCCTTTCCTGGGAGGCTTAAAAGGGACAAGCTCAGCAAGGCTTTCAAAGAAATTTTTGATGTTCTGTCCAAGGTACATGTGAACTTGCCTCTACTTGAGATGATAGAAAAGATGCCTGCCTATGCAAAATTTTTCAAAAGCCTTCACACCAACAGACAGAAATTTGGGCCGAATCATCAGGAATACATAGCAGGTAGTGCTAGTGCAGTTTTACAGAAGGAACTTCCTCCCAAGCTGAAAGATCCGGGCAGTTTCTGCATCAATATCACGGTAGGAGGTACCCAACTTGAAAGAGCAATGCTAGATTTAGGTGCCAGTATTAATTTGATGCCGTATTCTATTTACAAGCAGCTAGGGTTAAATGAGTTGAAGCCTACAACAATGTCACTTCTGTTAGCAGATGGTTCGGTAAGATATCCGAGAGGGCATGTTGAAGATGTTCTGGTTCAAGTTGGGAAACTTATAATTCCTGCTGATTTTGTGGTATTAGACATGGAGGATGTGAGCAAAGAGACTAACATGAGACCTGTTCTTTTAGGTAGACCGTTCATGGCAACAGCAAAGACATTTATTGATGTGCAGAATGGGAAACTGTCAATGACAGTGTTAGATGAGACAGTGGAGTTCAAACTTTTTGAAGCATCATCATACCCTGCCGGAGCTGATGATTGTTCATTCATCGAGGTTTTAGACCCTGGGGTTGATGGAGTATTCAAGGATGAGGATTTGGCAGATTAGGATTGGGATGATCAAGACGACATGACTGAAGATAGTTCTGAACTAGCTGAAGAAGAAGTTGCAGACTTCCAAGTTTCAACTGTCAGTTTTGCCAATGATCCACCACCAAAGTTGGAGCTCAAGGAGTTACCAACAACTCTGAAGTATGTGTATCTAGGTGATGATGAGACATACCCGGTAATTGTTGCTTCAGAATTGCAGGGTACTGAGGAAGAAAGGCTCATTGGGGTTCTACAGAAACATAAGTCAGCTATAGGATGGTCAATTGAAGATATCAAGGGAATTAGTCCAACAGTTTGCATGCACAAGATATTTCTCGAAGAAGAGTCTAGACCGTCAAGAGAAGCCCAGAGGAGATTGAATCCGATAATGAAAGAGGTAGTGAAGAAAGAGGTCCTGAAACTTTTACAAGTGGGGATAATTTATCCTATATCAGACAGTAAGTGGGTCAGCCCGATTCACGTGGTTCCTAAGAAATCAGGTATTACCGTGGTTCGCAATGAGCAGAATGAGTTGGTTCCACAGAGGCTTCAGACAGGATGGAGGGTGTGTATCGATTACAGGAAGCTGAACACTGCTACTAGAAAAGACCACTTCCCTCTTCCATTCATAGATCAGATGCTCGAGCGATTGGCAGGGCACAGTCACTATTGTTTCCTCGACGGGTACTCAGGTTACAATCAGATAGCTATCGCACCAGAAGATCAAGAAAAAACTACTTTCACTTGTCCATTTGGGACGTTCGCATACAGAAGGATGCCATTCGGTCTCTGCAATGCACCAGGTACTTTTCAGAGGTGTATGATGTCAATATTTTCAGATATGTTAGAAGAGATCATTGAGGTATTCATGGATGACTTCTCAGTGTTTGGGGATTCATTTGATTTGTGTTTGCACAACCTTACCTTAGTCCTTAAGAGATGCGAGGAGAACAATTTGGTGTTGAACTGGGAAAAGTGCCACTTCATGGTACAACAAGGGATAGTTCTGGGACATGTGATTTCAAGAAGAGGAATTGAAGTGGACAAAGCTAAGGTGGAGGTGATCAGTAGTTTACAGCCTCCAAAATCTGTGAAAGATGTGCGGTCTTTTCTTGGGCATGCGGGTTTTTACAGAAGATTTATAAAGGATTTTTCGAAGATAACAAGGCCCTTATGTTTGCTTCTACAAAAAGAAACTGAGTTTGAGGTGACTGAAGAGTGCATGGTGGCTTTTAACACTTTGAAGAGTGCATTGACTACCGCACCAGTAATAATTCCACCTAATTGGGAATTGCCCTTTGAATTGATGTGTGACGCTTCGGATTATGCTATCGGAGCAGTTTTGGGGCAGCGAGTAGATAAGGTTCCGCACGCAATATACTATGCTTCTCGAACCTTAAATGACGCTCAATTGAACTACTCAACAACTGAGAAGGAGCTCCTCGCAGTAGTTTTTGCATTGGAGAAATTCCGAACTTACTTGGTGGGCGCCAAAGTCATTGTATATTCGGACCATGCAGCCCTTCGTCATCTTCTTCAGAAAAAGGATGCCAAACCTAGATTGATTCGGTGGATCCTCCTGCTACAAGAATTTGACTTGGAGATACGAGACAAGAAAGGTAGTGAGAACGTGGTTGCTGATCATCTAAGCAGGTTAGTACAGGTAAACCCGGATGAGGTAGACATATTGCCATTGCATGAGAAGTTTCCGGATGAACAATTGTTGGCTGTAATGGATAGTGAACCATGGTATGCTGATCTGGTTAACTATTTGGTAAGTGGGGTAGTTCCAGAGGATTTGAACTCACAAGGAAGAAAAAGGTTCGTTACAAAAGCGAAAAAATACTTTTGGGATGACCCTTATTTGTACACTCATGGTCCTGATTCTGTGATAAGAAGATGTGTTCCTGAGTCAGAACAGATAGACGTTCTGAAATTTTGTCACGAGCTGCAATGTGGAGGACATTTTGGTGCAAGAAAGACAGCTTTGAAAGTGTTGCAATCTGGATTCTTCTGGGAATCGTTACATAAAGATACAGTTCGGTTTTGTTTAGCATGCGACAGATGCCAACGTACGGGGAGCATAAGTAAGCGAAATGAGATGCCCTTATCTGGAGATTTGATAATAGAGCTTTTTGATGTCTGGGGCATAGATTTCATGGGACCATTCCCACCATCTTGTGGTTATAGTTACATCTTGGTAGCAGTTGATTATGTGTCAAAATGGGTAGAAGCAAAGGCTACAAGGAATAATGATGGTCAAACTGTGGTGAAATTTGTGAGGGAGACGATATTTGCAAGATTCGGGACCCCTAGAGCTATCATTAGCGATGGAGGTACGCATTTTTGCAACAGATCCTTTGCTGCACTTTTGAAGAAATATGGTGTAAGGCATAAGGTTGCTACACCATACCACCCACAGACTTCAGGACAGGTTGAGGTCAGCAACAGACAAATCAAGAGTATCCTAGAGAAGACTGTCAATTCCACTCGAAAGGATTGGGCGTTGAAATTAGATGATGCATTGTGGGCCTACAGGACAGCTTTCAAGATCACCTATTGGGATGAGTCCATATAGGTTGGTCTTTGGGAAGGCGTGTCACCTTCCAGTAGAACTCGAGCATAGAGCCTTATGGGCAGTCAGGAAGTTGAACTTTGATTATGACAAGGCCGGTGAGGAGAGGAAACTTCAGCTGTGTGAACTCGAGGAATTTCGCTTGGAAGCGTATGAGAGTGCAAAACTATACAAGGAAAAAACTAAGTTGATACATGACAAGATGATAGTGCATAAAGACCTTCGTCCCGGTATGCAAGTGCTGGTGTTCAACTCCCGGCTGAAGCTGTTTCCCGGTAAGTTGAAGTCTAGATGGTTTGGACCATTCAGGGTCACACAAGTTTTTCCCCATGGAGCTGTAGAAGTGCAAAACGAGAAGAATGGCAACATGTTCAAGGTAAATGGGCATCGGGTTAAGCCTTACATTAAGGATTTCGGAGCTGTCGTTCGATTGGAGGATTCCGTGCTTATAGAGCCGTAGAGCTCTCACACGTCTTGCCTAGACGCTAAATAAAGCGCTTGGTGGGAGGCAACCCACCTAGGTAACATTGTTTTTTCTCTTTCGTTTATTTTCTTTAGATTAATTTGAGTCAGTAATTAGTGTGAGTCGTCTGTTTAGTGAAGAGTATTATTCAATCCAGGTTTGGGGGAATCGAGATTTCCAGTTGTGTTGAGCTGTGTGCAGTTATGTTTTATGTGTGTGTTGTTTGCCTTGATCAAAACAGGTAGAACTGCACGAATTAGGGAATTAGCGCTCAATATGCCGCTCAAGAGACAGCCATGCCTGAGCCGCGGTACACTCAATGTTGCAACACTGGAATGGCTCGCCACCTAGACCGCTCAAGTGGCGTTGTGCATGGCCGGCGGTAAGTAAAGACCAGATGCTTGAAGAGTTTCACGCAGGATGGACCGCTCAAGATGCACATGCACGAGCCGCGGTACGAGCAACTTCACCAACACTGGAATGGCTCGTGCAAGAGACCGCTCAAGAGGCTCTCGATGGAATAGGGCCTGTCACATTTTTTAACATTTACCGTGGCCCATACCGCTGAAGAGGAACATGCATGGGCAGCGGTTACACCAGCGTGAGTACACTGGTTTGGCTCGCTTGCTAGACCGCCCAAGATGACAGCTGCACAAGCCGCGGCCAAAATTCAATGGACTCACTGATTTGGCTCGCCACCTAGACCGCCCAAGTGGCGCGTACCTGGACAGCGGTACGCCCGGCGGTCACTTACGCAAACGGTGCGTTTTGGACCTCAGGTAAGCATTTTTTTTTTTTCCCTTTACCGTTGACCGGACCGCTGCCCATGCAGCGTGTCTCGTCAGCGGTTGGTCAAATGTTGCCCTACACTATATAAAAAGGGGCGTGCAGTTTTGTGGGTCTCATTTGACCCACAAACGGCTGCAATTTTTTTCTCTTCCTCCTCTGTCTTTTCTTTTCTCTCAATTGCTCTCCATAGTTTCTACTCTCCTCAATTTCGACTACAAGGTATGCTTCCTCTTCTCTCTTCTATTTTACTTTAATGGCATTAACTTATGAAGTTTTGATTTTACAATGTGGTATGAAGAGATTGAGAGTTTTGCATGCTCAAATTCGGATTCTATGTCTTAATTACCAATGGGCTTTGTTCAAATTGATCTATTTAGCATGATTAAGTTTATTGGGTTGTGTTTTTCACTTGGTATATAAGGAATTCCGAAAATTGTTGTTCTTAGGAGAGTTTGAATGTCTTTGCTTGAATAATGGTTGCCATACTTGATTTTGAGGACTTACATTTGATTTATTTGGACTTGCATGTGGTTAATTTGGATTTGCATGTGATTTATATGGTATTATAAAAATATTGGGAACTGAATTTTGAAACGAAATGCTGCCGAATTTTTGGTAAAAATTTGTGTGTAATTGTTGGCTTGTGTTATCTACAGATGGCAAGGACTGCTATAGGGAAGCGTCCTCGGGTCAGTACATCCGATAAGGGGAAACAAAAGGCCTTGCCAAAACAAGCACAACACAAGGACTTTAAGAGTCGGTTCAGCAATTTCCTCAGGCGACCTTGGATTATTGAGAGGGGAATTGATGTTGAGAGTCTGGCACAGACACCTGTTCCACAGATGGTTACAGACCGCGGATGGGGTGGATATGTTGCACGCCCACCAAGGCCGAACAGGGGGATTGTCACAGAGTATTATGCTAGTGCTGTACCAGGGAGACTGTTGGTTGGAGAACCAGTTTTAGTGCAGGGTGTTGAGGTTTATATAACTCCGGAGGCTATTAATCAGTACTTTGACGCTCCGGAGGTGGCTATCAGTAACGGTCGAGGGATAGAGTATATTGCAGATCTTGACCCCTATAGAGGACGAGTGGCTGCAGGCCTTAGGATGGATGGACAGGCGGAATGGGGTACGTTAGTGAAGCTGTACCAGCGCGACACGCATGCCGATGTTGCCTTTTGGAACCTTTTCCTGACATACTCACTGATGCCATCCCAGCACCGTTCTGAGATTTTTTATGACCAGGCCCGTGTGTTGCTACGTTTGAGGTCAGGTGGCCCTATCAATATTGGACGGGTGATTTTCAATGCCATTCAAGACGCCAGTGCACACGATGACCAGTCCATGGTTTTTCCGTGTTTGATCACTGCTTTCTGTAGACAGGCAGGCATTGATGTGAGTGCAGGGTTAGAGAACCATGACCCGAGTATGATGAACTTGACGAACTGGAACCAGCAGTTAGTCCTGAGGGGCCTTGACTAGCTCTCTTTAGTGAGTGACTCTCGCAATAGCACGAGGTCGGAGAGTAGTGTAACAATGAATAAGATTCGTTCCCACAGGGATCGAGTGACCGATTACCGAAATTGATTAGTTTTGGTTCTATTCAAACAATCGATAATGAAATTTTATCAAACTAAGTAAATTAACTAAATTAAACTAAATGATTAATTCTAATGCAAGAATGAACTAGCAAGAAAATAAACTCGAATGTGATAATGGAGA
Organism: Acer saccharum; assembly: GCA_030490815.1. Taxonomy (NCBI): domain Eukaryota; kingdom Viridiplantae; phylum Streptophyta; class Magnoliopsida; order Sapindales; family Sapindaceae; genus Acer; species Acer saccharum. The sequence continues at coordinate 25,966,749 of CM059871.1, forward strand.
TAAATATGCTAGGACTTGACTACACCCCACCCTATACTGACTTACGTTTTAGACTCAATTATTCACCCAAAACATACTCATGCAATTTATAGATTCATGCACCCTAATATTAACCTACAATCTTGGTCAAGTAGAATAGGTTACACCCAAAACATACCCAAGCTTATCTTTCGATTACTCGGAATGTATGAACGAGTTCATTAAGGATTTTGGTGCACTAACGAATCCTATACGTTAGCCTAAGTAGGTCTACTTTTCTAAACATGCATAGAGAGCATTTTATCGAACACGTGGTGTGCGTCTCCGGTCAGTACATAACACACCACAATAATTCATTCAAATGGAGATCAATCACTTGAAAGCTTTAAGCACACTAAAATACCCATATAAATCACACTTGTATAAAATGAATAAACAAAGGTCAATACATATAAAGAGTTATGGGTGGGGTTTCATCAAATCCTAGCACTAAATGTTTAGCTCATATCACAAAATGTAGCCATACAATAAATATGCTCAAAAGAATACATGGCTATAATAAAGAAAATGAAAGAGAATAAAGTAATAGAAGAAACTATGTAGAGTAGCTCCTCCTCCTTTGCTCTTCCTCTTCCAAGCTCTTTCTTCAACTCTCTTTTGCCAAAAAGATGAAGTGATGGTGATTGTGGTAAAATGGAAGTGATAGGTGTGTTTGGATGTTAGGGAGTTATGGAAGTTAGATGGGTTGTGAAAGATGGAAGGTGAGAGTAAGAGGAATGTGTAAAGGTGAGGTCTTGGTGACTATTCTTGGGTGAGAGAGCTTCTTTTTTTGGTTTAAAAATATCAAAGGTTTATATAGATGAATGAATTAGGTCAAGGGCAAGGAGGTAAAATCTTGATTTTTAACATATTTTAGGTAAAAGGGCGAGCTTGGGGCGACCTGGGGGTGATTTGGATGCTCTTGGTTGAAGAAAACTGTTGAAAACCCGAGAGATTAGCGACCTTGAGGGGCGAGCTGCTTGAGCTCGCCTTGGGCTCGCATCTCTCTCGGGTGAAGTTTTCCAGCTTCGCGCACCGTTACGAAAATGGCCATAACTTCCTCTAGAGAACTCGGAATCGCGATCTGTAAAAAGCGTTGGAAAGTAGACTCGTGGGGCTTTCCGAAAATAGGTTATACAAAACGTAGTTCAATCGGAGGAGGGAGATATAGCCCCCGAAAATTGAAAGCTCTGCACTAAAATTTCCAATTTCAGCCCTTTAACCTCCAAAACTCTTCAATTATGCTCAACACCTTATTTTAGAGCATATAACCTACACAATGCTCACAAAATGCATTATATACAAAAACAAACTCGACAACGAGTACAAAATCTAGGAAATGGGGACCTCAAATAGGTATGTAAATCATCCAATCAGGCCTTCCTCCTATTGGGAATTATGGGGAGAGAAGACGTCGCAGAGAGGAGCGAGAGGCAAGAGAGGCTGAGGCAGCTGCACTTTTACAAGACCAGCCTCCAAAGGCACCACAGGGCCCTCAGATAGGCGGAGCTCAGCCAGGAGGTGATCCATTTACCACTCTTTTGCAGGCTATGCAGACGCATATGGATTTGCGCTTCACGCAGTTGGAGGGTCGATTCGATACTCGATTTGACACTATCGAGGCTAACATAGAGGAGCTGCGTGGGATGCTGACTAGCCGGTTTTCTGTGGCTAGTGGGAGTGGAGTGCCATTTCAGCCCCCTATGCCTGACCAGGATCCTTTTGCAGCCGGTGGATCAGGTATCGAGCCGCAAGATTTTGACCAGTGGACCCCGATTGTGAACTTTGATGATGAGCAGCAGATGCAGGATGACACGATAGACTCCGATCAAGGAACCGAGATCTTACAGCTCTCCGATGAGGATGGAGGAGATTAGCAGGCTATGATTTTTTTTTTCTTTTTCTTTTTGAACTTTTTATTTGCTTTTGTTTTTTCTTTTGTTTTTCTTGCCTGTCTTTTCTTGCTTGTCAACATTGAGGACACTGTTGAGTTTAGGTTTGGGGGTATGTTGAGTCTTGGGTCATGTTTTTCAGTGTTTTAGAGTCTGTCGTTCCTGCAATAACCTTGATGAGATATTTTGGTATTTGACTTTGAAATGATATGCTTAAATCACTGGGTTTAAACTAACATCTTGCCACTTAGAGTATTGCATTGCATTTTCAAAATTTATGACATGCTCTGGATGTGATAGTGGATAGGATGCCTAGTTGGATTGCCATGATTAATAGTGGAGACTACCCTGTGAGTTCACTAAGCCAAAGTGCGTACATAAATGACATATATGAGGGATTATTTTGTTTCTACTCTTTAAACACTCAATAGGTTCTTAGCATTAGATTTGATCTCTATAGGTTGAACATTGAGCATTATAGAGCATTCATCATAAAAGATTTTCACATGTAATCTTTGATCTTGAGTAAGTCGAACCAGTGGAAGTGATGTTAGACTATGTGTGCATGAACTAATTAAAAGGCCTGTAATATTTCCTACCTATGTGTGTGCTCCATAGCCCTGTTTGAAGCCAAACACTGATTGCCTTTTCTTTCTTCACCACATTTACTGTAACCCATGTAAGCCATATTATAGCCATACCTGTTAACTTGGGATCATGCTTTGAGATGGTGAAGAAGGTTGAAGAGTTCGCATAAGAATTGTGCAAAAGTGTTACGAGTCAAATGAAGAATGAGCTGCATTCAATCCAAATGTAAGAAGCAAGGTTGTAGTTTTTGTATTTTGTTAAAAAAAAAAAATAAAAAAAAAAAGAAAAAAAAAAAAGAAAGTTGTACCACCAAAATGAATGGTGAGTTGCGTATGCCAAAAAAAGAATCTAAGGAACACAACATGTCAAAGGACTTAAGTGTTGTATCTACTCTCGAAGGAGTGGGCAAAAGTGAATGGTGAATTAAGGGGACAGCAATGAATGGTAAGTGGCATTATTCCACTTGCAAAGGAAGTCAATGAAGACCTAAGAGCTTGTGCCAAGCCGTAAAGGTAACTGAAGACTCTCACTGAATGATCCTAGGGTTTTGAACTCCTACATCCCGTTCCTTGCTAACCTTCACCCAATAGCCCCATTACAACCTAATGAAAAGTCTAAATTGATCCGCTGGTTATCCTTGCTATGAAAGTAGAAGTGTATGTGTGTTTATCTTGCTCATAATGATTCGATTCTTTTCATGAGATCTTTGCATTCAAATCAAGCGTTCTTTCAATGACATATTCATATGCGATTATAATTTGAAATTTCTTGTGCATAACTTCTTTCGCATATGCTTGATGAGTTTATTTGCCTAGGTTCTGTGAGAAATATGAGCGATATCTGGTGAGGTTTAGAGTCAAGGCGAATTACATCTATGGCGTTCGGCAAAGTGTTCTTGATGCTAGAATATCTTGAGTTTGGGCTTTTCATCTAAAACTAAGCAATGCATTCAAATTTGTGACATAATGTTAGTCTTTACCTATTGGCTTCTGCATGCATTGTTTCTATCTGAGCATTAATCGATTGCATCTCGAATGATTGGTTTTGTGGGATATGTTTGTGGGTGTCATAGCTGAGAACCCTCAGGAGACAACACTCCTCCTACTAGGGACACCTAGAGGTTTAAAGGCTTGTAGCATATGCTCAATGCTATCGCGTTCCCTGCGAAAGTGGCTTTATTAGGATTTAGTTTTTCAGTTTAGGAATGTTTGGTTTTGCTCGAGGACTAGCAAAAGATAGGTTTGGGGGTATTTGATCAGTCTATTTCTATGCTTATATTTTGCCCTTTTTGCTTATGTTTATGCTTGTTTATTGGGTCTTTTTGGTGGGTTGATGTGTTTGTTAAGTCTTTGCAGGTCTCTTACCATAGAAATGTTGATCGGATCGTATTCTAGAGATGATAGAGTCAAATGATGCAGAAAGGGCATTTTTCTCCCATTTTCCGCGGCCCATGCCGCCCATCAGGCAGTTGCACCGCCGGCGGTGCAACAGGCGCCAGTGATACCCCATTTTCCGCTGGCCATGCCGCTCAAGAGGCAAGTGCCTACTCAGCGGCACGCCAAGCGAGCCATTCCAGTGTGTGGAGTTAACTTTTTCCGCTGCCCATGCAAGTGCCTACCAAGCGGCACGTTGAGCGGTGGACCGCCTCCTCGTCTTCTCGTCACTGCAGAAGACCTATAAAAAGAAGGGAATAAGAGAAAATAAGGGTTCGACATATAGACAGATAGAGAGAGTTTTTAAGACCACCATTCTTTGATTCTTTTCATTCATTCCATCAGAGGAGATTACTTGGAGCAGGAAGACGACGGAGATCGCAAGTCAGAAACATCACACCATAATGGGTTCTATCTTCATCTCTTCTATATTTTTGTTCTCTCCATTGATGTGTAACTAAACCTTTATTAGGGGATTGATGTAACCAATTTTGGACAACTCTATGTAATCAATTAGTCTATCTTTTTGTTAATCAATTGGGTTTTAGTCTTGTCTATTGAATTAATTGCTCTATATTATTGATTCATATTATTTTGTGGCCTCAATTGATATGAGTTTGTGATTTAGTTTATCTTTGAGATTAGGGTTTGGATGTGAATGGCCTTTCCATTTGAATCACAATCATAAGCTTAATAGACTTGAAAATTAATGTTTGCATGGCCTTGTGGCATTGATTTGGCTTAGAGTTTTGTTCATAGGGATTTCATTACTATCACTTGACACATGGCCTTTGTGCGAGTGGTGGGAAGGAGATTCGTTCTTAATTGTTTATCAAAACAAGCCCTAAACTTTATTGAAGTGTTTATTGAGACTAATTGAGAGCATTGAGTGTCTAAGAGAGGTGCATCGATTCCCTAGTTTCTCCCCATATATTCATTCGTTGATTTGTTTATTCGTTGATTTGATTTTTAGTTCAAATAGTCATAATTTAGATTAATCCTAGAGTTAAACAATCTTTCCAAAGAAAAGCATTATGCAATTTAGTTTTCGCATTTAGAGTCACCTTTGCTAGATTAATTGGTTTTAACTGATAAAATCACCGATCCCAGTGAACGAACTTTCTTAATAAATTGAACACAGAATTTACTGCATCACAATTCTTGACAGTTAAAAACTGTCAAGAAAACTTTCCTTGACAATTTTCTAACTGTTAAGGATGCTACTGTTCCGACCACACCACCACCGTTTGATAATAATGACAATTGTCATTAGTTGGAATTGAATTTAAGACCTCAAGTTCAAGAGTTGTAAGCCTTTACCAATTGACTACAGCATTTGATGTGTTAATATTTGAACAATATTTATATATAATCTATATGAGTTGTTAGAAATATAAATAAAAAACTTATTAGATAAATTTAAATTTATTCAACTAATCAAAATTCTAATTTCTACGACAGACATATATTAAAAAATATTTATTAAAACTTTTAATAAAATTATATTTTTTAAAATATATATAGTCGGGTTATTGATCTATACTCTATGGTCACGTTTGGTTACATGGTAGAATGCTAATTGGAATGGTAATGGGAATGAAAATGTGAATGGAAAGGAAAGGAAAAATAAACTTTTTGTTTGGTTGGAAGTTTAGAACTTGTCTCTGAATCAGCATTATTTTGTTTGGTTAACAACGGAATGGAATAGAGTTAACAGTAATTTTGACCAAAATACCCCTAATTATAAAACATTTATAATAACATGATATATTATGGATAATAATAATAAAATATAAAAGTATATTATATATATAATTATATATTATTTAATATAATAATATATTATATAATATATTATATATTACATATATATTATATATAATACATATAATATATATATTATATAATATAATATATATAATTTATATAATTTATTATATATATATATATATTATATTATATTATACCATATATATAATAATATATTTATATAATATAAATATATAATATATATTATTTAATATATTAATATATATATATAATACTATAATATAATATATATATATTATATAATACATATAATACATATAATAATATATATATAAATATAAATATATATTATATATATTATATATAATAATAATATATTATTTTTGGAAAGGAGGGTATTTTTGGAATGGAGTTGGGGCATATGAGGGTACTTATGAAATATAAATTTTAATTTGGAAATGGAAGGGCATTCCATTAGTTTTTGGATGGAATGCCCATTCAACCAAAATGGTGGAATCCCCATTCCAATGGAATCACTATTCGATTACATTTTAACAAACTAAATGAATGGAATGATTTTCTTTTCATTCCATTCCATCCAACCAAACATGACCTATAGGAGACTCGTGACATCAATTGTAATAAGCATGATTTAGAATACAACTCTCACTACAGGGGAGATATTTCTCAACATGCATCTTCCAATTTAATGAACAAATGTAAGACTCAGATTACTAATTTATATGGATAATTGAATTATTATTGTGTCTCTTAGTATGAAACAAGAGGGTGCAAAATAAATAAACAATTGAATTTTTTAAAAGTAAATGATTTAAAAGTAAATTTATAAAATTTAAAATTTTACTTATCCAATATCGGTTTGCCCAAAAATCGATATTTTACTGTAAAATAAATCCATATCAGGATTTTGTTTGGTGTTGAAAATAGGAAGTAAAAGTTTAAAAAAATTATTAAAGATAAATAAAAATTTTGAAAAAATTTCTTGACAGTTTTTAACTGTCAAGAATTTACAATTATTAATAGTTTTTAAAAACTGTCAAGAAAAAACTGTCAACAAAGACAGTTTTTCTTGTAGTGTGAACACTAAACATCTTCCTACCTCAATGCATAATCGATTAAGGAAAGGGGGTCAATGTGGGATTAGTTAGGTACAAATCAAGGTTTAGATTAGTGTGGTTGATATACCCACAACTAAACTATCATATTCACTAAGTTCCTTAACCAATCAAGGGTGTCAATCCAAGATTGGTTTCACAACAATTTATCCCACACAATAATATGATCTACTAGTGATATACAATACAAATCACATAATGCATAAGATCTAAATATAAAGTGACACAGAAAACAAGTAGATATTTAATTACAAATAGCTTAAGCAAATACCCACAACCACATGTTCCTCACATCTATCCTCTAGATTAGGGGTTTAGTTACACATAGTTACAATCAAATGAATAGAAAGTAATAGTTAAGGAAACCACCCTTGGGCCTCCTTCTTTAGTGCTTGCTCCTTCCTTTCCCTTGATGCTCCTAGTGCCAAGAGTGGTAGAAGAGGATGTGTTTAGATAAGTGGGTGTCTAATGGTAAGTGACAAAGGTATTGAAATGGAGAGAATGGAAAGAGAGGAATGGTTGGGTGAAGTAATCAAGACATTAGTGTTGAGGTTTTGGATGGAAAAGGTAGTTTAAGTTTTGAGAATGGAGGAAGTTGAAAGAGTGAAATATGGAAGAAAACTAGGGTTAGATTCTACAAAATTCGTGCTCTCAAAATGATTGGATTCCTTTCAAGTCGGAAAAAGAGGAATATATATAGTCGTTCTTGGACATGTACTGATAATCGCTTGAAAAGTTGATGTGGCAAGGTGTCGCCACTTTTGTGGCCATGGCGACAACATGGTGGCAAACGGTTATGCATTCTAAGATTCACATGTCGCTATTTTCTTCATCTTTTTCGCCATGGTGCTGTAAGATCCTAGATCGTTATTGGCTTGATTCCATTGCAAAACTCTCTTTATTTGTATTGATTAGTTGCTTAGGTGTTTATTGAAGAAAAGAAGCTTCAAAGGTGGAAAGCAACGTTTCATGTAAATGTCGTCTTCAAAAGGGAAAGCTCGTTCTTGGATGTTAAGGTATCAAGATCCTTCTTCCTTTTTGCAAGGCGTAAGCGCACACACACACAATTCATATATGTGTGTCCCTGCATCATTGTGTAAACATTTGGTATAACACATTCACACTCATTTAAGTATGCACATGCATTGGTCTCAATTAGACAAACATTGTATAATTGCATGTTTTATTACTATCGCTTGGATATGGCATGCTTATGTGACATTGTGCTTATATGTTTGTGTTTCTTGTATTTTGGACTTGAAAATGTTCTTATTTGATTCCTAATTGAGTTCCAGTCATTTCGGTTACTCATTCATTAGGTTTCGAGTCCAAACGATGTAGCTACGCTACTTTGCATTCTCATTCGTTGAGTTGTCTTTGTCGTCATTTTCCAAGATGAATTCTCAACCATTTGTCAAAGTTTTATAGTCTTTGTTGTGCATAAGGGAGTTACAATTCGTAATCCGAAGATAGATTCAAAATCGGAGTTTGGAGGCCCGGATACGGTCGAAGAATGCGAGCGGAGCGCAAGAGGAGCAAGCATGGCCAAAGGCCATGACTTGGAAGCCACGTGTGCCACACGGCTGGGCTGCCTCTCTGCCCACATGTGGCACACGTGCCCCACACGTGGAGGTGATGTGGCATGTGTTGATTGGTTGCTTTTTCCCTCTCTTGAATTCTTTTAAATGCTCTTCATTCCCTCTCATTCAATCTAATGAGAAAAATTTGAAAAAGATGAAATCAGAAATTTTCTCTCAATTTTAGTTTTCTTATTTTGATCATAACTCTCTCATACGAAATCGAAATCAAGTGACCCAAAAACCAAAATTGTTGGTCTTGAAGAGAGCTACAAACCTCAACATTTTCAAAGTCATTTGAGTTCGTGATTTTTCACAGCTTGCAGATTTCTGTCCGAGATTCCATTGTTGTATATGAAACTTCTTCTTATCGCTTTCTCTGTGATCATCTCTTTTAATCTTCCTATTTGATAGATGATTTGTGTTAAGAATGATGTTAGATCATATTCTAGGGGTGTTTGATCATTTGTTAATTGAGTTTTAGTTTCGTGATTTCTCTTGAACATATATTTGCTAAACTTGATTTAACTTGAAATTGATTCTAGAAATGTTATATATGATGTGCCTCATGATATTTTCTAGGATTAATTTCATGATCTAAGAACTAGGTTTTTAGTGTGATATATTGAATATTCATATCTTGTTCATATTGATTTACATGTCTTGATTTCTAGATACATTTTTTGTTGAAAGCATATTCTAGATTATCATTGAACATGTACATAGAGCTTAATTGATCATCTTACTTTATTTGATTGTGCTTGTATCATTTGCATCACTTAGATAATTGCCTTGTGGAAAGGTTGAAGTCTCTTGTTAAGGTGAGTGAAGTCTTAATTTGAGCAAGAAGACTTGGCTAGGAAAGGATTCCGGATAGCCAAGCAAGAAGCCTTAATTAGGATCAAGAGGATCTGGATAACTAAGCACAAGTCTTAGCTAGGAGTATGGCACTTTGGATGGTTGAGCTAGGGAAGCTTGACTAGGACCATTGTGGTCTAGATAGCTAAGCAAAGAAATCTTCCTGGAGACTTTTTAGTCTTGGATAGGGAGTTGCTCTCTAGAGGTGTAGGACACACCTTGGATAGATAGTAGGCTAGATACTTTACTTGGCCTTAAGGGTAGATTAGGTGGTGATAGCTTAGGGTGGATATCTCTTGTAGATTGCCTTGAGTGTGTAAGACCTTTTCATATAGTGGATTGCTTTGCCGGTGGTTGTGGTATCAAACCGTGGATGTTTCCTTTTTGAGGTTTTATCACGTAAAAATCCTTGTGTCAATTTTCGTTTTAATATTTCTTTATCTTTCATATCTTGTATATTGATTTACTCTTGCATTAGTTAAATCAATTCATTTATTGAGTCTTTTCAAGTGTGCATTTTCTTTGTTATATTCCGCGTTATTTTTAATATTGGAAGAAATTGGGCATATACCTATTCACCCACACCCCCCCCCCCCTACACTATTACTTAAGGGAATTTCAGGTGCAAAGAGCGACTCTGAGGAGAAATGAGTGTTGTCGCCATTTGTCCTTGTATGTAGCCATGGCGACATCATGTGGCGACAACACCTGATCGATTCAATCTTAAGACAAAACTTTCTGTCGCCATGGAGACACTTGTGGCAACGCTTGGCTTTCTTCTATGTTGCCATTTGTCCCATGACGACATCATGTGGCGACAACACCTGATTGATTTCAACTTGAAACAAAACTCTCTGTCGCCATGGCAATGCATGGCTTGATTTTCATCTCCCTGTTGCCATAGTGACAATGCCTTCATCAAAAGGGCGACATTGCCCTGTTTTGCCAACTTGTGCACCTTTTTACACCAAACTTCTTTTCTTCTTCACAAATTCCCTCGAGGCCTAAATAAACCTGAAATGCTTAATTTAACAATATTAAATACGGGGAAACGCCCGAGAATCAAGCATAAAGAGACGGGAATGAGGGCCAAAATCATACCAATTTTTGCTTGATCAGATACCCAAGGAAGACACAATGATATGCACGACTATCAAACTTATGAGTGGGTTGTAGGTTTGTGGCAAAACATAAGCAACCGTAAACTCGTAGGTGGGAGTAGGAGGGTGACTTTTTGTGTAATCTCTTAAATGATGTTTTGTTAGATAAGAGTGGTGTGGGTAAGCAATTGATGGGTAGCAAACTGTTTAGACATGTTCCCTCCAAAATTTTAAGGGTAAGCTAGCTTGATAACGTAATGCTCGTGCTATATTTAAGAGATGGCGATGCTTGCACTCCACAACCTCATTTTGTTAGGGTGTGTAAGTGCAAGATCTTTGGAAATTTGTACCATTGTCATTGAAAAAGGTTTGTAAGGAAATAAACTCCCGCATTGTCAAACCTAAAAGTTTTAATCTTACGGTTGTATTGCGTTCTAACCCAAACGAAAAAGTTCTTAATGATTGATTGAGTTTCATATTTGTAATCCATAAGATAAATCCAAATGTATCGAGAATAATCATCCACAATAGTTAAAAAATATCTAGCCCCAGAATAAGAATAGAATCTGTGTGGTCCCCAAATATCGTAATGTATTAAATCAAAAGGTTCATGACTTGAAATACTACTATTGAAAGATGGTAAACGAGGTTGTTTTGCAAGAGGACAAATATCACAAAATGTATGAGAATCGTAAGAAATATCTAGATGAGTTTTAGATAATAACTTAAGTGGAGTGGTGGAAGGATGCCCAAGATGTTTATGCCAAAGGTTGGATATGTGGTGGATGGTGTTGGATGAGGGTGGACTCTTGTTCGCTGTGAGATAGTAGAGACCATTACTCTGCCGTCCCAGTCTAATCGTTCTCCTCATAGTTAAATCCTGCATCACACAAAAATTAGGTTAAAACGTCACATTGCAACCTAAGGCTCGTGTAAGTTTGCTAATAAAGAGCTGACCGCACGGGGGTCGTTGACGCCATGGATCGAGAAAAGATATTTTCTAATTCCAATCACCTCGCAAATGCACGAGTCAAAGGACAAGTATAGCAAGTAAGCAAGGGTCATTCCCACAGAGAGATGGAATCCGTTAACTATATCTAGTTCTAGTGTTTATTAAAGCATGTAAATGGATGCGTGTGTTTGTGTGTGTGTACTGTAAACTAACTAACTAGGATAGAAATGTAGTCGGGTGTCTTAGCTATCTAATTAATCTACTTATAATTAAGTTAATCTACTCCTAGAGGCAAGACACCCTAGCTACGAAAACAAAGGTGGCTTGGAGATAAGCAAGATATGAAATGCATATGGGACATCGGTTTACCAAACACAATATGCAAATCATGTAGATTGTTAATCATGTGAATCCAATTAATTCAATAAAGGGTCGTTCTCTTGATTAGGGAATTACCGAAATCATGTCATCACTCTCCAAATCGGAAGAGCGATTGTGTCTAGGTTTAGACCCATTAAGCATAAGAATATATGAACCAAAGCTATCATGGCATAGTTATGCACAACAAGCTAATTCCATTATGTTAACCGGAAAAATAGGCAATTAATTCAAGGAAGAGCTTTCCCCATTAAAGAGCCCCCATCACTCCCTAATACCCATCGCGAAAATGTCCCCGATCACTTTAAAGCGCCTAATGAGAAGAAATGCCTAGTCTATCACGTACCGCGCCTCCCCCTCCCCTGACACACCGGGTCAGAGCGCGGCTAATCAAAGAACTGGGCTCCCCAAGAACGCCTATTGAGAAGGGGGGACCGGTCCACCAAGGACCCCGCCTCCCAGACGCGGTTCTTCCAGGACTCGACTCCCCTAGAGCGCCTAGTAAGAGGAAGGACCTGGTTCAATAGAGGACCCACTCCCAACCAATAACCTGGCTAGGAACCATGCTAAGTAGTGCCTACCTAGTCATCTATAACACCTCCCACAACCAGAATGACCCACTAGAGAAGAATTCCTTGGAGCGTTCTAAACAACCCCTTGCTCCAAAGGGCTGACGTCGGTCATAGTAACCAACAAGCCACGACCCTTCAAAGGGCTGACGACAGCCCTCACCCCCAGCGCACATGGGATAAAGAAGGGCTTGGAAACACTTGCAAAGCTTCAGCACCAACCTATTAATGTGAGGCAGCAAGCACAAGTGGGGAAAGATAAGCAGCCTACGGTCAGGATCGTCTGCTGGCCATATTGCATCAACAGTTAAACCTCTCTCCATCTCAGCCCTAATTAGAGGTCAACTATCTCACACATGGAAGAGGATACTGTGATCCCCCAGTAAAATATTCACAGAAACCCAGCAAGCATGAAAAAGGAAATGGTGGAGGAGGGTGCCTGATAATGTGCAGCGGGACAGGCGCTGACACTGTCCCCCGCCAGACCAGAGTTTGATAACGAATTTCCACTGGTGCAATGACCCCATCCAATCAATCAAAACCTCTGAACACACCATCTGTTTGCCATATCAGCCCTACAGAAATACCTATGTGGACTTAAGGCCTAGGTGTAACGATTAAGGCCCTCCAAGACGTGTGACCACCACGGCCCTGCTCAAAAGTAGAGGTTAGGATCAGCCCCGCCAATTTTGCCCTAGGGACTAGGGCTCCCACCTACCAAAACCAAACCCCCAACAGAGGAAGATACCGGTGGCGCGATCCTAACCCTTGATTATGTACTGTCACGATTGCTGGCAGGAATGAATGGTGGATATGGAATCAGGGATTCCCGCCTAAATGAGCTACTCCCACCTACACCCCACCAGAAACACTATAAATACCCCATACATCCCAAGAATAAGGGGTGGGCACCTGAAAACCTAGACTTCTACTTGGCTATTACCTCGCCTAACCCAAACTCCTATGTGTGATCTACTTGGCTACTACCCTGCCTAATTCAATCTCCATTACGTCACTACACCTAGCGATAAGTCACTCCTAGCTCCAATTCCCACACATGATAATGTACTTAGCAGTCATGCTCTGAAAACACCATCTGTTCGCCATATCAGCCCTACAGAAATACCTATATGGACCTAAGGCTTAGATGTAAAGATCAAGGCCCTCCAAGGCGTGTGACCACCACGGCCTTGCTCAAAAGTAGAGGTTAGGATCAGCCCCGCCAATTTCGCCTTAGGGACTAGGGCTCCCACCTACCAAAACCAAACCCCCAACGGAGGAAGAGACCGGTGGCACGATCCTAACCCTTGATTCTGTACTGTCACGATTGCTGGCAGGAAGGAATGGTGGAGATGGAGTCAGGGATTCCCGCCTAAATGAGCTACTCCCACCTACCCCCCACCAGAAACACTATAAATACCCCATACATCCCAAGAATAAGGGGTGGGCACCTGAAAACCTAGACTTCTACTTGGCTATTACCTCGCCTAACCCAAGCTCCTATGTGTGATCTACTTGGCTACTACTCTGCCTAATTCAATCTCTATTACATCACTACACCTAGCGATAAGTCACTCCTAGCTCCAATTCCCACACATGATAATGTACTCGGCAGTCATGCTCTGAAAACACCATCTGTTCGCCATATCAGCCCTACAGAAATACCTATGTGGACCTAAGGCCTAGGTGTAACGATCAAGGCCCTCCAAGACGTGTGACCACCACGGCCCTGCTCAAAAGTAGAGGTTAGGATCAGCCCTGCCAATTTCACCTTAGGGACTAGGGCTCCCACCTACCAAAACCAAACCCCCAACGGAGGAAGAGACCGGTGGCGCGATCCTAACCCTTGATTATGTACTATCACGATTGCTGGCAGGAAGGAATGGTGGAGATGGAATCAGGGATTCCCGCCTAAATGAGCTACTCCCACCTACCCTCCACCAGAAACACTATAAATACCCCATACATCCCAATAATGAGGGGTGTGCACCTGAAAACCTAGACTTCTACTTGGCTATTACCTCGCCTACCCCAAGCTCCTATGTGTGATCTACTTAGCTACTACCCTGTCTAATTCAATCTCCATTACGTCACTACACCTAGCGATAAGTCACTCCTAGCTCCAATTCCCACACATGATAATGTACTTGGTAGTCATGCTCTGAAAACACCATCTGTTCGCCATATCAACCCTACAGAAATACCTATGTGGACCTAAGGCCTATGTGTAACGATCAAAGCCCTCCAAGGCGTGTGACCACCACGGCCTTGCTCAAAATTAGAGGTTAGGATCAGCCCCGCCAATTTCGCCTTAGGGACTAGGGCTCCCACCTACCAAAACCAAACCCCCAACGAAGGAAGAGACCGGTGGCGCGATCCTAACCCTTGATTCTGTACTGTCACGATTGCTAGCAGGAAGGAATGGTGGAGTTGGAATCAGGGATTCCCGCCTAAATGAGCTACTCCCACCTACCCTCCACCAGAAACACTATAAATACCCCATACATCCCAAGAATAAGGGGTGGGCACCTGAAAACCTAGACTTCTACTTGGCTATTACCTCGCCTAACCCAAACTCCTATGTGTGATCTACTTGGCTACTACCCTGCCTAATTCAATCTCCATTACGTCACTACACCTAGCGATAAGTCACTCCTAGCTCCAATTCCCACACATGATAATGTACTTAGCAGTCATGCTCTGAAAACACCATCTGTTCGCCATATCAGCCCTACAGAAATACCTATGTGGACCTAAGGCTTAGATGTAATGATCAAGGCCCTCAAAGGCGTGTGACCACCACGGCCCTGCTCAAAAGTAGAGGTTAGGATCAGCCCCGCCAATTTCGCCTTAGGGACTAGGGCTCCCACCTACCAAAACCAAACCCCCAACGGAGGAAGAGACCGGTGGCACGATCCTAACTCTTGATTCTTGTATTGTCACGATTGCTGGCAAGAAGGAATGGTGGAGATGGAGTCAGGGATTCCCGCCTAAATGAGCTACTCCCACCTACCCCCCACCAGAAACACTATAAATACCCCATACATCCCAAGAATAAGGGGTGGGCACCTGAAAACCTAGACTTCTACTTGGCTATTACCTCGCCTAACCCAAGCTCCTATGTGTGATCTACTTGGCTACTACTCTGCCTAATTCAATCTCCATTACGTCACTACACCTAGCGATAAGTCACTCCTAGCTCCAATTCCCACACATGATAATGTACTCGGCAGTCATGCTCTGAAAACACCATCTGTTCGCCATATCAGCCCTACAGAAATACCTATGTGGACCTAAGGCCTAGGTGTAACGATCAAGGCCCTCCAAGACGTGTGACCACCACGGCCCTGCTCAAAAGTAGAGGTTAGGATCAGCCCTGCCAATTTCGCCCTAGGGACTAGGGCTCCCACCTACCAAAACCAAACCCCCAACGGAGGAAGAGACCGGTGGCGCGATCCTAACCCTTGATTCTGTACTGTCACGATTGCTGGCAGGAAGGAATGGTGGAGATGGAATCAGGGATTCCCGCCTAAATGAGCTACTCCCACCTACCTCCCACCAGAATCACTATAAATACCCCATACATCCCAATAATGAGGGGTGGGCACCTGAAAACCTAGACTTCTACTTGGCTATTACCTCGCCTACCCCAAGCTCCTATGTGTGATCTACTTAGCTACTACCCTGTCTAATTCAATCTCCATTACGTCACTACACCTAGCGATAAGTCACTCCTAGCTCCAATTCCCACACATGATAATGTACTTGGCAGTCATGCTCTGAAAACACCATCTGTTCGCCATATCAACCCAACAGAAATACCTATGTGGACCTAAGGCCTAGGTGTAACGATCAAAGCCCTCCAAGGCGTGTGACCACCACGGCCTTACTCAAAAGTAGAGGTTAGGATCAGCCCCGCCAATTTCACCTTAGGGACTAGGGCTCCCACCTACCAAAACCAAACCCCCAACGAAGGAAGAGACCGGTGGCGCGATCCTAACCCTTGATTCTGTACTGTCACGATTGCTAGCAGGAAGGAATGGTGGAGTTGGAATCAGGGATTCCCGCCTAAATGAGCTACTCCCACCTACCCTCCACCAGAAACACTATAAATACCCCATACATCCCAAGAATAAGGGGTGGGCACCTGAAAACCTAGACTTCTACTTGGCTATTTCCTCGCCTAACCCAAGCTCCTATGTGTGATCTACTTGGCTACTACCCTGCCTAATTCAATCTCCATTACGTCACTACACCTAGCGATAAGTCACTCCTAGCTCCAATTCCCACACATGATAATGTACTTGGCAGTCATGCTCTTTCCCTTTATTGTAAGAGCTCGCCATAGCAGGCAAAACGATTTGTAATGTACCCCATCGCTAAATAATAAAAAGCCCTCTCATTTACTGTAGCAAGCTACCCTTGTCACATTCCCCATATAGCCTAAATATATACTATCTCACCCTCATTCCTCCTTGTAGGACCGGTCCTGTTGTATTGTGTCGGTCCCTGGCAACCGGATCAAGGGTCCCCTCCGGTATCCAACCTGGAAAGTGAGAAGCCATCATCTACTCAGTCTAGACCAGCTGCGGCGCACCCATACGTCGAGGTCCAGGTTATCCAGGGAAAATCCTGACGGATTTTTGAGGATAACACATTCTATAGAGCTAATAGCCAAATTCATACCCGGAATGGTAATCCAAGCACAAACTCAACTCTTAATCACTCTAATCACTCCAAACATAGCATGTTAAGTCTTCTACTAACATACATACATAAATGAGATATTTGATTACAACTACTCCTACATCATTAGTTAATCTACTCCTAATCTCATTCATACATACATATCAATATACAACTCTCCATACACATGAATATCACAATAAGAGATTAATAGTGATAGCAATAGAATAGAACAATACTAGAATCAAATCAAATGAACAATACATACATATATTAGAATAAGTGTTGGTTACAAATATTCCCACATGAAGTTACACATCAATAGACATACAAAGAGATGAGAAGTAAAGAAATCACCCTTGAAGACAAGTCCTCCAAAAGCTCTCCTTATCTATGAAACTCCTAATGGCTTGACAAACAAGCCTCCTATCTCTACATATCTACTCTTCATGGAAGGCTTTCATGGGGGAAAAATCCCCCATGGAAGCTTGGAATTGCTCTCTCTCTTTTGTTATGTTCAATCCAAGAAGGGTTTCTTGGAACAATGTTTGGTGGTGCACTTGGTTCACACTTAAAAGAGAAGCTAAAGAGGTGTATATATATAGTTGGGCAAGTTTGGGCATGAATGGGGTGTGAAAAGACCAGAAATACCCCTGAAAATATCATCATTTCAGCTTGGATGGGGGTCTGGCGAGTTCAGTCCGCGGGTTCTTGCCAGCGGCACGAACTAGCCAGAGTCTTGGCGAGCTTGGACAGTGGGAATATTCTAGCCAACCAGAAGGTCCAAGCTAGCAGGAAGCTTCTGCGGGTTTGGCCTGTGGGAAATGTCTAGCCAGCCAAAATGTGATGAACTAGCGGGAGGCTTGGTGACTTCATTCCAGCGGGCTCTTTCTAGCAGCATGAGCTAGCCAGAATTCACCACGGGTTCTGATCTTCTATCCTGTGGGTTCTTTCTAGCTGACCAGAAAGCCTGAACTAGCTGGTCCTCTTCGCGGGTTCACTCTAACGGTACGAACTCGCGGTGGTCTTCTTCACACATAATTGCCATGTTTTGCCCACATTTGGTACAAACACCTTATTTATGAGATATTTACTTGCACATAGCTAAAACACACATTATATACACAAAAGTGCTCGGAAACAAACATAAAAGATAGGAATAGGGAGCGCTAAGTGTGAACATTTGGAGCGCAATCAAGAGCAAATTCACTTTGAAGTTCGAGACATATAGCACCTTGTCAACAGTAATATCATTGCATGATTTCATGGATCCAATGGATTTAATTTCAGCATGTCCTCCATTTGGCAATTATACAGAGGTATATTTAGAGGTATATTTATTTGTAACGGGTGGATTTTTAGACACATGATCGGTGGCGCCAGTGTCTATGAAAGGAAAACGTTCTCAAGGTGTGTTTAATATATAAAGCTAGAGGGGGGGTGAATAGATTTTACCTAATTATTACCCAATTTTCGCGTGCATGTCAATTTTACGAAAATACCCCTAGCAAGTCAAATATACATACAAGTGTAATAAGATGCGGAAATAATAAATGACACTGTATGTTTACGTGGAAACCCAACCACTAGGAAAAACCACGGGCTGTTTAGTGCGCCACACTCGGAACTCGAAATCACTAATTGAAATGAAGTTTACAACCTATGTAGACCTCGTCTAACACTCCGGTCTGTAACCCCTCACTTCTACCCAGCGGGCCTTTATTAGCAACCCTATTCCAATTGCTTATGTGACCACCTGTTCCCGGTGTCCGACCTAATCCCGGTCAATCACACAAGACTTCAATCTCTCAAAAGAGATGCACAACCCTATGTGAATATGTATGAATATTCAATTAACAAACAAGGCTGGGGAACCTTAGATGCTTATCTAGGATGATGATATATTCAATTTAAATCAACCCTAGATATCAATTGCTAAATGACATGTCAAATAGCATAGATAATCATAGATTATAAAAACCTAGATATCTATCAAAAACAACACTCAATCAATTCATCACAAATAATCTCTTTTCTTGTATTTAGCATATGATCTAAAACATACAAGTAATTTAAAAGATATGGCTTGATAGTAAAAATATTACAATAAAATGAACTTAATCAAAATCTTACCAAGCAAGTTGTGATGATGCAAACCCATACATGGATGCACTCTACATAGACATAGAAGATGCAATATGAAATTTGATGCAAAAGGGGTTTGATTTGAGTGGTTAAAGGTAAGTTCTTGATTTGATTTTCTCTCAAAATCTATCTTTGAAGTTTAGGGTTCTTAAGAGTAAAAGAACTTGTTTAGATAATGAGAAAGTGTGATATTTATAGACATCAAGAACAGGGCAAGTGAAAAGACAATTTTGCCCCTGAAATTGCACGATCGGCGGTTTCATTCGGCGGCCAGGCCACCGAATTGAACCGCCGAATGTCTCCCGAGAGGATAAGGAAACATCGGCGGTTTCGTAATCGCCGATCAGAACAGCCGTTTTGGAACCGAAAGATATTTCAAACAGGTCTTTATCGGTGGTTTCTAATGGCTGCCAGGCCGCCGAATGAAATCGCCATTTCACCAAAAATGGTGAAACCAAGGGAGAAGCCAAAGGCATCTCCACCGGCGATCATCGCGCAAAACAAAGCACACCAACGTGCACGCGCGGACGTTTCCGAACAGCTTTCGGGAAATGAATTTCTCCACACTGAAAACTAATCATGCATGAAGTGCAAGTGTGGGTATTGAAAGCATCCTAATGCCTATCATGACATGGCATTTCATAGACCAAGATGCAATCAATTAAATGCAAGAAGAGATATTGAATAAATCAATAAAGCACAATGCACACAAAATACAAACACAACATTCAAGAATAAGAGTTATGCATGTTGTGTGTGTGTGTGTGTGCAACTATATCTCTTCAAACCAATGTAAGCACAAGATATACCTTTGGTGCTTGTCCTCTTGAGGTCTTGGAAAGGGTCTTTGATCTTCAACAAATCACCTAGACTACCCTTACAACCAAACCCCAACATGTGGTTTGCCCACGAAATAAGCCAATCAAATAAAGGGAATCCTTACAGTCTATTATCCACAACTTATTTACATAGATAGATGATGTAAGGATTCCCATACATTTATTGGCTTATTTCGTGAACAAATCACACGTTGGGGTTGTTGGTTGTAAGGGTAGTCTAGGTGTTTAAGGTTGAAGATCAAAGACCCTTTCCAAGACCTCAAAAGGACAAGCACCAAAGGTATATATCTAGTGCTTACTTTGCCTTGAAGAGATATAGTTGCACACACACACAACATGCATAACTCTTATTCTTGAATGTTGTGTTTATATTTTGTGTGCATTATGCTTTATTGATTATTCAATATCTCTTCTTACATTAAATTAATTGCATCTAGTTTATTGAAATGCCATGACATGTTTAGGCATTAGAATGCAAAGTCATGAATTTTATTCATGCATGTTTGATTTGAGTGCATCTTGTTCTATGATAATGCCATGACATGTTAGGCATTAGGATGCATTCAATACCCACACGTGCACTTCATGTATGTTAGCTTTAATTGTGGTATAATTCGTTTCCCGAAGGATGTTCGGAAACGTCCGTGCTTGCACGATGGTGTGCATATCTTAGCACGATGGTTGACCACTTAAGAAGGTCTCATTCTTCTCTTGGATAAGTGGTAGTTTTGGTTTGGTTGTTTGGAGTAATGTGTCTAGTTTCAAAAGATTGAATTTCAATGTTTTTTCAAAACTAACCTTTGTATGGTCTTGTGACCATAACTTTTTATAAAAAGATTTAAATTGAGTTTTATAAAATTCTGGATAAACTAGACACCCATACCTTTCCAACGGTATATTATTCATAATATTTCATGACCGTTTGGATTGGTTTTGAAATCTCCAAAGTGACCACCAAAACAGGGCAACTATGTTGTTGTCAGTTTCTGACCTTTGGTCACTCTATTGACCATAACGTTTTCTACAAACATCGAAATGTCATTCCATAAATTGGAGTAGAAAGTAGACATCCATACCTTTCCAACGATATATCATATGAAAGGTTTCGATGTCGTTTGGTCATGTTTTGAGGCACTTGAAGTTGAAGCTGATGCTTTGTCGCGCCCATTCCGCTGTTCACCCGCCCTACGTAGAGCGGGCACCTGATTGATTTTTCAATCCGCCCTACACCCGCCCAAAATCCGCCCTACGTAGAGCGGTTTGCGCGGAAACTTTTTTGGAAAATTTCCAAAACGACATAGCTTCAATTGGACATCATATATATATGCCTCTTTGATCTTAGGTCACTTTAATAACTCAAAAAATCATATTTTTAATTGAGAGCATTTTCAAAGAGAGCTTTTTCATCAAGAACTCATCTTTGATCATCTTTGATCACTCAAAACCATTCTCATATGCATCAAAATATCATCTAGCATTTTCTAGCATAGTTAGGATGCTTGCTTGCATGGGTTTTGGTCAACACATATTCTTTGGTAAGTTCTTCACTATTATCATATATAATTAGTGTTTTATTTATCATTGACATCTCTTATATTATTTGTATCTTCTTAGATTATATTCTAGATACAAAATAGAGATTGTTGTGTTGACATGATTGAGTGTTGTATTTTGATAGCTATCTAGGTTTTCATAATCTATGTTTAGCTAAGCTATTTGACATGTCATCTAGCTTTTAATATCTAGGATTGAATTTATTGCAAAATCATTATCCTAGATAAGCATATAGAGTAACCTAGCTCTAATTGCATTTTTGGATATTTCATAATATTCACTTAGGTTGTATTATCTCTTCTTAGAGAATTAAGTCTTGTGTTGTGACCGGGATTAGGTTACTTAATTCGCAAGCAATTGGACTAGGTCCACATATACCGGGATTAGGTAGTTGTGATGATTATTGATCGGGATTAGATCATTAAACTAGGATTAGGTTGTAATCATCTCAATTAGTGGATTCGAGGTTCGAGTGTGGCTTACTTACATAGCCCGTGGTTTTTCCCGTGAGGGTTTCCATGTAAAAATCAAGTATTGTTTTAATTTCCGCACCATATTACACTTGCTTGTTTATATTATGTTGAGGGCATTTTCGTAATTTTGACTAACACGAAAATTTGGGTAAAAAGCGTAAAATCTATTCACCCCCCCTCTAGATAGTTTTATACACACCGTGCAATAATTAGTTTCAGATGAGAAATCGGTACTTGAAGTATTGATAAGGGATTCAGTGTTACCGGTCTCCTTGCGAAGAAGGGTCATGATTGGTCATACTCATTCACGGTGAATTGTTTTGTCTCTGGCATCTCTTCATTCGAAGTGGCTAGAGAGTTTATGAATTTCTTCCTTCTTGGTTTGACATCTTTGCCGTGTAACTTGTGTCCAGGGGAAATCCATGAAGGAAATAGCAGCGGTCGATTGTGTGGCCATTCATGTCGCAATGGGAGCAGTGAAGGTTTTTTTCGGCTTCCTCCGATCAACCGATTAGGGTTACTTTCAGTCGACCGATTTTACGATTTTGGCTTGGACCAGTTAGCAGCATGGTGTCCAATGATGTCTCGCTTAGCGACTACTTCAGCTTGTCTCTCGTGCTGCAGAATGGGCATGAGTGTCGGGAAGAGGATTCATCATGAGTATGGGTCTGCGAACTGTGGAAAAGGAATCATTCAACCCCATAAGGAATTGCATAACCCTTTCCCTTTCCTTTTCTTCTCTTTCAGCAAAGCCCTTGAGAGCTCAACATCTGCAAGTGATTAGGTCATGGTAGGAGGCCAATTCGTCCCAAAGTGCTTTCATCTTTATGTTGTAAATTGAGACGAATTGGTGTCTTTGTCGGTGCTCTACGATCTCTTGCCGGAATTGATAGATCCGGGAGTCATTCCCTTGTGAGAATCTATCGTGTAAATAATTCCAGACTTCAATCGTAGATTCTGCATAGATAACGTTACTAGCAATATCAAAATGAACATAATTAAGGATCTAGGAAAGTACCATATGATTACAACGTTCCCACATAAGAAACTTGGCATCGGTTTTTGTTGGTGCCTTGATTGTTCCATTGATAAAGTCGAGTTTGGTCTTGGCGCTTAGCGCTATTAGCATTTCGCGACTCCATTGGCCATAATTGTTTCCTTCGAGTAGTTTTGAGACAATAACCAAACTGGGATGATCGAAATGATGCAAAGCAAGTGAGTCTGATTGGTTGGTTGCTATCTTTGTTTTCTTGACT
This sequence comes from Acer saccharum, assembly GCA_030490815.1. Lineage (NCBI taxonomy): Eukaryota > Viridiplantae > Streptophyta > Magnoliopsida > Sapindales > Sapindaceae > Acer > Acer saccharum. The sequence goes on from CM059871.1 coordinate 25,989,973, forward strand.
CCATCTCCCATAGTTGTAGCGAAAATTATTTTCTAGAACCTAAAGCTCTGATACCGTGTAAAATTTGGTATTTAGAAGAAAAGAGAAGAAGAGAATTTGTGAATTTTCTGTATATTTCTTGAATAAAGATTTACAAATATTTATACAACTAATACAAATGAGAAAAGGGAAACTAACTTAATTACAATTGATTCTAGTCAACTATACTAATTAATATTGATTGATTCTAATCAACTATCCTAATTAATATTGATTGATTCTTTATAATAAACACCAATGAATGCCCATGATACTTGACAATAATCAACTGGATTCTTTCCTTTAATATACACCATTTCAAAGAGAAATTAATTAGGTTGCGCTTAGAGTTTTTCATTTGATGTTTTTCGAAAATAAAAATGAAAATGAAAACAGTGTTTTTGATTTCAGTTTCGAAATCTGAAAACGCGTCTGGTAGCATATACGGAAAATAGTATTATGAAAATAAAAATACTAAAAACACATTCGGTAGGTTAACTAAAAAATTTCAAATTTTCATTTACTTCACATTTTTTTTTAAAGTATTTTATTTCACATTATAACCTAAAAACAACTTGGTTAAACATTTTATTAACATTATTTTTGGTTATTGAAAGAAAATCACATTAATTATAATTTTTTTTTATTGAATATAAATTATATGAAAAAGATTTAAAATCTTTGAAAAAGAGAAAAAAAAATATATATATATATAAAACAAACATGAGAGCCATGGATATGCTCTTGGACCATGGATCTGCTCTTGGAGGAGCAGATCCACTGTTTAAATGCCGAAGGAGGTGAGATCCTCCTCTAGCGTCTCCTGCTCCAAATTTTTTGTGAAGAAGGAGAAGGAGGAGGAGGAGCAGATCCACTACTCAAATGCTGGAGGAGGTGATTCCTCCTCCTATGTAGAAGAAGAAGAAGAAGAAGAAGAGTAAACCCCTGATTTTTTTTTTTTTTTTTCTGGCAATAGCTGATAGAATGGAAACAGACGTCAAGGGAATATTACACTTACATACCCTGATTATATGCATAATTTCTATAAAACTGGAAAAATATAATAATAACATAAACACATCCTTTGACCTGTTGACTAATGTCAAAAAAAATAAAAAATAAATAAATTTTTTAATAATTTCAAAATAAATAATAATAATAATAATAATAATAATAATAATAATATCGAGCAACACGGTTTATATTCCTTCGTTTCCTTTGCTTTATTCATTGAACAAATAACTGACTTGAGCGTCGGAGAGTCCCCCCAAGGGAACACCCCCTCATGTGGTTCACCGCCGCTATCTTTTCTTTTGTTTTACAAATTGTCAGTGCCCACCTCAATGATCAAGAATTAATTGTAGATCCGATCAACTACAACATTTGTTGACCTTCAGGGGAGGTTATTGAATAAAAGAATTGTTCTCTACCCATTCAATAATAGATAAAAGGTAGGGTTGGTTTTTAATATTAATCTTTCTTTAAAAAAAAAAAAAAAAAAAATTTCCCCTCTATTTAGACTATTTTACAAGAAGCGGAAGCATTTTGGTTTTATATTTTCATCATATTTGATTTGCAGGTGTTTATTCGAGTTCATGCTAACGTGGCATAGTCTGATTGGGAGAATGGTAAAATTACACGTATTAAGCAGCGAGGCTTGGAAAGTTTTATATATATATATATATGAATTAAATAAAAAGAAAACAAATTTGAGAATTGAGACATGTCATCGTTTACTAAAAACTTGTAAATATTAGAAGTTGATCTCACCCCTGAAACACACAATCGTAATGGCGGAAGAATCCGAAACGGCGACGTCGTCAAGCCCATATCCACAACCCCCTTCTACATCTCCTCCCGATGCCAATCTCAAGCAATCACAGGTCTTTTTTCAATTTCGATTTCTGTTACTCTCCGATTTTATCATCTTAAAAATATTTTAATCTGAATTGAATTCTTGTGATATTATAAGCTAACTGTGCTGTTGGAATTTGTATTTCCAGATATTTTAGGGTTTAACTATCCATGTAAACTTTCCTCGTAATGAACTGATAATGATTTCAAATTTGTGTCATTATGCATTTAAAAATTAGGTTAAAACAAATATATATATATATATAATGGTAATTTTTCGTGCGGGATTCTCTCACCTGATTAGTTCTGTTTATATTGGATTGGTGCATTTTTATTGATCTATTGAGTTTATTTCAGGTTCCTGCATTCTCTGGTTTCACTGGTTTTGGAAATGGCGAGGTTGCAATGTTGCCAGTCATGTACCCTGCAGCCCTCCTAGGGTCTACTCCTTGGGATAATCAACAACAGATGAATAATCGTGGAGCAGGCATTTATGCTGTCCCTGTTCACCCATATACAGGAATTCCATCCAACACTCTTATTCCGCTTACCTACAATATACCCACGTAGGTGGCTCTGCAACTCTGCAATTATTCAACTTTAATTTGCTCTAATGATTAAATTTTCTGCTTTTAGTTTGTAGGATTTCAATTTGTAATGTCATCATTTGTCATATTGTGTAGAGAGATGAAGAGAGGGAGGCAGGCATGTCTAGTCTTAAGGCTGGATGATAACAAAGCTACTATTAGAAGTTTAGAACTCAGAAAAGGCAATTTAATGTGCATGTATCTAAACATACAAAAAGGTTATCCTATATGACTGTCTGCCTTAGCGATCCCATAACCCTCCTTTGTTATACCGTGTTCCACATTGAAAGAATTCCTGTTTTGCATTCCATATCGATTCTCATTGCAGCCAATACCTTTATGATGTACACCAACGCTATAATATAGTGACTTTACTTTCACCAGAAAGTTACAGAAATTAGAAAATAAAACTTCACTACATTAGACTTGATCCAGTTGGCATTAGAACTGATGATATGTAATTGTTTGCTAGGCTTAAGGCACACATTCCATTAAAGGTTTTATGGAATCTGTCTTTAATAATTATGACGATTGATGACAATGACAGCAATATCGTTATGATACTTTTTTATTAACAAAATGGATTTTATTAAAATATTAAAATCATTAACAGATACTGTTAATATTTATTATAATTATTAATTTATCATTAACATAGGAGGTTGCTTGTGTATGATCTGCAGTAGTAGACCAAGTACTGAGGGTGGGGCTGCGAGTCCAGAGCATGGACAAGCAGGACAGCAACAGCAAAATCAACAGCAACAGCCTGCACACCAAAGACAAGTTGTTGTCAGGAGATTTCAAATTGCGTTTCAGCTAGATCTGTTGCTCATACTTAAGCTGGCAGTTGTAATATTTTTGTTCAACCAGGATGGATCAAGACTAAGGCTCATTTTCCTCGTGTTTTTTGCTTCCCTTATCTACCTGTAAGTTACTAAACTAATAAATTTCACTTTTGAGACTTTTTTGCACATATACCTTCCATTTAGTTAGTCTTTCAAGTATAGCCAAAAGGAAATATTTATATTTTCTCTTGGCTCGTCTTATACCCTTTGAATTTTTTGGTCATGTAATAAATATAATATCATATTATGTCAAGCCCTTGGTTGGTCTACGCCAAATCACTAAAGCTAATTAATTCTTCCATATATTTTTTTTTCTTTCCGTTAATTTTTTGATAATACAATCCCCTCTCCCCTCCCAACCCAAAGCCTTGTGAGTGAGATTCTATCCCAAAACCTCTTCATAACCATAAGATATCTCACCAATAGAGTTAGTTGGTAGTTAGTACCTACAGTTTCTACCAAATTGATAACTAAGCGTATCTCATATTGTATCAATGTAAATTTTAACATATATGCATTTTAACTAACAACTAAGAAAAGATTACAGGTAGAAAATCACTCCAACTAGTTTTCATATGTGGACTATTATATGATGATGGCAATTTCTGGACAAATATTGCCCTCACGTTTCATGGCGATACTTTTAATGTGAACAGTTATAATAATCCGTTAGTTGAAATTGGACATTTTTATTGTGGTTGCAGATATCAAACTGGAGCTCTCACACCTCTATTACGGTGGCTTCAACAGAGCATGCAAAGGGCAGCTGCTCCTCCCCGTCAACCTAGACCCGCTGTCAGAGCCGACAATGCTCCTGCCGCAGCTGGACACGGGAATGAAAATGCTGCTTTGGCAGGTATTTTCTATTACCTGTATATACATAAATAAAAATTTTATGCATATGCTGATGGGAGCGTGTAGATGGATATCCGCTCCTATGGTGGAATAGTTCTTCAAATTTACTCTATGAAATAATATATGGGAGTCACTCCTATGGGCTTATTTCCTTGAAGTTTCAGAGTGCCATGAACATGAAAAAATATTGACTAGAAAATTATTGTTTATGCCTGACATATATGATTATATTCTCTTATAAAGAATTTTTTTTTTAAAAAAAAAAAAGAAAAGAAAAAAGAAAAAAAAAAGCATCAGATATGTATTCACCAAGCTAAGCTAAGCTAAGCTATTATGGAAGATAATTTGATTTGATTAATCTAATTTTTTAGTCGTACTTCCAAAATATAACTTCAACATGGAGTTTGTAAGTTTTATGCAATGATGCCCTAATATAATCTGTAATGATGATCTTTTGTGTTTACCGTTTTCATTGTGGAGCCACTTTAGTGATTCTTCTTCAAACTTTTATTTATTTTAGGAAAAAAAAAAAGGAAAGAAAATGATATCAAAGTGTGCATAACATTGTTGTATGATTTGGTTCTTACTCATCCCTGAACCAAAGTTACTCTAGTGCAGCTTCTGAAATAAATTAGACTTTGTTGTTACCAATAATCATGTGCCATGTGTGTTTAATGTTCCATCTTCTGAAGTGTGTAGCCCTTGTTTGGTCCTTTGGGTCAAGGACTAGGTGGACTGATATGAGCTGGTTGCTAATTGGTCTGTGTTCCTGTGGTTAGACACCATCTATTTTCAGTCAAAAACCTTTGTTGCACCTATTACCCAGGGATTAATTTAGACAAGGCCAACTGGCCAAGGGATCACCAACCCCGCCGAAGTCTTCTATTATTAATACCCATTATTGACAAATGACAATTTAAGTTTAGTCAAAATACCAAATCAAATTAGGGTCTTTCCATCTTTTATCTAGTTACCTAAATTCCTATGCTAGTATACTGCTTCGCTTGGTATGTGATATTGGAATAGATTGAATTGGATTGGATATAATATTTTCATGTGTTCGGTACACCATGGGATTAGACTTGAAAATGAATTTGATCAATTTGGATTAAATTAGTTTATGAACTAAATAATAAATTTTAATAATTTTTAAATATAATAACGAGAAAATTGCAATAAAGTGTCTTGACGTTGGTTTATGTGCTGATAGATTGAACTTTTGTCATTTGTGCAAAAAAGTACCATTGACTAGACGTTGACCGTTAGTATGTTAGTGTCAGAAGGGCATGAAGGTCATTTAACACTAGAAATAAAAAAAAAACAAAAAAAAAAACACTTTCAATAAATAATTGTTTGAAATTGATTTGAACTCCATTAAAAGAGATCTGGTCTCCTTTAATAGAAATCAGTCTGATCTCCATACACCAAATTTTTTATTTTTTTTTTGGGTTGGGTGATGGTAATGATGATGGTGGGGGGTTGAGGTTTGATGCTGGTGATGATGCCATGATGGTGGGTTGAGTGATGGTGGTGTTTATTTATTTTTTATTAAACTTATTTTTAATTAAAAAATAGGGGCAATTTTTACATTTCATGGTATTTGACTGGTCAACCATTAAGTCTAACAGTCAACGGTACGGTCAGGATATCAACACATACACCAAAGGTTAGGGTACTTTATTGCAATTTTTCTCAAAATAAAATTATTAATAATTTTTAATTAAGTTTTATAAATTATAATATTTTTTTAATTCTTAAAAAAAATAATTCACAATAAATAAATAATTAAGAAGACATATAACCCACCTTAGTCCCTTTTTGCACCAAACACCTCAAATTCAGTGTTTGAGTCTCAATTCATCGTTTAATTTGGCTTCCCCTTGAAGATATTTTAGATTTGTACGTAGATTGACCTAGATGAGCTAGTTGAAATTCATGAGGCTCAACAGACATTAGCATTGAAAATAATGTATGCTGTCTGTTTCCAAAACTTTTGAAATGGTGAGTTACGAACCTGAACTGCTGAAACTTAAGAGAACTGCTAATGGAACCTTGACAGTGGTAAGTTGTGCAGAGATATTACAAAAATTTGAGCCCAACATTAATTAGTGGGTTTTGGACTTTAATGTATATTGGTTGATGTAAGATTGATTCTTCTAGGCTTCTATTTAGACAAGTTGAATTTGAGTTGACCTACTTGGTGCAAAAGTGATGCATATTCACTTGTGTTTTCAATATTGTTGTTTCAATTTGTTTTATGACCTGGTATAGCTCCCTATGAAAAGGACATACCGGTTTAATGATATTGTTCCTTATTCAATCTGATGTAATAACTAAATGCAGAGGGACAAGCAGGAGCGGAGAACGAGAATGAGGCTCAAAATGAAGGTAACCGAGCTGCGGAGAATCAAAATGGGGTTGAAGCTGGTGGTAACCAATGGTGGGGAATTGTGAAGGAGATCCAGATGATTGTCTTTGGGTTCATTACTTCCCTTCTGCCAGGCTTTCACAACATAGATTAGTTGTGGAAGCTGAGATAAGGTGGTGTTCTGCTCTTCTTTATATTTAACCATCTGAAATAAATGTATAAAAAAAAAAAGGGGGTAAGGTAACTTAAAACAATATTGGTGCAGGTGTAGCACCACTTTGATAGAGTGGGTTAGTCGTGGATTTGTAATACATTTTTGTGCTGCTACTTTTATAAGATTATTATACTAATGCTGTAATTGACTCAGCCATCTGTCTTTTTTTCATCAACTGCGTGTTGGCTGTCTTTCTCTCTCTCTCTCTCTCTGAGGTAGAATTTACTCTGTTTGGGCAAAAAATTTAATCTCAGATTAAGTTGAAAGTGCTTTTTTCTTTTAAAGTGAGATACTGATAAACGTGTTGTAACCAATCAGGGTTTCAAGTTCATATGATTATTAAGGGTACAAATATAATTATTGGTATAAATACAAAATGATACTCTAAATTCAAAAATACAGTATAAAAGCATGAACCATTCTTCTTGTGTCGTATTTATATTCAAATCCGATTAATAATTGTAACAGGTGATTAGTAACTGTATCACACTGATTTATATCGCGATAGCATAATGAAATTTTTGTAAGAAGATTTATCATGTCAAAGATGAACAAGTAGAAATAATATTCATTAAACTAATGTACCATTTAATCATGAGTAAGCTGTATTTCCATCGGAAAGGTCATCCAAATCTACTTACTAGTTGGGCCAAACAAGAACCCAGAAAGAAAAGAAAGCAACTCAAACAAGGGATAATAATTATTATATCATAACAGTATTTACATGTCCATCTCTGTAATTTGACAAAATTTATACCGCTAAAAGAATACATTAGGGAAGGCCACATTACCTCATTTTATTTCTCACTAAAAGGCTAGTAATTACAAAATGTATATACAGAATAAAACCAAACCTCACATCTCAGATAAAAGATTGCTGATTTTCCTAAGTTCTTTCAGAGCTGTCATCGCCGTATGTTGCCCTTTACCAACTATAACATTCTTAGACCCTACCTCACCCCGTTCTTGCTGGAAAACTGACTCAATAACCTGCAAGTCAATATGGTCCATCAGAGCAAATACCAGGGTGTATGAAAAGTTAAAACATTATACAACATAGGAAAAATTAATTCTTCAAATAATGCAACCTGAATATGTTCAAGCATAGACTGCCCAAGATTCTTCAAAGTCGCCATCACATTCTGATCCATGACATCTCCCTTACTGCAAGTTGATGAATAGCAAGAACTATCAGAAGTAGAGGAGCCTGCTCTATGGCTCTGATCCCCTTCAGCATTGGCAGATTCCTTAGTCTCAAGGGCACCTCCTTCTTTCTCATATGTCTCCTCGCCAGCAGCATTCCCAGATGTCTCCTCACCAGCAGCATTCCCAGATGTATCCTCGCCAGCAGCATTCCGACCAAACTTCCACAACCATTGGAATTTACCAAAATGAAGCTTCCGCTCTTTCAGACCTGTCATCAATTTTACTGTAGAGTCATCGTTGCTTGGAGAATTTTGAGAAATATCACCAGGGGGGTGGGAAACAGGAAGAGGTATATCTTCTGGAAAAGGTTGGGGATGGCCGTCATTTTCATCAAGTGATAAATTCGATGCAACGCTGCTTTTCTCTGAGTCATTTTCATGGTCATTAGCACCACTAACAGGACTTGCTGGATCAGAGAATATAGAGGAGTTTTCCTCACTGCCAGTGTTTCCACTCAAACATCTCTCATCAGATGAGCAAGCAAAGTCCTTAATGACACTATCTTGTCTCTCAACCTCTTCTACAGAAGGGTTCTGGTCAGAGACTTCACAAAAGCCTGTTGTCTCAATATCTTCCTCCAAGCCAAGCTCACGAGACAAATCTTCTAACAAACTTCGCCTAACAGGTGCCCTAGGCACTTTTTTGCCTCTGTCAACTTTTGAAGGAGATGGGTCAGATTCTGTTCTAGATAAGCTGAGTTTTACTTTTTCTGACCATCCTTTTTTCCGACCTGGATTTTGTTTCCCTAAACTGCTTTGTCTTAGTTCTTCAGCCTTGTGCAGCACTCTCCACTTTTCTTCCCAATAGCTGTCAGGTACCACAGTTAAAGGAGTTCTTGGAGAAATAGAATCAGATGAAAGGCTATGACCTCTCACCACCACCGACTTACTATGGTTATAAGCCCCACCAAATGGAGAAGACAAGGATGAAATATTAGCCTCCAGTCCAAGAGCTTGCAGCGATTTTGCCTTTCCTATTATTTTCTGCAGATTTATGTTCTCCGGAAAATTCAAAAGTCTCTGAAGGCAGGAAGTTGCATTTTCTGTGGCAAGCAGGGAAGATCTCAAATAAAGCATCATGGAAACTGCAATAGTTGCGATTAGTGCTCCCCTAGGTGAACTTAGAATCCCAAAGCTAGAGCCCTCATCATTTTCAGCACATTTGTTCAATTTACTGTTGTCTGACGCAAAGATCTCATCCCATACTAACAAAAGGTCTCCAATTGAAAACTCTCGTCCAAACAGGACCCTTAACCAGCGAAGTGCAAAATACTGAGGTTCAACACCAAGCTCGACGAGATGGGTGTGTAAAGATGAATCAACAACAGACAGCAAATGGTACAATGCAGCAGAAGCTTCAATTACAGGAGGTAAGTTAGTGCAGTCCGCGACTGAGGGAGCAAAGAAATCTGCCAGAGCAACTGAACCGTGGGCTCCACTCATCAAAGCATCAAACATACAGTAGGCATCATGCTCCATAAATTTCTCAGACAAGACAATACCAAGTTCACCTTCAGCCCCGTAAGCATCACTTAGCAGTACAATGGTCTGAATCTCATGATCAAGCTCATCGAGGCTCTTAACTTTTGCTGAATTTTCATGGGAGCCAATCTCGTCTTCCATGGAATCTAAAAACTTTTTGAAATCAAAATTATATGTAAGATCATTTTCATGAAATGATAAGTCATCAAATTTGTCAATAAAGTGGTCTTCATGCTCCTTTCGAACTTCAGAAAGACGCTCCACATCAACATGAAGAACATATAATAGAGGAGCCAGAAGTTCATGCATTCCTAAACAGAAATCCAGAAAGAGAGAAAGGTAAAGTTAAAAATTTCTGAGAGAAAGGTAAAGATAATTTTTTTTTCGAAAAGAACTTCAATGGCATATGTACTAGAATACATGCACAGGAACATTTGCAGATATGGAAAACACTATTAACTCAAAGCAATCTATGTTCATTTCTTTATACTTTAAGAAACAGAGAATGGTGCAAACTATAGTTTACAATTGCAGGATTAAGTCCAATCAGACTCTTCCAACTTTTCCTTGGTTTCAAATGAGATTATGTAGTGGGCAATCAATAGTTTTGCATGAGTTGAGAATACGTAAAAAAAAAAAGGGATGGTGCGCAGCTGGTACTGGTACTGCAGTTTTTGAATCATATATTCATATCATGTCTATTATTTGTTACATAGAATTTGTTTCATTTCAACGAGAAATAGAAACTTAACGGTTTAATTCTTGAAACATCATAAACTAGGGGTCTTTCATAAATTAGGTTAATGGTATTAACACTTCAGTTTTATCCTTTTTGAAAAAGAAGATGACCAAAACGACATCGTTTTGGGCTTCATTAAACAAAAGCCCAAAACAACGTCATCCAAGGCCAGCGCCCGACTAGCGTCTAGCGCCTTTTCAAAACTTAACAAGGGTTTTCCGAATAATTTTTTTATAAAAAAAATGGAGCCTTTAAAAATGAAAATAAATGGATTGCAAATTTGCAATTAGAAAATCTCTTATGAAAATACATAAAAAGAAAAAAAACAACAACAAAGGCATCTTCTTTGCCATCTTAGGAAGAATATCAGTTTACCTTGTCTGTAACCACATTCTGGATGTCTAAGGCACCACAATAACAAGATGCGTCTTAATATGCCTTGGCATCCAGGTGTCTGGAAGTAGCTACCTTGTTCTGGATATAAACGTGAGAGATCCTTATCAACCATCTTTTCGAGCTCAGCATTACGAAAGAAGCGACCCCATGTGCTATCTGGATGGACAAAGTATAACATAATCAATACAGACACACACTGCTACAGTGATGAAGGTATTGACTAAAGCAATTGTTTGTAAATTCTATCTTTCACCAACATGTAAATAATATGCTGTATAAATAAATGAATGTTTCAATCCTAAAAACCAATCAATTAGAGGCAATTAAACAGAAAACAGAAAACAGAAACAAGAAATGTTACCTGGGTTTTGTGAAAGTGGGTTGTCCATAACAAGATCAGGAGAATTACTACCATCCTTGGGCAAATGTGGATCAACTAGGAGGCGCCTTCTCAATCCAGCGTATCTGACATCAAACCATATTCAAAACCAATTCATCAAAACCATGGAAAATTCAATGTACAGTTTGTTGCAAACCGACCAACAACAAAATTTTATGGAAAAAAAGGAAAAACGAAATGAAAAATCAAGTCAAAACCATACAAAATTAATTTATTGAAAGGAAAAGAGGTACCTTCTTCTAGAATCAGCGGTGACTCTGCGAAGATCATCGATTGAAGAAGAGGAAGGCAAAATCCCGAGGTCGATACGCCACTGGACGCTTCTGAGATTGTCAAAACGACCAGATCTCTCCGAAACGACATGGCTCGTCGACGGTTGATGAATTGGAGCTGGAGACATGGGGTTTTGGAGAGAGGAAAATGAATAGAAGAGAAGAGAAGAGACGTTTAGGTCTGGTTTTAGAGAATAATAGAATTCCAGAAATTGTTCATTCTTCTTTATTTATTTATTTATTGTTTTCTTGTGCTTTTTAAGGAGAGAGAATATAACAAGTTTGTTTGTTCAGACAAATTTCTTTTTTTTTTTTTAAACAAAAAGGAGGCTTGACTGGAAGCTTGAGTTGAGCTGTCGCCTCATAACACGCTCCCCAATTATTTCTCATCATATCTGCTTATTGCTTCCTGTCACTCTCCCAAAGTGCTGCGTTTTGACCACATTTATTTCCTTTTATTTTTTATCGATTAGTCTCGTTATGTCTCCAACAAATCTCTGACCTGATTGGCTGATTGGGCTTGGATATGAAAAGAAAGAAAAAAGAAAAAAAAAAAAAAAAAAAAAAAAGATATGAAGAAAATTTTGTTTGGTTGGATCTCCAATTGTGTGAGGGATAAACTCATCTTGTTTCGGGATGATAAAATAACCCACATTTATATGATTTATGAGGTGGGGATGAGTTTCAATTTAGTTGGAATGAAAATAAACAGTAAAACTCATAATAAGTATGGAATGGAGATGAACTTTATACTCCTGCACCGCATCCAACCCGCTTAAAATATTTCTTTATTAAAAAATATATATTTAAAAATGTAGTTTTTAAAGAAAGAGAATATATATAGATCGGATCTCAATTTCTAAAGTTTTTACTTTAAAAAAAAAAATCTTGGAGATGATGGGGGAATAAGGGAGGTCTTGCTTTCGGCTCCATAAGTGGCACGACAGTCCAAGACCTAAGCATCGATGATGAGGGAGATAAAGAGAGATTCCACAATTGACAAAGAGGCAGCGAGGGAGATGACGAAATGACATTGTTGGAAACACCATCGACATTGGAGATTAGTGAGCAGTATGGGTGGTCTTGCCTCCCCCGCCGCGAATGGAGGAGGCTTAACCTCTCCCATCGTGCCTCCCCAGTTCGTGGTTGGGGAGGTTGAGATCCATGGAGACCAGTATTTTGTTTTGTTTTTGTTTTTTTTAATTTAGCTTTAATTCAAATTAATTTTCACCGTCTATCACAATGATGGGCGGTTGTAGATAATTATATGTATATATATATACGGTCCCGTTCATATTAGTATGCATTAATGTAACTACATCAGTATCAATATATGTGGACCACTGATTATGTAGAAGTTTTGACAAGTGCATAGAGTCAAAGTATGTAAATCTAATGGTCCACATCCAACACACTAATGAAGTTATATCAGTGCGCATTGACTTGAACATTTATATATATATATATATATATATATATATATATATATATATATTTGGGATATAAGTGGTATTTCCGTCTGTTACCCTTTTAACAATTAACGCTAATAGTTAACTATCGAACCCTAATGAGAAGAGAGGTGAGTAATGTGTAAGGTGGGATTCGAATTCTTCACTACCAATATGGAAGGGAAATACACTACCACATATACTAAGAGGTGATATGCTGTTATTGCCGGTATTTTTGATAATCCAATTTCTAGGATAAACCTTGAGTTTGATGTTATTTGCTCTTAATTTAATATATGTATAGGCGTACAGCCTTGAAAACGTGACGTATGGTAAATTAATTATTTGGTATTTGGTAGATGTTACTTGCAGTCCCAAAAGTTCATGATTGGGCAGATAAAGACACGTCTTCACCACGTCAGCTGAGGATATGCTAAATTGCTAAGAATATTATAAGGGTAGACACGCCCTACTCTTCTTGCTATTATATTTTTTATTCACAATTTCACATTTCAATACTTTATAATTATATTGATAGTATATTTTCTGGGATGAGATGGGATGGGAACGACTAATTTTAGTTTCATCTTCATGTTTATTGCGTGTGATTAGATTTTTTAATCTTATACAAGCAACTTATCACACTATTTATTTATTTATTTTTAATTTTTTTTATGTAATTAAAATATAAATATCTTTTAATAATTAATAAAATATAAAATATTTTATTTTAAACATTTTAAAAATAATAATTTCCAATATTAGCATATAAAAATAAATAATACTTTATTTAAAATTGGTTTTAAATATTAAATTATTTTTAAATATTTTAATTTTTTTCAAAATTTAATTTAAATAATTATTTTAACCAATTTAATTCTATGCAACAATTTTATCCAGGTGAGGTCAGACTATTTAGTACCATTTTAAAAAAAAAAATATTTTATTTTATTTTATATTAATCAATTTCACACTTTATTAAATATTGATAAAATTATTTTTTATCCAATCTTATGCCACACCAAACAAGAGACGTGACTATTTTGATACAATCACATACAACACAAAACATATCACATCACTAAATTTAGTCTAATTCTATCTCATCCAATCTAATCTCATGAAAATATCATATCTTATTTCTAGAGGCGGCTCAAGAACATATGAGGCCTAAGGCGAAAATCTTAAAATTGACCTTTTTATATTAAATATTAAAAAAATCAATTTTTATAATAAAACTTTCACACATGCTTGTAAAATAGATACAGTGGGACACAAACTCTCATCTTGAACTAAAGAGAAGATGTGCAATTTAATTCTCTCTTTCTCTAAATAAAATGATTTTTTTTTTTTAATGTTAATCTAAATTAATTGGAAAACATTTATTATCATTTAGTCAGAAATTAGAAAAACAAATTTCTAAAAGAATTATAATTTATATTGAAAATATCACTCTATATGATAAGATTACATAAAATATACAGTAGATGAAAAACATAATTAAAAAATTTGAAAAAACAAAATTATAGACCTTAAAAAAAAGTTCTAGGCAAGTGAGGCCTTAGGCAATGCAATTGCCTCACAAAGGCCTCACTTGCCTAGGCCGTGAGCCAGCTCTACTTATTTCGCGCATCAAACAAGAGAGAATTATTTTTCTTCAATTTTTTATTTTTTTAAAACTTTTAAATCTTTAATTTTTGTATAAAATTGGATTGAAATTCAATAAATAATAACAATTCAGTAATTATATAGAAATTATATAGCTCTCACCAAAAAAAAAAAAAAAAAAAAAACTATATTGAAATTATGTAGTACTTAAATGTGACTTGACTGTTGAAGTTTTAATTGGTTAGAAAATCTCATTTTGTTGTTGACCCATTTATTCTAAGTTTCTAGCCATCACTTTCATAATTTGGACCGTAAAATAATAATTAAAAAAAAAATTATGACAAATGTTGAACCAGAAAAAAGGTTTGTGTATATTTCATTATACCACTGAACAACTAAATATACATTCGTTCTAGGTCTCGTAAGGTTCTTTGGCGTTGGCGCTCCGCTTGGGATAGGTGTTTGAGCTTAATCTCTCAAATGGACTTTGCTGTCACTCATATTTATCAGGAAGGTAACCAAGTTGCAGATAGTTTAGCTTCCAGGAGCCCCAGTATCGTCTCTCCTACATGGTGGTGAACCGCTCCGAGTTTTTACAGTCCTTTTATTTTCAATGATTTTTGTTGTAGACCTTCTTTTAGGTTTTGTTAATCTGTTTTCTTTTTTTGTTTTCCGTTCTCTTTTTTTCTCTTTCTTTTTTATTTAATAAAATGTTGGGCTGGTCCCCAACAACCTTATCAAAAAAATACAAGCCTAAGTCAACTGCTATTCATACAAGAATCTGGAAGAAAAAGAAAGAAATAAAATTGAGATTGACAAGGGTAGAAGAATCAGGGAATAGAGAGATATTAACTATAACATTCCTAATATAAAACAGAGAAATCAACAACGTTGACCAAGCATTCCTAATACTCCCCCTCAAGTTGGAGTGTGGAGATTACAAACACCAAACTTGTATATGAGTGAGTGAAACACAGTTGGTCCTAAAGCCTTGGTGAAAATATCAGCAAGTTGGTTTTTGGTGTTGATGTGATTTCGAATGAGGCCAACTTAAATCTTTTCACGAATTACATGGCAATCAATCTCGATATGCTTAGTACATTCATGAAATACCAAGTTAGCAACAATGTGTAGGGCAGCCTTGTTGTCACAAAATATGTTTACTGGTTGTGGATGAGAAACCTGTAAATCTTTCAGCAATTGAAATTGAAGCAACCATGTGATCTCACAAGAGGTGGTAGCCATAGCACGATATTCAACTTCAGCGGAAGAGCGAGAAACTAACAAATAGAATAACCAGTAATCGAACGACACGTTTCTGTACATGTAGCTCAATCAAAATCATAAAATGCATTTAGTTGAATTTTACTAACTGCAAAAAAAAAATAATGCATTGACCAAGTGACTACTTAATATAATGAAGTAAATGATGAGTGGCATCCAAATGCGGCT
The DNA here is from genome assembly GCA_030490815.1 of Acer saccharum. Lineage (NCBI taxonomy): Eukaryota > Viridiplantae > Streptophyta > Magnoliopsida > Sapindales > Sapindaceae > Acer > Acer saccharum. The sequence continues at coordinate 26,005,716 of CM059871.1, forward strand.
GTCTTGGCTTATCCATGAATTGGCTAAGAATCTGAACCGAAAACACAATATCAGGTCTAGAGATGGTAAGATAAATGAGACATCCAATAAGTCGACAGTAGAGTGAAGCATCATGTAAAAGGTCTCCATCAACAGAATTTAGTCGAAGATTTAGATCCATAGGAGTTGTGGAGGGACGAGAGCCTAGGAATATAGTTTCTTTTAAAATGTCGAGGGCATACTTGCGCTGAGAAAGATAAATACCATTTTTCGAGTGTGCCACTTCATGTCCCAAAAAATACTTTAGAGAACTAAGATCTTTTAATGTGAAATGGTCATGGAGATAAGACTTTAGGGATGACACAGCAGAAAGATCATTGCTGCAAACTAAGATGTCATCCACATAAATTAAGAGAGCAATAAAAGAACCATCAAATACCTTCGTAAAGAGAGAATAATCAACCTTTAACTGAAAGTATCCCGCGGCTAGCAAAGCACTAGATAATTTGGTAAACCATTGTCGAGATGCTTGTTTAAGACCTTAGAGAGACTTATGAAGTTTACAAACCCGAGTCTCCCCCTTTAAATGAAAACCAGGTGGAAGTTACATGTAAACATCTTCTTCCAAGTCACCGTGAAGAAATGCCTTATTGACATCCAAGTGGTGGAGATGCCAATTTTTGATAGATGCAAGAGCTAACAAAACTTTAACAGTGACCAACTTAGCCACAGGAGCAAATGTCTCATGGAAATCAAGTCTTTCCATTTGACTGTAACTTTTTGCAACAAGGTGAGCTTTATAGCGTTCAACAGTTCCATCATACTTGTATTTTATTTTATAAACCCATTTGCACCCAATTGCATTCTCCTTTTTCGAGCTCTCAAGCTCTCTCTTCTTTCATTGTCTAAAGAACGAACACTTCGACTAGGTTGGGTTGACGATTCGACGAACACTTGCGATTTTGGTTGACGATTCGACGAACAAACTGGGGTTGTTTGACGATTCGACGAACGAACACAATTTTTTTTTGTTGATTTTGTAATATTAATTTCGTTTTCATTGATTTTGTTGTCGATTTTGATATGAATCGTGAGTTTATTGAATCTGAATGGGGTTGTTTGAATCTTGAATTGGTGGGTTTGGGTTTGGGTTTGTCAAATCGGAGAAGATGAACAGTAGTTGAAGTTGGGATTTTTTACGCTTATTTGAGACTTAATTGTTCTATTTCAAGACTTATTTGTTCCATTTCGAGACTTATTAATGAATACTCGGGACTTGTTACGCTTATTCGAGACTTAATGTATGAATATCTGAGACTTATTACACTTATTCGAGACTTAATTTATGAAGACTTATTTGCTCCATTTTCGAGACTATTTTATGAATACCAGAAACTTATTCATGAGTTTTTGAGACTTATTAATGCGTTTCGAGACTTAATTCATGTTCTTCCGAGACTTATTATGTTCGACCTCCATCAATGGTGAAAGTGACGAGCCGACGATGGTGCCAGTTGATTTCGGAGATAGTTGGATCTGGAAGATTGAACGACGCCGAGTTTGTTGGCGCCATTGGTTTTGTCAAATTCTTGATGGATCATCATACATCGGATGGTGAAGATTCGATGATGGTTTGGGTTTGGCTTCGTTTCTCTCTCTACACATCTCAAAAATGTAAATGAACACTTTGGTTACAATGATTGGCACTCGACAAACGTTTTCCCAGTGATTTTGCCGGTCAACTCGCCGATCGACGGTGGCACCTCCATTGAAGCTCCATCAATGGAGGTTTTTGAAAAAAGAAGAAGAAAGAAAATGAAGGACTCATAAGAGAAAAGAAAAGAAGCTTGGGGGTATTTTTGTCCAAATTCCATTATTGGTGCTATTAAAACAAGACTTATTAATGTGGTGCTATTAAAACAAGCCCTCCCCCAAAAAGTGCTATTTAATTTTTGAACTCTTTTTTTTACCCACCGTCTAATACGGCCGATTTTGTCCTAATCGGGACGGTCGAACGCCGCCTAGCGCCTAGGCGCATTTTTTCAAACACTGACATTGAGTGGAAAGGGAGCTGCAAGGAAAATGTGTTAAGAATTGAAAAAAGTCATTACAAAAATTATATATTTTGTTTTAAGACGAGCGAAGCATATTAATATATTAAAAGAATAAATAAGAAGTGTTTATTTTAAATATTGGGTCGTTAAAAATTAAATGGGAGTACATGTAATATGACCCAGATAATAATATATCAGATTTCTATCATTATATGAGCATTTAATATGACTCCACTTACTAAATAAACTTGTCTTTTCTACACTATAAATATTTTAAGGGATATTATTATTTCCCCACTAAGGTTTACCATATTTATAACTTTGCCCCCTCTAGTTTTAAAAATGGTCAATCTTTCCATTGAAAACAAAATTATTCAAAAATTTACCCTCTTTCGTTAATACTTCCGTTAAATAGTGGTTTGACCGTTAAACACCAAGGGTAATATTGTAACTGTGCTACTTCCAAAAAAAAGATATTATTAATTCCCCCCCTGAGGTTTGCCATTTTCGTAACTTTGTCCCCTCTAGTATCAAAAATGGCTAGTCTTCCTCTTGAAAACCAAATTATTCAAATATTTATCCCCTGCCATTAGGATTTGACAGTGAAACACCAAGGGCAATATTGTAATTGTGCCACTTAAAAAAAAACGTACTTTCTCAATTACTTTCACGGTATTAAAGTAATAATAACATTGATTTTTTAAGAGAAAAATAAGAATTACAAAATAAAAACTCATCACCATCAGTTCATCTCCAGATTCAATATCTATTGTCCATCTCAGATAATTAGAATTATTTTTTTTAAAGGAAAATCGGAATTAATAATAATAATAATAAACCTTTAAAAATAATAGTAATAAAAAACCATTAAAAATAATAATAATAATAATAATATTAAAACCTAATTTAAACTTAAACACCAAAATCTGCTTCTATTGTTTTTTTTTTTTCAATTAATTTTCATTTTTCAGTTTCTACCCTGGTGAATGAAATCATTTGAAAAAAAAAATTGGTTTCAGTTTAGGGTATTGAATATGTTTCTTGTTTGGATTTTGGTGAGTAGATTCAAAATCAATAATTTCAATTTCTAGGTTTTGATTTTGGTGAAAACTAATTTTTATTTTTTTTTTATTTTGGAAAGTTGTTTTCAGAAGTAGCACAGTTATAATATTGCCCTTGGTGTTTCACGGTCAAATCCTATTGGCAGGGGTAATATTTGAATAATTTGGTTTTCAGGGGGAAGACTGGCCATTTTTGAAACTAGAAAGGGTAAAGTTACGAATATGGCAAACCTCAGGGGGGGAACTAATAATCCCTTTTTTGGAAGTAGCACAATTACAATATTGCCCTTAGTATTTAATAGTCAAACCACTAATTAACGGAAATATTAATGGCATATAGTAAATATTTGAATAATTTGGTTTTTAGGCAGAAGATTGGCCATTTTCGAAACTAGAGGGGGCAAAGTTACAAATATGGCAAACCTCAAGGGAAAAAAAATAATAATATCCCATCTTTTAATTACCAAAAACTAATCAATTTAATTATTATAAAAAATAAATAAATAAATAAATAAATAAATAAATAAAATAAAATAACTAATCAATCTATAATTCAAGTAGTTGGAACATAAATATATTTATTTCCGTGCAATAATTGGGACCCTGAATCACTTAATTTAAGAATTTTCTTTGCGGAGAAACCAACTCAATTAATTTTAAGAGCCGATTGAAATAATTTTTACTATCCACTTTTGACTATAGAAGAAAATAAATACTTTTTTGTCTCTTTAAAAAGTGTATTTTTGAATAGCTTTTCATACCTCAAGTACATAAGGGGTTGAAACTCACACAATTGATGAAATTCAAAAGAAAATAATCAACAAAGAGTATTTATTTTCTCCCTTTAGAATGGCCGTTATTTTTGAGTTTGTTTGATTTACACATTTTTAAATCTTTTCTAGTTAAGATATGACCTTCATGGACTTAAAGATCATTTTGGTATTGTTAATGATAAATTTTCATTCACCGGAATCTGTGAAGTGATTCTTGTAAAGGATCGCCTCGGGTTAATCTGGAAGGAACGTAGGGGAACATCAAGGTTAAGCCTAATAGGTTTGTGGATCAAAATTGTGATCAAGGCAAGGTTAGTGGGATTTTGCCTTTGTTATCGGACTTTTTAGTGGGTGAGTGATGGGATGAATATTTACAATTTAACAGGGAAAACACCTAGACCAAAAGTAAAATAAATCATTCAATAAGATGAGTGCAAATTCAAAGTGTATTTATTGCGATTAACCATAGTTTTACATCGACCTCTTGGTCTCTTTTTATACATGTTTGACATGGACGGTTGCTTAGCCACTTTCCTAAATTCCATCATGAATGACATCTTCATATTTATCAAGCGTGAGTGGTTAGAGTGGCTTTGCACCATTTTCATCGTGTTGCAGCAACTGTAGGAAGCATATTAATCCCTATATCTTTACACAGTTATAAGCCATGTTGGTACTCCTTAGTTGATATAGCTGATGTGTGTATGATTCGTACACCTAGCATTTGGCATGTTAGCTGTCGCTCCTTATGGAGTGTCACGTTGGCTTGCCCGATGCCACATGTTTCAACTTCATTGGTGATCTTCGATCCCTTCGAGTTTCTTATTCCCTTACCTAATCACCAAGTTCTGTCGGTGAGTTGGGGTTGATTTTGGAAATGATCCATTCGAATCGCCAGCATCAAATGTCGGAATTGCCACTTGGACTGCTTTGGAGATAGAGAGAGATCCAAACAGTATGAGGAGGAAGATCGGTAAGAAGAAGACCATATCTGAGGCTAGGTCGAGCAAACGGGCATAAGAGAAATATATGGACTACGATTAGGAGGAGATGGACTTTGACCAGGAGTCCTTAGTTCCCGAGGTTACTGATGATAGGGTGCCATGGCAGAGATTGATCATAGGGATGCGGAACCTCTAGGTGACCATGAACCAGATGAGCTCGAATTTCACTACAGAGATCCAGACAAACAAAAAGATGATACAGGTGACCACATGCCGCATTAATGAGGTCTGGGACAACATCACCAATATGAGGAGGAGCTAAGATTAGTTCTATATGCTAGGAAGAAGAGGAGAGCAATCACATAAGGATTCGAGGGAGGTATTCGAGTGTATGAGAGTGAAGCAGAGGTGCATCGAGTTCTTGAGATATTCAGGAGAGAGGCTGAGGAGAAAGTTAGAACAGAGCAGGACCCTAAAGGAAAGGGGAACATGGTAGATGAGCAGGTTGAGTCAGAGGACGATGATTGATCCATTTGTCGCATATCTTTATATACTTGCCATTTATCCTTGCTATTTTGTTGAACTAGTTTATTTTCTTAGTATCTTGCTAGATTGAACTTTTTAAGTTTTCTACACCTTTTGTTAGTTTAATAATTTGGTGGATGATTTTTAATTGTGGATGATAGATTTGGTGGTTTTTGATGGGTTTATTTGCTAGATATTATGTGTTTAAGCAGGGTTCTTATTCTCTTGGTAGGAAACAACAACTTGTGAGTCATGGATGGATAAGTAAGCCAAAATTGCTCATAAAAAGAGTGAGAGCCTTGTATTCTTTGAGGATAGAAAATGGGAAACCACTTCGATTTAGATTTCTTGTGCTCAATTTTAAAATTCTGAATTTTAATTTTTAGATATTGTGGATATTGTGTGGATGACATTTGGAGAATATTCTTGTGAATTTGATATGATGAACTATTTTGTGGATATGCATGATAGATGTAATTTTGGATTCTATTGATTTATTCTTTAAATTGTGGATGAGTCGAAGGCTCTTGAGTATGAATGCATGTGTGAGTGTACAGGTTTTTAATTGCATATATAGCCTAATTAGGTTTGGGGATTTTTGATTGCTTGCAGATGCTTGTACAGGTTTTATGCATATAGTTTGATTTGGTTTGGGGGTTGTCAAGCCCCCATTTCGACAATTTTGGGAAATTGCTTGATGTTGAGATGATTAGAAATTCGGGTGCTTGTGCTTATTGAATATTACATTGTTGCCTATTATATGTTGAGCCTAGTTGGTCATTTTTTGGTTTTTGGGCATTGGTTGTGTTTAATTAATTCCTAGGTTTGGTTGTTTTTATGTCGTGTTAGGTGTGCGTCGTTAGGCTAGACTCTCTTGTCCAATATTGAGGACAATATTGGGTTTTGGTTTAGGGGTGTAGATGCTTTTGTGTGTCGTCTTTTTGTTTTTGTGTCTTGAGTCATTTTTCGTGTTTAATTTTTCAAATTTGCTGCTTGGCCAAAATTTTGAGCTCAATTTAGCTTGGTGAGATACCTTGAGCAAAGTGTTTTTGGCGAATGTGTGTATTCTTAGTGTGCTTGTTCAATAGCTCCTAGTCACTTTAGGGGTCTCACTTGTACTTCATGGGCTAGTCCCATCTTTTAGTGTCCAAGTTGAAGGAACTCGGTGCTCAGGCGCCTTGTTCTAATAGTGGAGATTTCCCTTGAGAGTTTCACAAACACTAGCCAAAAAGTGTGTCAACATGAGAAAAATGTTCTTCAAATCTTTAAACACTTTTCATCTCTTAAACACCATGCATAGTCTTATTACATCAACATCATCATGTGCCATAGAACATGCATCATTTATGTGGACTGCTTGACGAAAACTTTAATTCTCTTGGTAGATAGAACCTTAGAAGTGATATTAGACAATGTGTGTCGTTAGCCACTTAAAAATCCCAAATACTTCCCATTCCCATAATGTGTGTGCTCCCAAGCAAACTTTGAAGTCAAACACATTTAGACTTGTTCATTCTATCACCACATCAACCATAACCCAAGCAACCTAAACACTAAGCCAACCCTCACTTAATTGATCTTGTTGAGGCTTAGGATTGAATGTAAGGATGAGCTCTAATTTGATAAATGGCGTGTACCTAGGCAAATAGTGATGAATTGTAAAAATGTGCAAAAGTCAAAGGCAAGAAAACATAGAAAAAGAAAAGAAAAGAAAAAAGCAAGAATAAAAAAGAACAAAAGAAAAGAAATATGCTTCGATTGCCTTGTTTAAATTGTAAACACTACTCAAAGGGGTAACAAGAGTAGTTAGTGATTGCATTTGGAATTTAATTGTATGCCTGGACGCCTTATTGTATGTTTGCAGTGGAGTTGCATGAGGAATTAAATGCTTAAGTGTAGAATGTATTGTCTTGACTTGGTTGATTAGTGCTTTGTGCCTAAATTCCCATTCTTGTTAGTCACCAATCACTTCGGCCCCGTTACAACCAAATGAAAAAGGCCTAGATGATCTTAAGGGAAGTCTAACTTAGGAATACTAGTTAATGCGTGTTCTTTCCACATTCATGGCACTTGATTCTTTCATGAGACTTATTCACTAAAAAGAGCGTCTTTTCTATACTGAATTTATGCAACTAATTTGATTCCATTACATAAACTCATTTGCATACATCTTGCATGCGTGTGAACCTAGGTTCGAAGAGAAAAGATAAGAGAGATCCCATGTGAGAACCTAGAGTCGAAGCGAATTATGCTCGAGGCAGGAGAATAGGTAGTTCCCAAGGCATCGGCGCTTTAAGTGTGGGATTCATGTTGGTCAAGTTTCCTTTGGGGTGCCTTGGAATTGTTAGAACATTTTGCATATGCTCATTCCTCACTCCCACTCGTTTTTGCTTATCTCTCTACTAGTTGGCTTTGCAGCAAATGTTTATGTCTTGGAAATTTTTAGATAGAGTCATTTTTGTTGTGTCTTGTGTTTTTGTTTGTTTTATTTTGAGTTTGCTTAAGGACAAGCAAAGATTTGATTTGGGGTTATTTGATCGTGCCAAAATTGTGCTATGTTTGGGTCCTCATTTCCACGTCCTTTGTCTCATTTTTGTGTGCATTTATGTGTTTAATTGGCTCTTTTCTAGTGTTTACAGGCATTCGATGTGTTCCATGTGTTGGAGGCAGAAAGCGGGACTTTCAGTCGCAAAACAAGTCAGAAATTAAGAGAAGCAAGCTTCAGTGCGCGGGTACAGCGCAGATCAGCATACCCAAGCATTTCTAGACATCACTAGTTCATATCAGCATATCACCAGCACACTGAGAGTCTCCAAATGGCAAAAGTGCCCAATGTGCGGGTAAGAACCCGCACACTACCCACGCATAGAGGATGAAGATTTCAGAATTTACCAGTGCACAAGTCCTTACCCACACATTACAGGCGTTAGATTTGCCACATAAGTGATTTCATACCTATTTTTGGTACCCTATAAATAGATTCTTATGATTTGTGTACCACTACAACCTGACAAGACAAAATTACTCTTTTCTCTCATCCACCTCACTTAGATATAGGAATATCTTCCCACTCATCCAAACCCATCCTACACCAATCCTTCACCAATTCTCACACCAAATCCACCATTCACCTTCATTTCATCACTACTCAAGGAAGGACACTAAGAGATTGGAATTTAAGCTTTAAGAAGGAGGTCTCTACATAGGTCTTCTCTATCTCTCTTCTCTTAGTTTTTATTTTGTAATTGTCATGAGTAGCTAAATCCCCCACTAAGGGGTTGATGTGATTCATTTGTGGATGTTGGGCATTTGTATATGAACTCTATCTTTTATTAAAGATCTATCAAATATGTTTCATTCTTCGATTTAATTGATTTTAAGAACTGATTTGTCTTAGATTGTACACTCCTCTCTTTACAAGTTGTTTGAGAAATTATTTGAGTAGATTAACTTGGTATACACTCTACTTGGTTTTCTAAAAGACTTAATTGAATGGAAGAATTGAGCAAGAGTACACTCCTTAAGCAAAATCTGAACTCTATAATCTCGATTTTTATCTAATCTTAAATGGGTGGTCAATTTCATATGTAAGGATTCCCATCTATTGATTGGCTTATTTCGTGGACAAACCACATATTGAGGCTTGATGTAAGGGTAGCTTAGGTATTTGATGGTTAGTGTTTTACACAACCAAGGCCCTCTTAAGACCTCAAGAGAAGAAGCACCAAAGGTAAATTCTAGTGCTTACTTGCTTTGAAGAGATCTAGTTGCACACACACACAACTCATGCATAAATCTTATTCTTGTATGTTGTGTGTTTTATATGTGTGCATGCATGTTCTTAAACATCTCTTCTTGCATGTTTTATTTGATTGCATCTTGTTCATTGAAATGCCATGACATGTTTAGGCATTAGGATGCAAAGCCATGAATTCTATTCGTGCATGTTTAAGTGATTGCATCTTGTTCATTGAAATGCCATGACATGTTTAGGCATTAGGATGCATTCACTTCCCACACTTGCACTTCATGATTAGTCTTAAGTGTGGTGTAATTCGTTTCCGTTTGTGTGATCGAAAACGTTTGTGCTTGCACGATGGTGTGCATGTCTTAACGTGATGATTGACCACTTGAGAAGGTCTCATTCTTCTCTTAGATAAGTGGTAGTTTTGGTTTGGTTGTTTGGAGTAAAGTGTCTAGTTTCAAAAGATTAGATTTCAATGTTTTAAATGTTTTTCAAAACTGACCTTTGTATGGTCGTGTGACCATAACTTTTTATAAAAAGATTGAAATTGAGTTTTGTAAAATTCTAGACAAACTAGATACCCATACCTTTCCAACGGTATATTATTTGTAATATTTCATGACCGTTTGGATTGGTTTTAAAATCTCCAAAGTTACAACAAAACAGGGCAACTCTGTTGTTGTCCGTTTTTGACCTTTGGTCACTTAATTGACCATAACTTTTTGTATAGACATCAAAATGTCATTCCATAAATTAGAGTAGAAATTAGACTTCTATACCTTTCCAACGGTATATTATACAAAAGGTTTTGATATTGTTTGGTCATGTTTCGGTGCGCTCGAATCTTGAGCCGCTGCACTGACGTGAGTACCGTGAAAATGCCCATAATTTTTTCATTTCTTCCAAAACGACATAGTTTCACTTGGGAATTATAAATACATATCTTTCTCATCATTTTGAGGGTAGAGCCACAAAATCAAACCCTAGAGAGAGAGGCTCCATATTCTTGAGAGAGAAAGAGAGATTCTTGAGAGAGAAGCTCCCAAGAACTTATCTTTACTCAACCAAACACTTTCCCATGAGCATCTAGCATCTTCCTAGTATCATCCAAGCTTGGGTTTTGCTGTCTTTCTTGACTAGGTAATTTCTACATGTTCTAGAACCTCTTGTTTCATTTTTATGACATGTTTGCCTAGGTTTAGCATTTATTTGTTAATTAAATGCATGTCTCCTTGCTTAATATTGTTTCTAACATGTTTGAGACTTTGTTTATTGGTTGAGATGAGTTGTTTGTTGATAGCTAGCATTTAGGACCATTTTGCCCTCTAACTAAGTCTTTATGTTTTTCATTTAGACATTGTTGATTAGGACTCATTGATTGCATTTGTTTATTGCATAATTATTGTCCTTGCCATGTTTATTGACAACTTGTGTTGAGTTGGCTTTGTTTGTTGACAATTAGGTTGCTAGAGTCTCTTTACATCTAATTGAGTCCTCATGTATGTGCATGTAGGCATTGTTGATAACTAGAGTGTTGATTTGCATTATAACATCTAGTTAAGCATTTAGTGTAGCCTAGCATTATTTGCATTTTGGATATTGTCATATATTCACATAGGTTATAGATCTCTTCATTGAGAGTTAAGTCTTGTGACTACCGGTGTGTAGTGCTCAAACAAATTGGACTAGGTTCACTTTTAAAGGCCTGCGGGTAGTAGTGGTGGGTTATAGACCATGAGAGGTTGAGGTCAACCTAGGTTGTAAACACCATTGCAATTAGTGGATTCGAAGTTCGTGTGTGGCGCACATAATAGCCCGTGGTTTTTCCCTGTTGAGGGTTTCCACGTAAAAATCAAGTGTTTTTTAATTTCCGCACTTTTACTTGATTTTTATTGTTTGTTGAATTGGGTTAATAGTGATTAATTTTGACTATTTGAAAAATTGGTAATAATCGATTAACAACCCATTCATCCCCCCTCTAGGTTGTTTAAACACACGCTATATTTATTTTCAATTGGTATCAGAGCGGGTTCCTAGATATACTTAGGTGATCCTTGCTTATTTTGGTGTGTTTTGCATTTTGTATGTATTTGATTGATTTCATACATTTTGCATTATTCTTATTTGCATTCATTTAACTCAAACACTATGAGTGATTTTGAGAGAGAAGAAATTGATTTCGATGAGGAGATGACTCTCTTTATTGAGAGATTTATGAGATTTGTGAAATTGACCACTTCACCTCCTAAGAAGAAGTTGACCACCTCACCTCCTAAGAAGAAGAAGAAGACTATTGCTTTGAAGACTTCGAAGCATGACAAGAAGAAGGATGACTCGAATGAAGACATGGCACTTATTGACGAGCTGAACCAAGAAGTGTCTTCAAGAGAGGGGATTCATTGCTACGAATGTGGAGGATTCGGGCATATCTCCCCGGAGTGTGGAAACTTGAAGGATAGAAGGAAAGGAAAGGCGATGGCCACCTTATGGAGTGAGGATGAAAGTGAAGAAATTCCTTCAAGTGATGAAGAGCTTGCCATCAACTACATGTCATTTGGAGCCAAACGTGTAGAAGTTGAAAAAGATGGCAAAGTTGCTTTGACTTGTGATCCCAAAGAAGAACTAGATATAGAAGTAGCTAAAGAAGTAGCTAAAGAAGTAGTTGGTGTAGCTACTCATTGGGATTTGACTCATACTTCATCAAGAGACAAATTTGATGATCTTGATGAGGAAGATGACTCCATTGGTGAGATGGAGAATATAGGAGATGACTCAAATATTGAGAATTCGTCATCTAACTCCATAAATGGAAATGTGGAGAGTATGGTTCTTAGTGACTACAAAGTCAAAGTTGAAAGCTCTAGGATAAAGAATGAGGAGGAGATTCAAAGATTAAAGGAAAAAAATCTTGAGCTTTCAACACTAGTTGACCACTTGAGTGAAGAAGTGGTAAGATCCATGATGGATAAAGATAAGCTAAAAGACGATTTAGCCTTATCTAAGAGGAGAGAAGAAGAGATGAAGATAGAGCTTGAAAAAGCTAGAGCTACAATGGCTAAGATGGCTTCAAGTACCAAGATGCTTGACCATATGTTGGGAGTTGGAAAAAAGCCAAGTGACAAAAGAGGTCTTGGCTACATTGATGACAAGGAAGCTTCCTTCTCAAGCAAGATTACCTTTGTCAAAAGCATGGACTTCAAGAAGTCTCCTCCTCTTCAACACCCTAGGAAGAAAATTGACCTAGGAAAGCATTCAAGAAGTGCCCAAGCAATAGTGGCACCAAATGGTCAAGCTTAAGCTCAACCCCAAAGGGCTCCTCATGCTAACTTCCCTCAACCTAAGATCCATAAAGGGAAGAGTTCAATCATGCAAGCTCAACCAAGCAAGCAACATTGTCTTGGTCATCAACAAAGGATGAGAGATCCTATCCAACAACCAAGACAACCACAACGACAAGAGAAAGCACCAAGCTTGCTTCTTTAACTCTCCAAACCCAAAACCCATCATCTTCATGTATCTCTAAGCATCTTTAAAGCATGGGTCTTCATGGTTTCATGACTAGGTAAGTTAGAACTTCATTGAATATCTTTTAATGTTCTTCTTACTCTAGATTAGGTATTTATTGCATGATTAAATACCTAGACTCTATTTATTGCATATATTTATGAGTCTTGATAACATGATTGGGTTTGTATTTTGATAGCTTAATTGATTAGGTCATTTTTGCCTAAAAGCTAAGTCATAAACATTATTGTGTGATTTATTGATAACTAGGTTGATAGATTGTTTTTTAATCAACTAGTTAATCTTTTGAATGTTTGTGGGTTTTTTGTGATAGCTTTGTATTTAGGATTGGTTATCCTTTACTTAGCTAAAGTTGTATGCCATGACATATAGCTATTTTCATATCTAGTATTGATTTTATTGTCATCATAAAATCCTAGGTAAGCATCTAGAGTACCCTAGCTCTATCTTGCATATTTGGATATCATTGCATATTCACTTAGGGTGTTGATCTCTTCGGAGAAGTAAGTCTTGTGTGATAGACCGGGATTAGGTTGGACACCGGGATTAGGTGGTCACATGAGCAAATTGGACTAGGTCCACTTTTACAGGCCTACGGGTAGTGGTAGCGGGATATTGGCCGGGATTAGGCCGTCAAATCGGGATTAGGTTGTATACGCTATCACAATTAGTGGATTCGAGATTCGAGTGTAGCGCACTTACCAGCCCGTGGTTTTTTCCTGTTGAAGGTTTCCACGTAAAAATCAAGTGTCGTTTATATTTCCGCACCATATTACACTTGATTATTGTTTTGTGAATTGGGGTTATATTTGTAATAGCGACTAATCCGAAAATTTGGTAATAACGGATTAACAACCCTTTCACACACCCTCTAAGTCATATTTTAAAAGACATGCACATTTTCATCATACACTCTAGATTGATTGCTTGTAAGAGATTAAGAATCAATCCTATACACTCTAGGTTGGTTATTTATAAAGAGATTAGTCCCTTATTTGATACATGTGGATTCATGGAAAATCCCAATTGAGTGGTCAATCTTATACACTTTAGGTTGATCATTTATTAGGGAAAATCTCAAGTGAGTGGTCAATACTATACACTCTAGATTGGTCACTTATGAGGGATAAATAATCAATCCTATACACTCTAGGTTGATTACATAGGTTCAATGTACACTCATGAGAGTTCTTAATTTGCCCATTATTTCACTATTGAATCCATAAACTCCTTAGCCTCTATTACCATACATTCACATCATTTACATTTTAACTAACTTAGTTGCATTTTAGATTTAGATTAATTGTAGTTGCATTTTTAGTCTTAATCTCAAAATCCAAATCATAATCATTTTACCTTTTCGCTTAACTAGTATTATAGTGTTAGTTTAATCATTGCTATTCGACGATCTTTATGAACGATACCCTAGCTTACCACTTTACTTGTTTTTATACATTTGAGGACTTACTAGGATTTTATAAAAAAAAAATTGACAAGCACTTTTTCACTTACAAAATGGCACTTGTCAGTGTCTACAAGCTGATCAATCCGAGGTAGGGGAAAGCTATCCTTTGGACAAGCTTTGTTGACGTCAGTGAAGTCTACACACATCCTTCACTGACCATTCTTCTTTTTTACCAGTACAACGTTGGCCACCCACTCAGGGTACTTTGCTTCCCTAATTGAACCAGCGGCGAGCAACTTTACGACTTCCTCTTTTATTGTTGCGCTCCTTTCTGGGTTAAACTTTCGTCGCTTTTAGATTACCGATCTACATTCCGCGTCAACTGCTAAACTGTGGGAAATTACTTTTACATCGATTCCAGGCATGTCTTTATGCTTCCATGCGAATACGTCATTTTATTCCCTTAGTAACTTGACTAGGTCCGCTTTCATTTGATCGGCCAACCTTGCTTACAGTTTAACAATTTGGGAAGGTTCACTCTTATCGATCACTACTGCTATGGTTGGTTTGTCCGCCCCTTTCACAAGTTCCTCTCTAAGATCGAACTCAAACTTGGTCGGGGCCTCTGCCCGAGCCTCTTCTTTGTCCATGGCTAAGAACTTATCTTCCACTATGCATGCTTGGTGCCCATCGTTCTTAGTTCTATTTTCATAGATTGCGAGGTTTTCAACTGATTGGTTTCTTCCAGAGTTCATGTCTCACAGGGGATGGTTCTGGTTCTGGTTTTGATCGTGGTCCGATCTATCATAATCTACGCTGCTTGCCATGTGGTACTGTTGTAGTTTTTTTGCGTACAAAGGTCTTTCAATCAAGATTTGCTCTTCCCTTCCTTCTAGTGCCAATTGTTGACGATGATTTTTCGTTATGTGAGATATCAATAGCCAACATATAATGAAATTTATGATTTTTTTAATGACAAAAATGAAATAATAAACGAAAAAAATGGAGACACGATTTTACGTGGTAAAACCACAAATCGGGGAAACATCCACGGTTGCTGGTGACGACGGTAAAAGTGGTTTCACTATGAGAAAATGGTTACACACTCAACTTGCTGTTCTCTCTCAATATCTGTAGAATATATTTTGTGTGTATCTTTTACAGTGAAAGTGGGGTTATATTTATACCCTTACTGGTAACCCTAACTTGTTGTGTAAGTAGTTGGCTTGTAGAGTCTTGTTATGATGTCTCTTGCATGGATTCCTTGATTATCTCAATCTCTTTCCTGTTTGAAGTTTATCACGTAATAAATGTGATTGATTTGGTGCTTGATTAGGACTTTGATATCTTGTTAGAGAGATAAGTTTGTTTCCTTGTTGAAGTGTGATTCTTGATTCTCATATCTTGGTGAAGTTTCCTTTCCAAGCACCGAGTATTAATGATGCTTATTAGATCCTGATTTGGGTGAGTAATCCTCGCTGGGAAGATGTCTTGGCTGACCAGAATCTTGTTTTGCTAAGATTCCCTCTTGGCCGAGCCATTCTCCTTGAATTGCATTTCATAACATCTGTTCATTTGCTAGGCGGCGTGCCTACTTGGATGGAGGATCTTTAGTCAGTATTTTGCCAAGTCTGACTAATTGACTTTAAATGACGTGACGCATCTTCTCTCTGATATTCCCACTAGTTTGATGACGTGTCAGTTAACCAAAATTCACATATAACACCTATAATATTTAATATTAATGAGATAAATATATGTATTAATTCCTCTAATATGTGATTTTTATATTTAAAGTTATTGAATGTTTTAATGTGCAATCAATGATTTATCATCATAAAAATGGAGAAATTGTTAGCCTCAATATTTTATATTACTTAATTTTGATGATAGCAAATATCGATGAAGTTGTTGTGAATAAATAATTCAAATTGAGAGATATAAAGTGATGAGAAATTGTGATCGAGATGTAACAAATAAAGAAAAGAGAAGAGAGAGTTGAGAGAGGCGAGAGAATATGAGAGAGATTTTATTGATTTCTTTGTGTCTAAAAAAAACCTTACAAATGAATTGAAATATATATATATATATATACAGTCTTTCTACTATCAGTTTGTCCTTATATAAAATATATCAGGACGAAGAATATGGACCATAGATTATGGAGAAGTTTTGACAAGTACATACACTTTGAGTCAAAGCATGTAAATATAATGGTCCACATTCTTCATCCTGATATATTTTATATTAGGACGAACTGACAGTAGAAAAATTGTATGTATATATATATAGGATAGCTAGGGCGGTGGGTAAGCAGAGATATGTTTACTTAGTGGGTAAGTAAAGGTCATGGAACATTGGAGAGAGATCAATATGTGAAGGCGGTTTCAAGTGGCTGGGAGATATTTAGCAAGTGGTGGAATCCACACAGGATTCATAACACTCCCCATTGGATTTCCACCACTTGTATTTTTAATTTGCTAAGGAAAACCCAGTGGAATAAAACCTCAGTAAAATGTATACAATGATTTTTTGGATCTTGTGGTGTTAGATGTTTTCAAAACTATCTTGTTAAAAACCTTGTCAGGAAAACCCAGTGGGAAAAAACCTGATCAAAGGGAAAAAGAGTATACATATGTCCAGAATTTATTGTTTTCTTCAAAAACATTTCTCACATTTATACTTTGCTAGGGAAAACCTAGTGGGATTAAAATATGAGCAAAGATATTCATTGATTTGTCGGATCAAAGTAATATTTATGATGATCTTCTGGTTCAATGTAACATATATACGACGATTAGCAAGATCAAAGTAATATTTATAATGATCTTTGTTGACGGTGAAATTTGGATTGCCACGCACTCAACAATTATAACAATTTAATATAAAACGAGAAAATTAAGAACGCATGCAAAAGACAGATTTTACGTGAAAAACCCTTGAATGGGAAAAAACCACGGCGCCCCCTGAGGGCAGAAGAATAATACTAGGTTTTTGTTGCCTTGTTAAACACTTTGATCTCTCTTACAATTGCTCTCTTCTCTCTCTAGATTTTCGAACCCCTTCCTCATGGGATAGGTGGTTCTATTTATACATGTCTAATTAGGGTTTCCCCTTGTTTTTAGCCGTGTGGGTGGAAGGTTTCCCTCTTTGATTCGTACTAGGATTCCCTTCTTGTCACGGATCCAAGTCTACTTTCCTTTTTATGATTCCTCATTGTTCTGGGTCTTCTAAAAGTTTAGGGTTTATTTCTGTGTTTCTGCCGAGTCGGTTCAGGCCCAGTATACTGGTGTAGCGAGTACCTTCACTTATGGGTATCGTATCTTCGGCGACCACATTTCTACATTCGGCGAGTAGATATCTAGCTTCGGCGACCATATTTTTGACTCCCTTTTGGCTTGAGCTATTTTGTCATTCTGACTTGTCACACTCCCTCCCTTGACCAGGTCAATGAGTGACGTGGCAGTCTTTTATTGGCTCTTTTGATGACGTGTCAGGTTGGCGAATTTATACATACAACAATACCCCCATAAATACTTCGAGCTGGGCGAATGACTTGTTCTTCTCACTTCGTTTGTCTCTGCGAGCAGTATTTATATTTATGCTTATAAGGTTTCGGCGCATTTTGCAATAACTCCCTCTTTCCTTTTTACCACGCGCTGTATTTATTAGTTGATTCTTCCGGTGCAAGCTTTCAATTTGAGCCACACAATTTCTGGCGCTTCCACTTGCTTGACAGATGAAGGGACATTCTGGCTGCTTGGTTGTCCCCGAGATGCCACATGTCCATTATTTGGTGGTGACTATTGCGGTTGGTCACTGTAGCCGTCATTCTCATTAATTGCATATCATTTACTTGATTTTCTTTTTGAATTTCAAAGTTCCCTCTTTTTAAGGCCCGATCGTTTCTTCTTCTCCACTTCGCTTCTTTCCATTTATTTTCTCCATTTTTCCTCTCAAAGCAGAGTTCTTTCATTTTCCTTGGAAATTTCTGCCACGAATTCCTTCTGTTCTACTTCACTGTCAAACAGCTTGCTTTGAAATCGATCGTGCTGATTTCTCGGCGTTGTTAGGATTATGCTCAATAGCAAGAGTGTAATGTTGTAATTAACAATCTTTTTCATATTAATAAAGTGATTTCTGGTTTAACAAATCGTATAGCATTTATAGTTTATATTATAATTGTCAAAGTAAATAATCATAAGGTCTAAAGACTATGGGAAAAGAAGAATTGTTCGTACATCTGGATATGTATGTGGTAGACACAATTCTTTAGTTAGTCTTGAATAATGTTCACAACTTAAGTTAAAGGTTGGGCACCTTTATCTTGTTAAAGTTGTAGAATTCTTTTGCTAGCATTTGAGTGGGATCAAATGAGATATGATGAGTCTAAAATCATCGGAGTGTCTTCGAGCAAAAGGATCTAGTGCACTGGGTGCATTGAACTGGATCACAATGAAAAGCTTTATCTAGAACCGTCAGTAGATAATAGTCTTTTCATTATCAGGACAATCGGAGGGTCTATCTTAATCCTGAGATAAATGATGGACTTATGGTTGCAAGTGATATCATTTGAGTTATCAATGAGTACGATTATATCGCATAGTCTATCCTCGATAGTTTGGTGATATTCATTTGTTAATCGATAGAGGACTTCATTTATAGATATGGACATCGTGGCTCCATTTAATTAAATGAGAGTATAATATCATCATATGGATGTTTTGAGGTAATTGGATATTAAATCTCAACGTTGAGTTTTCGATAGTGTCTATTGAAAACATGGCTTCTGGACAAGTCAAAATATCCAAGTTCAAAACGTGGTCATATGAGTAAATATGGTAACTTGGAGAGTTATAGGCGGTCTATGAACTCTTGGCGATTACTGATATTAATCACGAGGATACACTATCTCCAATATGATTGTCTAGGGTATGAATGAGGAGCATCTTCCTTTTCTATCTTTATTTAAGAGTTCAGTTTTAGCTCTTTAGTGGAATGAGTTAAAATTAATGGATCGGACCTAAGTGAATCATTTGTTGATTGTGATTAGGTTATGTCTATTGAAGCTTAAATTTAGATGGCCCGCCAAGATCCCCAATCCACACGGACTTGCATGGATCACTTGATATATTCTACCGGACCAATTTAAGGGTCCATCTAGAATTGCATTTAATATATTAAGAATATAATTTGCACATTATTTAAGTAATGGGCTGCTCAATTATATTAATATATTAATGAAAGACATGTGGGCTTGTTTCTTTTAGTAAGAATGGGTCTGGTTCACATGTGGGCTTTTTATTTAAAGTCCAATGGATTAAATGAAATAAGAAAATAATATTAGGCCCAATCTTATACAAGTGGGGCGGCAAGGTTAATGTTTTAACCTAAAATATTATTTTGTTTCATTTGTTTTAATTAAATAAGAATTAATTAATTTATTGATTAATTGTTTAATTAAAGAAACAAATCTTTCCTAAAAGTAAAAGACTTGTTTGATAAGTAAATAAATAAATTAGTTTTATTTATTTAATCAAATAAGGAGTCTTTTTATTTAGTCAAAATAAAAGAATAAAAATCAAGGAGTTGGATTAGGGTTTGAAGTCTTAAAAGACATGTGTTTTTGGGTGCAATACAACTCCTCTTTTGTAGAGGAAAATTGCGGCAACCCTAGGCAAAAGCACATGAAGAATTCGGCCACCCTATAAGGAAAGAAGGAAGAAAATTTGGCCACCTATATAAGTACTCTTATAGATTTCGGCCACCACAATGAATTGTGCTTGAGATTTTATTTCTTTCTTCTTCTTCTTAATTCATAGAGAGTTTTTATTCTAAAAAGACAAAAAGGAGTGTTAGATTATTCTTTGATAGTATACTATTGCTTAATCATCAATAAGCTTGTGTATACGATATCGATCTAGGTTCACGCGAGTTTCGATCATTAGATTGAGAACTCAAAAGTGACCGGAATAATCTTAGACATTCTTTTGATTGTTTTGTGACTAACAAAGAAAAGAAAAGTTTTGTTTGGTCCATTCACAGGTTTGCAATTCAAAGAAAAGGGAGACCACGCTCCTAGGTGATCCACGTTCGTGCTCGGATTGAAGGTCTTGCGGATTACCATCGACGTAAGTCAATCGGATCACGCGACAAAAGGTAATTTACTTTTGTTAATGTATATGCATGTTTATTGATTAAAAGGGTTTAAGGTTCATAAAGGAAAAATTTTTAAAAGTCACTAAATCTAATTTTAGTATCGCTTCCGCTGCGTGTACCACTTTTGTTTATTTTTCCCTACAATTGGTATCAGAGCCTAGGTTGAACCCTTTTAATTAATTAACGTATATATACGTGGATCTATTTCTTTTTATTGTGATTATGCATGTTTAGAAAGAGATGGCACTCTAGGTATTCAAATATATAATTACATGTGATGTATGGATTTATATATGTTTTATGTGGATTGTTATTGCTCGATTTTGGCCCTAGATTTTCAATGTAATTTTTGTTTCGGAGTTGTAACAAGAAGGGTGGTCTATTATCGCCATAATTCCTTCTTGGTAGTTGTTAGGTTTTATTTTTTTTTATATGTGCAGAATTTTTTTTATTTACTGCAGCAGGTTTTTTTTTTTAAGTTTTAGTGCAGTATTTTATGTGTAAAAGTACTGCAGTGAATAAAAAAAAATAAATAAATAATACTGCAGTATTTATTATTTTATACTGCCGTAATATATTTAGGTCTTGAAGATTCGAAGACACGAAGCAAAACGAAGCAACCGGAACCATGAACGAGCACCGTGCGCACCCTAGGAGTTGATTGGGCTGCGCATGGCAAGCCCATTACAAGGTGGGCTGCGCACGGCAGCCTTGAAGGCCTTATGGGCTGCGCATGGCAGCCCCTTTGTGGGGTTGTGGGTTGTGCACGCCCATGGGGTTTGGGCCGAAGGATGAGCGTATGGTTGATGGGCCACCTGAAGATCTTGTATTCCTGACAATTGTAATTTACTTGTTTTTCTAGGATGGGCCAAAATTGTTGCTATTTAATTTATGCTTAAATATTACAATATTTGTTATTGTATGATAACATGACATATAGAATAGGAGTGCCACGCATATATCTCTTTTGGTATGAACATGCATTGAATGATTTAGGTATCTAAATTGGCATCTAGATAACTCGGTAAATCATTCTATGGGATTTAATCACACGCCTTAAATAATTGAGTGGGAGAAGGTGTTTTTGTAACACCTATGGCCTCCAAGGTTAGTTGAGCTTTATTATTTATTGGTAATCCCCCCAAGGGGCGTCCATGAATGGAATTTAGCAACATACTTCCTTACAAGGATAGACTAGACAATGGACTCAAACGAGATCTACTCCCCAAGGAGGGATTTTCGTGAGAGAAAATTGAGGGTCGATATCTTGGTAACACACTCAATGTAATTTTATTGATATCCTCCCAAGAGTTCTTGTCAGTAAAATTGCAAGGCTAAAATTGAAAACGCTGGTTGTTATGTTAACAATTAGGTGGGACCTAGTCTAACTAGTAAATGGTGCGAACTCCCAAAGGAGGCGTAACATTTATGGGTGTTAGATCACCGTTGAATTTTATGATTGAGTTATTTATTTAATTCAAGATAAATATTTAAAAGTGCTTTATCATGATTATTTACTTATATATGTTTTGTTTTATTCAGAAATCATGACCCCATCACTTATGAACATCCTGAAAGATAACACTTTAACTGGAGATAATTATGTCACATGGAAAAGGAAAATTGGGTTGTTGCTGCAAAGTGAAAAACATAAGTTTGTTCTAACTACTCCTAAACCACCTGCTCCTAATAATGAATCTAGCATAATGTATAGAGATGAGTATGAGCAGTGGAAGACTTCAGATGATATGGCAAAATGTTACATTATGGCCACTATCTCCGACGTGTTGCAACAGCAGCATGAAGGAATGGAGTCCGCTGCTGATATAATGATGTCTCTAGAGGAGATGTTTGCTATGAAGTCTAGGACGACTAAGAGAGAGGCAGTGACTGCTTTTATGAATCTTAGGATGAAACCTGGACAGGCTGTGAAAGATCACATGATGAAAGTCATAGCACATCTCAACATTGCTGAACTGCATGGCGCTGAGATAGATGGTGAGACAAAGATTGATATGGTTGTCAATTCATTGTCAGATTCCTTTGATCAGTTCAAATTGGACTACACTTTGAACAAAAAGGAATACACCTTACAAGGCCTGATGCAAGATGTTCAAAGTGCTGAAAAGATCCTTGTGAAAGGCAAAGGTCAAGAGATTCATATGGTTGGTAAAGTTGCTACTGTTAAGGCCCGTCAAAAGGTCAAGAAACAACAGAAGAAAAAGCAACTTGGGCCTATCAAGAAGGAGACCAAGAAAGTAACCAAGATCAAAGGGAAATGCTTCCTTTGTGGTGAAAAGGGACATTGGAAGAGAAATTGCCCAAAGTCCCAGAACAAGAAGGAAGAAGGTAATTTGAATTATCTTGAAACATGTTTTTTGGCTGATTCTACAGATTCTTGGATCATAGACTCAGGAGCCACTAATCATGTTTGTTATTCCTTGCAGGGGTTTCAAGAAAGGAGAAAGCTGAGTAAGAATGAAATCAATTTGCGCTTGGGCAACGGAACGTTAGTGTCTGCAAGTGCAGTGGGAGATATTAGAGTTTATTTGGATTCTAGAAGGCATTTAGATTTAATAGACGTTTATTATGTACCTCAATTCAAGAGGAATTTAATTTCAGTTTCTTGTTTGAATAAATTTGGATATTCGGTTACTTTTAATAAAGTTTTTATTATTAGTAAGAATGACAAAATTATTTGCCAAGGTACATTGGAAAACGGTCTATACTTTTTGCATAGAAATATCTCTCACTCGTTAGACACAGAAATAACGGAACCTAATCATAAAAGAGTAAAATTATCAACAGATGAAACCTACCTTTGGCATTTACGCTTAGGTCATATTAACCTTAATAGGATTAAAAGATTGGTATGTGACGGACCTTTGAGTGACTTAAAGGTTGATGATCTACCAACTTGTGAATCTTGTTTGGAAGGTAAAATGACCAAAAGGACGTTCTCTGCCAAAGGTGCAAGAGCCACTGAATGTTTAGGATTGATACACACTGATGTATGTGGACCTATGAGCATTCAAGCTAGAGGTGGATATGAGTACTTCATCACCTTCACGGATGATTACTCGAGATTTGGTTATGTGTATCTCATGAGACATAAGTCGGATGCTTTTGACATGTTCAAAGCATTCAAAGCTGAAGTGGAAAATCAGCTTGAGAAACACATAAAAATCTTGAGATCTGATCGTGGTGGAGAATATCTATCTGGTGAGTTTCAGCAATATCTTATTGATAATGGGATAGTTTCTCAGTTTTCTGCACCAGGTACACCTCAACAGAATGGGGTAGCAGAAAGGAGAAATAGAACTCTTTTGGATATGGTTAGGTCTATGTTGAGTTATTCAACGCTTCCTATTTCTTTTTGGGGATATGCTTTACAAACTGCTATATACATTCTAAACGATGTACCATCTAAGTCTGTTCCTAAAACACCGCATGAGTTGTGGACTGGGCGCAAGCCTAGTTTACAACACTTAAGGATATTTGGTTGTCCTGCGCATGTGTTAAAAGGAAAGACAGAAAAGATGGAGTCCCGTTCAGAAACATGTATATTTGTAGGGTATCCAAAAGAAACTAAAGGATATTATTTCTATAGTCCTTCAGATCTTAAAGTATTTGTTTCGACAAATGCTAAATTTCTGGAAAAGGACTATATGAATGATTTTGTGCCTAGAAGTAGAATTGTCCTGAATGAGATGTCAGGAGATACAATTCCACGAGAGGTTACACAACCTAACCCAATTGTAAGTTCCGATCCAACACAAGATCAACAACCTACCATTCCTCGTCGTAGTGGGAGGGTTAGAACACAACCCGAAAGATACATCGGTCTGGGAGAATCAGTGGAGAATCTCCCGGACGACGATGATCCCTATACGTACAAGGAAGCTATGGAGGATGTTGATAGTCGCCATTGGCAAAAGGCAATGCAATCCGAGATTGAATCTATGTTCGATAACAAAGTCTGGTCCCTTGTAGACTTGCCTAAAGGGATAAAACCCATTGGGTGCAAGTGGGTATACAAGAGGAAAAGAGGTATGGATGGAAAGGTGGAAACCTTTAAAGCTAGATTGGTAGCTAAAGGGTATACACAGAAAGAAGGTATCGATTACGAGGAAACCTTCTCTCCTGTGGCCATGCTTAAATCCATTAGGATACTCTTATCCATTGCAGCATCTTTAGATCTAGAGATTTGGCAAATGGACGTCAAGACAGCTTTCCTAAATGGAAGTCTTGACGAAAGCATCTACATGATGCAACCAGAGGGATTCATTGAAAAGGGCCAAGTGGATAAGGTATGCAAGTTGCAGAAATCCATATATGGATTAAAGCAAGCATCCAGATCCTGGAACATAAGGTTTGATCAAGCTGTCAAAGGTTTTGGATTTATTCAGAATCCTGACGAACCTTGTGTATACAAAAGGATTAAAGGCGACAAGTTGGTTTTCCTGATTCTTTATGTTGATGATATACTACTCATTGGAAACGATGTAGGTGTATTGACATCAGTAAAAGAATGGTTAGCAAAACAATTTGATATGAAGGACTTAGGAGAAGCAAGTTTTATTCTAGGTATCCAAGTAATAAGGGATAGAAAGAATAGAACGATTGCATTATCCCAAGCTTCATACATAGACAAAATCTTGTCTAGGTTTTCCATGCAGGATTCCAAGAAAGGTATGTTACCTTTCAGACATGGAATCAAGCTTTCTAAGGAACAAGTTCCTAAGAATGAGCATGAAGAGCAATTCATGAGTAGAGTTCCATATGCCTCGGCAGTTGGAAGTCTCATGTATGCAATGCTCTGTACTAGACCAGATATTTGTTTTGCTGTTGGCATAGTTAGCAGGTTTCAATCGAAACCTGGTCCTGATCACTGGACGGCAGTCAAGCATATTTTCAAGTATCTTAAGAGAACGAGAGATAATATGCTTGTATACTCTGGAGGGGATTTGGTTCCCGTTGGGTATACAGATTCTGATTTCCAATCAGATTCTGACTCCAGAAAATCCACATCAGGGGCTGTGTTTACTATTGGAGGAGGAGCAGTTATATGGAGGAGTATCAAGCAATCTTGTATTGCTGATTCCACCATGGAAGCTGAGTATGTTGCTGCATGCGAAGCTGCCAAAGAGGCTGTTTGGCTCCGCCAATTCTTGATTGACTTAGAAGTGGTTCCTAGTGCGAATAAGCAGATCACTATCTACTGTGACAACAGTGGAGCAGTGGCTAATTCGAAAGAACCAAGAAGTCACAAGAGAGGTAAACACATTGAAAGAAAGTATCATCTTTTAAGGGAGATTGTTCAAAGAGGTGACGTGACGATTACCAAAATCGCGTCAGCAGAAAATCTAGCGGATCCCTTCACAAAGGCTCTACCTCAGAAGAGTTTCGATGGGCATCTAGAGAACATGGGCTTGAGAGATATGACACATTTGCTATAGCGCAAGTGGGAGATTGTTAGGATTATGCTCAATAGCAAGAGTGTAATGTTGTAATTAACAATCTTTTTCATATTAATAAAGTGATTTCTGGTTTAACAAATCGTATAGCATTTATAGTTTATATTATAATTGTCAAAGTAAATAATCATAAGGTCTAAAGACTATGGGAAAAGAAGAATTGTTCGTACATCTGGATATGTATGTGGTAGACACAATTCTTTAGTTAGTCTTGAATAATGTTCACAACTTAAGTTAAAGGTTGGGCACCTTTATCTTGTTAAAGTTGTAGAATTCTTTTGCTAGCATTTGAGTGGGATCAAATGAGATATGATGAGTCTAAAATCATCGGAGTGTCTTCGAGCAAAAGGATCTAGTGCACTGGGTGCATTGAACTGGATCACAATGAAAAGCTTTATCTAGAACCGTCAGTAGATAATAGTCTTTTCATTATCAGGACAATCGGAGAGTCTATCTTAATCCTGAGATAAATGATGGACTTATGGTTGCAAGTGATATCATTTGAGTTATCAATGAGTACGATTATATCGCATAGTCTATCCTCGATAGTTTGGTGATATTCATTTGTTAATCGATAGAGGACTTCATTTATAGATATGGACATCGTGGCTCCATTTAATTAAATGAGAGTATAATATCATCATATGGATGTTTTGAGGTAATTGGATATTAAATCTCAACGTTGAGTTTTCGATAGTGTCTATTGAAAACATGGCTTCTGGACAAGTCAAAATATCCAAGTTCAAAACGTGGTCATATGAGTAAATATGGTAACTTGGAGAGTTATAGGCGGTCTATGAACTCTTGGCGATTACTGATATTAATCACGAGGATACACTATCTCCAATATGATTGTCTAGGGTATGAATGAGGAGCATCTTCCTTTTCTATCTTTATTTAAGAGTTCAGTTTTAGCTCTTTAGTGGAATGAGTTAAAATTAATGGATCGGACCTAAGTGAATCATTTGTTGATTGTGATTAGGTTATGTCTATTGAAGCTTAAATTTAGATGGCCCGCCAAGATCCCCAATCCACACGGACTTGCATGGATCACTTGATATATTCTACCGGACCAATTTAAGGGTCCATCTAGAATTGCATTTAATATATTAAGAATATAATTTGCACATTATTTAAGTAATGGGCTGCTCAATTATATTAATATATTAATGAAAGACATGTGGGCTTGTTTCTTTTAGTAAGAATGGGTCTGGTTCACATGTGGGCTTTTTATTTAAAGTCCAATGGATTAAATGAAATAAGAAAATAATATTAGGCCCAATCTTATACAAGTGGGGCGGCAAGGTTAATGTTTTAACCTAAAATATTATTTTGTTTCATTTGTTTTAATTAAATAAGAATTAATTAATTTATTGATTAATTGTTTAATTAAAGAAACAAATCTTTCCTAAAAGTAAAAGACTTGTTTGATAAGTAAATAAATAAATTAGTTTTATTTATTTAATCAAATAAGGAGTCTTTTTATTTAGTCAAAATAAAAGAATAAAAATCAAGGAGTTGGATTAGGGTTTGAAGTCTTAAAAGACATGTGTTTTTTGGGTGCAATACAACTCCTCTTTTGTAGAGGAAAATTGCGGCAACCCTAGGCAAAAGCACATGAAGAATTCGGCCACCCTATAAGGAAAGAAGGAAGAAAATTTGGCCACCTATATAAGTACTCTTATAGATTTCGGCCACCACAATGAATTGTGCTTGAGATTTTATTTCTTTCTTCTTCTTCTTAATTCATAGAGAGTTTTTATTCTAAAAAGACAAAAAGGAGTGTTAGATTATTCTTTGATAGTATACTATTGCTTAATCATCAATAAGCTTGTGTATACGATATCGATCTAGGTTCACGCGAGTTTCGATCATTAGATTGAGAACTCAAAAGTGACCGGAATAATCTTAGACATTCTTTTGATTGTTTTGTGACTAACAAAGAAAAGAAAAGTTTTGTTTGGTCCATTCACAGGTTTGCAATTCAAAGAAAAGGGAGACCACGCTCCTAGGTGATCCACGTTCGTGCTCGGATTGAAGGTCTTGCGGATTACCATCGACGTAAGTCAATCGGATCACGCGACAAAAGGTAATTTACTTTTGTTAATGTATATGCATGTTTATTGATTAAAAGGGTTTAAGGTTCATAAAGGAAAAATTTTTAAAAGTCACTAAATCTAATTTTAGTATCGCTTCCGCTGCGTGTACCACTTTTGTTTATTTTTTCCCTACAGGCGTTCCCAAACTTTTTGCTCATCCTCCGATCCTAGGGTTTTTCTGGTGAGTTTTCATGGATCCCTCCTTACGCTCTTCTCTTTTTAATCGGATGATGCAAGCTATGGAGCTTGGTGACAAATGTACTGCGGATAAAATCGAATCTCTGATTCGTAATTTTCATCCGGATTCTCCGGTCCCGATTTCTGTTTATGTTTCATCTTCTGAGGATACTTTTATTCCTAACATCTCTCCTCCGTCTTCTAACAGCGATTCTCTAACAATGCCGAGATCTTCTAGACCAACAAGCAGTAAACGACGTGCCTCTAAGGCTCCCCGTGAGTCCCTGCTGGATGCGCAGACGACTGTCGACTCCGACGTTGAGGACCATCAAAGGGATAGGCTGCATTTCTCGCTAGACCGTCCGTGTTCTTTTGATACGGAGGTTAATGTGGTTGGCGAGAACGAGCTCCGCAAATATAAGAGTCGTTTTGACATTCTAGACTCTGTTACTTTGATGTTACCCGGCGATCGAGCAGCATGGAATCCTCCCGAGAATGCGGTCGCCATCTATGGTGCCATGCTCAGCTGCGGAGTAACACTTCCTCTTCAGCCTTTTATCGCGAGGTTTCTCACCGAGGCTCGGATTGCACCGGCACAACTTGCTCCAAACAGCTACAGGATACTGATGTGCCTGTGCCTTATGTGGAAGCTGAAGGGTTATGGGCCCCCTACACCCCACGAGATCTGCCACTTTTATACTCTAAGGCAGGCGGGCAACGGTGGCACGTACTTCCTTCTCTCTTCGCCGGTGGAGAATTGGATCCCTGAGGGTGTGGCGAACCCTAGTCAAGTTGAGGTCTCCAGTGATGAAAAGAAGAAGGGTTTCATCTGGGGCTTCCCCACTTCAAATAAAAGGTGGAAAAACAGTTGGTTTTTCATCGGTGGCGAGTGGGGTCGGGATGTACCAGCTAGCAGTCGCCGCAATCTTTTGGCGAAGAAAGTTCCCAGGCATTTCACATCTCCTGAAGTCTGGTCGAAGGCAGCCCTTGCTTTGTTGGATAGGGAGATTTCTCACCTCGCCGCGGCGGCTGTCCTTCCTTTGGATTCAAGGGACAGATCCTTCCTTTTGGATGAGGAAAAAATGATTTCTCAGCAAATTTTCCCCCGCCTACCTGCAAGGCTTCCTCGCTGTAAGTCTTTATCCGTTCCTTCTTTTGTTTTACTGTTTCGTTTTATTCTGTTAGTTGATACTTGGTTTATTTCTCTTGCAGTGTGTGACTTTGACACCGTTTGCGACTTGCAAGCCCGGGCGGTGAAGAATTCCGAGGCTGCCAGCAAAAGGCACGCTGCTGGTTTGGCTAAAGAAGGAATTGCTAGCCCGGATGGTGATGATCCCTCCGATGGCAAGGACGCTGGTGATGTTATCGGGGGAGGGGTTGAATCGGGGCAGCCCCCTATGCGTGCAGAGGCTGCTGCGACTATTCCTGTTGCTGCTGCTGCTGCGACTACCCCTGCTGCGATCACCGCCAGTCGTAAGGGTAAGGAGAAAGTTGGGGTTTCAGGAGGGGTCAGTGACATCCTTTTTTTTTTTACGCGGATGTTCCTGAGACTCCTCTTGATCCTGCGAGTGACCTGGCCCCCAGAGCTAGTAGAAGTAAGCGCCCTGCTGGGAGTACACCTGATCATGCTGCTCGACCTCCCAAGCAGGCCTCAAGGGTGGTGCAGTATGTTGTTTCTTCCGACAAGGAAGGTGCTGAGTAGCCAGCTGTCGCCGAGACCCCTTCTACCCAACCGGCTGTTCGCGAGGGGCCTGCTGAGGCGGAGAATGTAGCGGCGCCTCCCTCTGAGGGGGTTAATGAACAGACTATCCCTGCTTCTACTTCTCCCCGACCAGCTTCTCCTTCAGTGGCCATGGGCGAGCCGGATGTCTCCTTAGATCAGCCTAGGCCATCTGGTCAACCAGAATCGATTGATCGGCCAGGCCCATCGAAGCAGCCTGGGACCTCTGCTTCTGGTTCAGGTTTCTCCCATGAAGCTCATCCTACAGGACTGGTTGAAGCCGATGAAGGGAACATGTCCCTTTTTGATTTTTCGGCTACTGAAATCTGCTCCCACCTGGTTAATAATGATATATACATTGGTGAAAGCTGGGGGCATGTTAAAGACAAGTCCTGCAACAGGAAAATGAAATGTTTCTTCAACTGCCACTCTTTGGTAAGTTCTTCGCCATAAATCTCTATGTATTATTATTTTTTCATATATTTCCTAACTTCAACTATCCTTTTCCTCAGATGATGTCTGAGCTGGGTGAGAACTACAAATATGGGATCAGAGCTTCCTGTGAGGTTAAACGCTTGCGCGAGCAGGCTTCTGTTTTGGCGGCTGAAAAGCTCTCTGTTGACGAATCCCATGCTCAACAGCTCGCTCAGTTAAGAGAATCCTCAGATGGTCATTTGTCTGCTCGGCTAGCCGCCGAAGAAAAACTCTCTGCTGCTGAAGAGGAGATTCGCTCGCTGAAGGAGTTTCTGTCTACGAGTCAAGAGTCCTTCGCAGCACGTTTGGAGGCCGAGGGGGTGGCTGAGGAAGCTAAGGAAAAGGCTGAGCATGAGGCGACAGACTTGCGCAACCAGTTGTCTTCTCGCGACCTCATCTTTGATAATTTGAAAGCTGTGCTGGAGGCTGAATCAGTTGATCGTTTCAAGAGATCCCCTGCCTACGATGCGCTTTTGTTGCGCGAATTTGAGAAAGGCATGAGGCAGGCGAAAAAATTCTTTGCCATGAAGGATCATTCTAACGAGAAAGCTTTGAGGCGTTTCGACAGGTCCCTCCAACAGCACATGGCCAGCGGCGTGGGTTCGATTAAAGACCAAATAAAATGATGGAAAGCCCACTGCCGTTATAACAGGACTGAACCTCATCCTATGCATTTAGAAATCCCCAGCAAGCATGCCTTCAATACTTACTATTCAGGTCAGAAGGGTAGCTTTTCTGGCTCTGGTGCTGAGCCTGACTTGGGTCCTGTTGCTGGAAGGGATTATGAGCCTTTCATACCAATGGAGGATGAGGAAGTCATTTGGCCTTCGGACGAGGAGATTGAAGATGAGGAAGACAGTGAGGGCCCTCCTACAGCTGGTTGAGTTTTTGGATTTTTTCTACTGTCTAGGACAGTAAATTTATTTCTTTTGCTCATTCATTTGTAAATGATACAAAGTTATAAATTCTTTTGTTATATATCATTTTTTGTTCAGCTGCTTTTGCTGAGTTTTCGGTTTTACTTAGTTTTTCACCAAGTTTTTTAGCATATTTTATAGCTCTTATTCAGCTGTCATTGCTGAGTTTTCGGCTTACTTGGTATTTGTCAGGACGTATCCGACCATACACCAAGTTTTTAGCGTATTTTAGAGCTCTATTCAGCTGCCATTGCTGTATTTTGGCGTACTCAGTATTTGTCAGGACGTATCCGACCATACACCAAGTTTTTAACATGTTTTGTTTTTGCTCAGCTGGCTTTCTTGCTTCTAGGGATTCTATTTTTCCGTAATGGTGATCGCTGCTTTTTGCAACTTGGGATTTTGTTTCTCGCCAGTTATCGTTGCTGCGAGTATGAAACTCGTCTTTTGTGACGGTAGCGATATACGATGGCGAATGCCCTTTGTGACTGGCGAGTGAAATCGCGAATTCTTAGTAATAAATTACTCTTTTATTGAATGTTTCCTGCAACTTTTGTTAACATAGCCATAAAGAAAATGCTAAAACGAAAAACTGTTCTAAGACATAATAAAAAGGTTGAAAAAGCTCTAAACTTTGAAAAAGTTAAGGATAATATATCTTCAAGTACTGCGCATTGCATGGGCGGGGTAGTTCACCAAAACCTTCTCGAGTAATGCGATATGCCCCGTGGCCAGCAATTCCTGTAATTTGATAAGGCCCTTCCCATTTGTCTGCGAGTGATCCTGCAGCTTTGTCTCTTGTTCCCGGATTCACCCTTTTCAGCACTAAGTCACCAAGCGAGAACCTCCTTTCACGCACATGTGAGTTGTAATATCTGGCTACCCTCTGTTGGTACGCAATATTCCTTATTTGTGCGCGCTCTCTTCTTTCTTCTAACTCATCCAGACCGCATTTTAGCATATCAATGTTAAGTTCTGGTTGGAAGAGTTATACCCTTGGTGAAGAGAATGACGTTTCCACGGGAATGACAGCTTCAGCTCCATATGCCATGGAATATGGGGTCTCACCTGTTGAACCCCTCTCTATGGTTCGATACGCCCAGAGCACTTGTGGTAATTTATCTGCCCAGCTGCCCTTTGTTGTTGCCAATTTAGCTTTCAGGTTGTGCTTTATGATCTTGTTTACTGCTTCAGTCTGGCCATTTGTCTGCGGATGTGCTGGGGAGGCGTAGTAGTTGTTGATGCCGTACTTGTCACACAGCTCCCTGAATTTTCTACCATCGAATTGGGTCCCATTGTCCGTGATAATGGTGTTTGGTATCCCGAATCTGTACAGGATATTTTTCTTTACAAAGCTTATAGTGTTCGCTTCTGTTATATGTACCAATGGTTCGGCTTCTACCCACTTCGTAAAATAATCCACGGCTACTATGGCGTGCTTTGCTCCTCCAGTTACTGTCGGCATTGGGCCGATTAAATCAATTCCCCATATGGCGAACGGCCACGGCGAGGTGATACTTTGCAAAAGTTCAGGTGGTTGATGGATGTTGTTGGCAATTTTTTGACACACCTCACATCTCGCTGCTACTCTTTTGGCGTCGGCGAATAGTGTTGGCCAGTAAAAACCCTGCCTTAAAGTTTTGTGGGCTAGGCTGACACCCCCAGCGTGGTTCCCACAATTTCCACTATGTATGCTTCTCAGGATACCTTCTGCTTCTTCAGGTCCAACACATCTCTGCAGTGCCCTTGAATACCCCCTTTTGTACAGTTCTCCATTGAGTACTGAATATCTTGTAGCTCTGTACTTCAACCGTTTTGCTTCTAATGGGTCACTTAGGAGTACATCATTGACGAGATATTCTTTGATTGGTGTGATCCAGATGTTCCTCTCGCCAAAGACTGCCCCCACTTCTTTTGATTTGACTATACTCGGCTACAATAGGCGGATCATGGATATGCTTTTGGGCCAGATGTTGATTGTGGCAGATGCCAATTTGGCCAAGGCATCAGCTTGCTCGTTTTCTTCTCTGGGGACATGAACAATTCTGTATTCTTTAAATCTTCCTAACAGTTCCTTTGCTAATTCCAGGTAGGTGATCATGCTTTCATCTCTCGCCTGGTATTCATCTAGTACCTGATTGACAACAACTTGAGAGTCGCTGACGATTTCTACCTCATCTGCCCCTAGGACTGTGCAACCTTTTAAACCTGCTATGAGTGCCTCGTATTCAGCTTGATTGTTAGTAGCTTTGAAGTCAAAACGCAGGGCACATTCGACTGAATCTCCTTCCGGGGTTGACACTACTACCCCTGCCCCGCTGCCGTGCATGTTTGACGAGCCGTCGACGCGGAGTTGCCATTTGAATATTTTCTTATTTTGCTCCACCATCATTCTCGCCACCTCTATGCTTGGCTCGGTCAACTCTGCTACAAAGTCTGCCACTGCCTGTGCTTTGATTGCTGTCCTTGGGAGATACTCTACATCGAATTCACTTAACTCGATCGCCCACTTTGTTAATCGACCGGATACTTCTGGTTTCTGCAGGATTAATTTCAGTGGGCAGTTGGTGTATACCCCGATTTTATGAGCCTGGAAATATGGCCTTAGCTTCCTTGCTGCTGTTATTAGAGCGAGTGCCATTTTTTCAACCGGCGAGTACCTTGTTTCGGCTGGTAACAGTGCTTTGCTGGTGTAGTATATTGGCTTCTGGATCCCATCTTCCTGTCTTACTAGTACGGAACTTGTGGCTGCTTCAGAGACGGACAAGTACATGTACAATATTTCTCCTGTTTCTGGTTTTGATAGCAGCGGTGCCTGTCCAAGGTAATCTTTCAAGGCCTGGAAAGCTTTTTCGCAATCCTCATTCCACTCGACTCCCTTTCCTTTTTTAGAGCTTTGAAAAATGGTAGGCATCGGTCTGTTGACTTGGCTATGAATCTGCTCAGCGATGCTAGGCACCCCGTGAGTTTTTGGACGTCCTTCAAAGTTCTTGGCGTGACCATTTTTGCTAGTGTTTGGATTTTTTCAGGGTTCACCTCTATTCCTCTTTGATGTACTTGATATCCGAGAAACCTCCCAGATGGTACACCGAATACACATTTTGCTGGATTCAATTTCATTCCATACCTAACCAGCACATCGAATGTTTTCCTCAGGTTATCTGTATGTCTATCTGCTGTGATGCTTTTTGTCAGCATATCGTCAACGTAAACTTCCATATTTCTCCCTATTTGCCTAGCGAACATTTTGTTGACCAAGCGCTGGTAAGTTGCCTCAGCGTTCTTCAGGCCGAATGGCATGACTGTGTAACAGTACAACCCCTGGTGTGTGGTGAACGTCGTCTTCTCCTCGTTTGGCTTATGCATCTTTATCTGGTTATATCTTGAATATGCATCCATGAAGCTCAACGTCTCATGTTCGGTTGTTGCATCGACTAACTGGTCAATCCTTGGTAGCGGGAAGCTATCCTTAGGGCAGGCCTTGTTCAGATCGGTGAAGTCGACGCACATCCTCCATTGATTGTTTTTCTTTTTCACTAGGACTACATTCGCCACCCATTCCGGGTACTTAACTTCTCTAATTGACCTTGAGGCGAGCAACTTTGATACCTCCTCTTTTATTGCTGCACTTCTTTCTGGGTTGAAGCTTCTCCTTTTCTGCACAATCGGTTTGCATTTTTCATTCAAAGCCAGGTTGTGTGAAATTACACTTCTATCAATCCCTGGCATATCTTCGTGGCACCAAGCGAAAATCCCCTTATATTCCTTCAACAAGCTTGTCACATCTTTCTTAACTTGTTCAGTCAACCTTGCTCATATCTTTACTGTTTTATCTGGTTCCACTTCATCTAGAACAACTGACTCAGTTGGTTCTTCTTTCTCTCTGC
Source organism: Acer saccharum (assembly GCA_030490815.1). NCBI lineage: Eukaryota > Viridiplantae > Streptophyta > Magnoliopsida > Sapindales > Sapindaceae > Acer > Acer saccharum. The sequence continues at coordinate 26,040,637 of CM059871.1, forward strand.
TCGTTTTGTCCCTTGGGTCCAGTTCGAACTTTTCCAGATTATCTTCCTGCACTTCCCTGTCTACCTCGAATATGCTCAAGGTTTCCATCCCTGCTTTATCTTTGAAGATTGATAGGTGAGCGAGTGACTTTTATCTTCAGATGAGATGGAACGGTGTCTCCGCCGGTTCCGTTGATATGTGTCACTGGAATTGACCCCATGTGTTCGCGCCTGGTCTCGCTCCTCCCTAGATTCTTCATTCATCACACCTTTTCCCTTCCTTTGTTTTCTCCCCTCGAAATCCTCAGTGTGGTCCTGGGGAGTCTCCTCAGTGGATTGTCTTGCTTGAGTATCGGGGATTGCAATGTGAACTTCTGATCGTAGCCTTCCGGGCGGATGGATTCCAGGAGTGGTTAACTCGTAAGGAGATGAAACTCCCAACCCTATGGGGAGCGAAAGTCCTATTTTGCTGGCTTCGCTGATTAAGTTTACCAATGCAGCTTGGAAGTGCTGCAGAATCCCGGGGTCAGTTGCCCTAGTTCCTGGCGTTGCGGTTGGTTCAACAACTAGATCTTCGCTGGAGTTACCATCTCTGTCGCTGTCGTTGTTCATGTTGTTTAATTCGCAAGGGTTCCTCGAAGTTTCTGTTCAAAGGCCTCCCCTCCTTCTAGCGCCAATTGTTGACGGTGAAATTTGGATTGCCACGCACTCAACAATTATATCAATTTAATATAAAACGAGAAAATTAAGAACACATGCAAAAGACAGATTTTACGTGGAAAACCCTTGGATGGAAAAAACCACGGCGCCCCCTGAGGGTAGAAGAATAATACTAGGTTTTTGTTGCCTTGTTACACACTTTGATCTCTCTTACAATTGCTCTCTTCTCTCTCTAGATTTTCGAACCCCTTCCTCATGGGATAGGTTGTTCTATTTATACATGTCTAATTAGGGTTTCCCCTTGTTTTTAGCCGTGTGGGTGGAAGGTTTCCCTCTTTGATTCGTACTAGGATTCCCTTCTTGTCACGGATCCAAGTCTACTTTCCTTTTTATGATTCCTCATTGTTCTGGGTCTTCTAAAAGTTTAGGGTTTATTTCTGTGTTTTTGCCGAGTCGGTTCAGGCCCAGTATACTGGTGCAACGAGTACCTTCACTTATGGGTATCGTATCTTCGGCGAGTAGATATCTAGCTTCGGCGACCATATTTTTGACTCCCTTTTGGCTTGAGCTATTTTGTCATTCTGACTTGTCACACTCCCTCCCTTGAACATGTCAATGAGTGACGTGGCAGTCTTTTATTGGCTCTTTTGATGACGTGTCAGGTTGGTGAATTTATACATACAACAATACCCCCATAAATACTTCGAGCTAGGCGAATGACTTGTTCTTCTCACTTCGTTTGTCTCTGCGAGAAGCATTTATATTTATGCTTATAAGGTTTCGGCGCATTTTGCAATAACTCCCTCTTTCCTTTTTACCACGCGCTGTATTGATTAGTTGATTCTTCCGGTGCAAGCTTTCAATTTGAGCCACACAATTTCTGGCGCTTCCACTTGCTTGACAGATGAAGGGACATTCTGGCTGCTTGGTTGTCCCCGAGATGCCACATGTCCATTATTTGGTGGTGACTATTGCGGTTGGTCACTGTAGCCGTCATTCTCATTAATTGCATATCATTTACTTGATTTTCTTTTTGAATTTCAAAGTTCCCTCTTTTTAAGGCCCGATCGTTTCTTCTTCTCCACTTCGCTTCTTTCCATTTATTTTCTCCATTTTTCCTCTCAAAGCAGAGTTCTTTCATTTTCCTTGGAAATTTTTGCCACGAATTCCTTCTGTTCTACTTCACTGTCAGACAGCTTGCTTTGAAATCGATCGTGCTGATTTCTCGGCGTTCCCAAACTTTTTGCTCATCCTCCGATCCTAGGGTTTTTCTGGTGAGTTTTCATGGATCCCTCCTTACGCTCTTCTCTTTTTAATCGGATGATGCAAGCTATGGAGCTTGGTGACAAATGTACTGCGGATAAAATCGAATCTCTGATTCGTAATTTTCGTCCGGATTCTCCGATCCCGATTTCTGTTTATGTTTCATCTTCTGAGGATACTTTTATTCCTAACATCTCTCCTCCGTCTTCTAACAGCGATTCTCCAACAATGCTGAGATCTTCTAGACCAACAAGCAGTAAACGACGTGCCTCTAGGGCTCCCCGTGAGTCCCTGCTGGATGCGCAGACGATTGTCGACTCCGACGTTGAGGACCATTAAAGGGATAGGCTGCATTTCTCGCTAGACCGTCCGTGCTCTTTTGATACGGAGGTTAATGTGGTTGGCGAGAACGAGCTCCGCAAATATAAGAGTCGTTTTGACATTCTAGACTCTGTTACTTTGATGTTACCCGGCGATCGAGCAGCATGGAATCCTCCCGAGAATGCGGTCGCCATCTATGGTGCCATGCTCAGCTGCGGAGTAACACTTCCTTTTCAGCCTTTTATCGCGAGGTTTCTCACCGAGGCTCGGATTGCACCGGCATAACTTGCTCCAAACAGCTACAGGATACTGATGTGCCTGTGCCTTATGTGGAAGCTGAAGGGTTATGGGCCCCCTACACCCCGCGAGATCTGCCACTTTTATACTCTAAGGCAGGCGGGCAATGGTGGCACGTACTTCCTTCTCTCTTCGCCGGTGGAGAACTGGATCCCTGAGGGTGTGGCGAACCCTGGTCAAGTTGAGGTCTCCAGTGATGAAAAGAAGAAGGGTTTCATCTGGGGCTTCCCCACTTCAAATAAAAGGTGGAAAAACAGTTGGTTTTTCGCCGGTGGCGAGTGGGGTTGAGATGTACCAGCTAGCAGTCGCCGCAATCTTTTGGCGAAGAAAGTTCCCAGGCATTTCACATCTCCTGAAGCCTGGTTGAAGGCAGCCCTTGCTTTGTTGGATAGGGAGATTCTCACCTCGCCGCGGCGGCTGTCTTTCCTTTGGATTCAAGGGACAGATCCTTCCTTTTGGATGAGGAAAAAATGATTTCTCAGCAAATTTCCCCCCGCCTACCTACAAGGCTTCCTCGCTATAAGTCTTTATCCGTTCCTTCTTTTGTTTTACTGTTTCGTTTTATTCTGTTAGTTGATACTTGGTTTATTTCTCTTGCAGTGTGTGACTTTGACACCGTTTGCGACTTGCAAGCCCGAGCGGTGAAGAATTCCAAGGCTGCCAGCAAAAGGCACGCTGCTGGTTTGGCTAGGGAAGGAATTGCTAGCCCGGATGGTGATGATCCCTCCGATGGCAAGGACGCTGGTGATGTTATCGGGGGAAGGGTTGAATCGGGGCAGCCCCCTATGCGTGCAAAGGCTGCTGCAACTATTCCTATTGCTGCTGCTGCTGCGACTACCCTGCTGCGACCACCCCCAGTCATAAGGGTAAGGAGAAAGTTGGGGTTTCATGAGGGGTCAGTGACATCCTTTTTTTTTGACGCGGATGTTCCTGAGACTCCTCTTGATCCTGCGAGTGACCTGGCCCCCAGAGCTAGTAGAAGTAAGCGCCCTACTGGGAGTACACCTGATCATGCTGCTCGACCTCCCAAGCGGGCCTCAAGGGTGGTGCAGTATGTTGTTTCTTCCGACGAGGAAGGTGCTGAGGAGCCAGCTGTCGCCGAGACCCCTTCTACCCAATCGGCTGTTCGCGAGGGGCCTGCTGAAGCGGAGAATGTAGCGGCGCCTCCCTCTGAGGGGGTTAATGAACAGACTATCCATGCTTCTACTTCTACTTCTCCCCGACCAGCTTCTCTTTCAGTGGCCATGGGCGAGCCGGATGTCTCCTCAGATCAGCCTAGGCCATCTGGTCAACCAGAATCGATTGATCGGCCAAGTCCATCGAAGCAGCCTGGGACCTCTGCTTCTGGTTCGGGTTTCTCCCATGAAGCCCATCCTGCAGGACCGGTTGAAGCCGATGAAGGAGAAGCTGGGACTACTGAGTCTGAATCTACTTTGGACTCTGATAGCCTGATGTATGGGAGAGAAGATCTGTTTGTTTCCTTGTTAGACTCTTAGAGAGGATCTGTTTGTTTCCTTGTTGGACTTTTAGTAGTTGTACAACTGTTGATTTATGATTACTTTGTCATCGTTGTATACCTTGTAAGTGGTGGAGAAACCCTATATAGTTTTTCACGTTTATGCCGAGTGGGGCCGAATAGGCGCATTCTTCTATTCGGCTCTATACGGCTCTATTTGGTGTTGCTTGCTTTCTCCACTGAGGCTGTATTGGTGCCAGATGGCCTGTCCACGTGGGATGCCTATGTGTCTCCTTTGACCAATCCTTAACCTTCTGCTTGTGTGGAAGGGTTGGTCCATGCAGTTTGATGACGTGCCTTCACGGAAAGTTGTATGTACAACAAGTGTGCTTAGAGAATTACCTCATTAAAAACCTTTATCAAGAAAACCCAATAGAACAAAAAACATGATTGAAAGGAAAAAGAGTACAATTCACATATGCCCCAAAATAACTAATATTCTTCATTTGATATGCTCCCCCTGATGGGACACTCCCCCTGATAAAAGTTCTTTTGAAACAATCTTCTGGATTGTTAAAATCGACACATACAGATGTTTATTTCATGAAATAACATCATAAATTATTAGAGGGAGTATAAGCAAAAATTTGCTTTATGGAGTAATATCTATATAGAATCTTTTCAACATATTCTGATTGATGAACAAGCATTCCATTTGATCTATGCTCGATCTTCAGGTTGTGACAATATTTTCTTTCTCATTTCTTTATGAAGACACATTAGTATATAATAAGATTTAGTATATCCTTATCTTATCAGATATTAATTAAGACAGTTATACCACATCCGTTCATATTGTTTTTAATCCATATAAGGGTTTTTTTTTTTTTTTTTTTTTTGAAACACCATATAAGGGTTTTTGTATGTTCATCAAATACAGATTACGAGATCTCGATTACATGCTTCTGGCATTTTAAATCCTTCAGGGATTATAAATATCTGCATTGAGTGAATATATAGATAAATGATTACTATGTTTAGAAGACGCATTTCAAGCCTTTCAAAGGCAGCCGAATTTATCAAAAATTTGGAATATAATCGTATTCATCACTAGTGAGTACCAAGTTTCTGTAAGAAACCATGTACTACAAGTCGTGCCTCATATCTCACGACCTCGTTTTTCTCATTACGTTTTCGTATAAAGACCCATTAGTATCAAACTAGTTTGACATCTCCAGGTGTTTGGAATACTATTGTTCTAAATACTTTATGTTTGGCTTGTGAAGTCAATTCTTCTTGAATTGCTTATTTTCATTTAGGTCAATTATGCTTTTTGTCTACAATCATTGATATTATGAACTTCATAATTATCATTTATAATTTCAGTAGCGCTAATTTGTATAAAAATACATCATCAATGATTGTTTCCTTATGACTCCATATTTCTCTCATATGATTTATATAAATTTTCTCAATTTCAATATTTTTATATCTTTGTTGAGATTTATTCTATTTCAATGGATTTACTCACTTAATAGACTTGTATGATTTATCGAAATTGTCTCAATTTCTATACTCTATCTCTGTTGAGATTTTCTTCCATTTCAATGGATTTAGTCATTTTATAGACTTGTATGATTTATAGAAATTTTCTCAATTTCTATACTCTATCTATGTTGAGATTTCTTCAATTTCAATGGATTTAGTCATTTCATAGACTTGTGTCTCATTAGATATATTAGACTCTTACTGAGTTGATTTAGAGAAAATCGATTTATTTATAACTTGAATTTTGTTTATATTAGGATCAAGGATGACCCGAAGAAGAATTTCAAGGCTTTGTGTTGCCCTTTACCCGAAGGTCGAAATTCGTTCTTTGGGTCATTGGTGACCCGAAGAACAAATTTCGACCTTCGGGTTACCCCCTACCCGAAACCCTGAATTTGTTCTTTGAGTCATTGGCAACTCGATATCGGGTCACCACTGACCCGAAGAACAAATTTTGGCCTTCGAGTAGTGGGCAACCCGAAGCCCTAAAATTCTTCTTCGAGTCATCCTTGATCTGAAGAACAAGAAATTTTTTTTTTTCAAAAAAATGGTTTATGCATTTATATATTAATTTACACTCATTATGTTTGATGTAGTAAAGTAGTTTTTGAATTGATAATCTATATTTAAAATTTTCCAGTATTAAAGATGACAAATGTACAATTGGTTTTGAATTGGGGTGGAGAATGGAAAAGTGATCAGGGTGTATATTGGTATGACGGTCGAAGAGGAAGGGCATTTGATTTTCCAAGGGATGCATATTATGATCAACTATTAGATAAGGTTTACTGCGTGATCGGGATTAATAGAAATCATTATCAGGTTACTCTTACGACAGTTGCACAAACCATCCGTCTTAGCTTGCCTATTGAGATTATTGATGATGATGATATTGCATTGTTGCTACGCCGAGAGTTTGGCATCTCAAGATACAATAATTTTTATTTGGTTTGTTATTGGCAACATTTATTTAAAGAGACAAAGTATCCAAATTTAGGATTTGGAAGATACTGCAAGAACTTTAAATGCCATCATTTTGAGGTTTAAAAAATTTGTCAAATTTTTTTTGTATTTTCAACAAATCCATACCATTTTCTGTACCTGCAAACAAGACACTCCCAATATCCACAACACTTCTCAACTCCGAACATTTCATTTCACACACAATTACTACCACAACGAATACACATAGAATTCTCATTAATTAAACTAAACTAACAATCTGTTAATTACAATCATTTTCAACTAAGTTACCTTCAACTATATTATTACATGGCAATTGTTTATAATTTTTAAAAATTTCAGTTGCAATTTTAACTCTAAGGGTTGCTCCTTCTTTTGCTTTAAAGTCGAACGGTTCCCGGCCCACAAGTACTCCAAGAATTTGAGAGCAAATATCCCACAGTCCGACCTACTTTATCCAAAACAAACAAATATATCCAATGTAAGTGACAATCAAACTATTTAATGTAGTAAAAGATGACAAAAGTTGGTTTGTAGCATACCCATTCCCTTGATTTAGAATGTCTTTCTCGGGTCTTTGTACATCAAATGGCAAAGCATCAGTATAAAGTCATCTTTGTACAGTATAAAGTTATCTTTAGCATAATTAACTATGGCAATGATAAGTAAGGTGAAGTTGACACTAATAATAGACAAAACAGCCAAAAAAGTCATCTTTGCATAAACCTGGAAAGATTTCGTTGATATCATGTTCAACCTCCTCTCATTGCCTATTACCTATTGCCTACGGGTATAACTTGCACATGTCAACTCAAAACACGCTACACCACGTGATGTGAATCAAAATGCCTTTAGCAGAAAATACAGAAATGAACAAAATGAAAAGTTGACAACCCAATCAAACATTCAATAATCAGGTTTTCAAATAAAACCCATTTTCAAGTTTCAACCACACAAATAAACCAAACAAGAGCCAGAAGCTTCATTCATGCCTCTCTCACATTCACAATATCCAAACATATTCATAATTTGAAGCATCTGCTACAATCAAATATGGGTTTTCTATCTATAATGATTGTAACTTTTAACAAAATCAATACACCATGTAGATAAAGCATATTTTCGCACCATTTATACACCGAAAAGAGAGTACTTATAACCCGTCAAACTACTACCATGGTGCTTAGTCCTCACAAGGAGTACTTAATTGGATAGAGAAACTCCCTAAACCTCCTTCTTCAAGAGAAAAACACTAGTCAGAGAAGCCTTTGACTTCAAAGAAATCCTTAGCAATTCCAGAGCCTAGAAGGTATAAAAAGATCAAATCGAATTACAAAATCGTCAAGTACAATGAATTCATCAATCCCTGTTAAGTGTTAATAATGAACAAGTTCACGAATTCTAATCAACAAAAGAAAACAAAAAGATGCCAAGATGAACTGCTTACCTCATCGATGCCAAACCCAACGACCCTTTTCGATTTTGATTTCAACAAAATCAAATTTTAACAATTTCAATTTCAATTAATTAACCCTTTTGCTTTAAAGAACAATTAAAGTAGCTAACCTTGTAGCGGCAGCAGACGGAAGGAAGGCGGCGGACGGTTCAGTGGTGCGGCATGATGGTGTGACTGTAGCCAGAAGCGGCCGATAGGATGGTGAGGACGACGAGGGAAGCAACGCATCTTCTTTCGTCCAAGAAGTTGGCCACACGTCCTCGTTTCGTGAAGGACGATGTCAACGAGGCGGCTTAACGGCGAATAACGACTTCACAATGAAGAGGGGACTTGACAGCGACGAGTAGGTTTCTGGTTTGCTGATATCAGGATGGGTGGTAGGGATGGCTAGGGCAATTGGAAAATGATGGAGGAATTGGGGGCAATTATCATTAAGGGCAATTTCGTCTGTTAGGGGCAATCTTGCTATAAAAATAATTGATAGGGTATGTTTGCAATTTAGGCCCTCAAATAGGGCAATTTTGCTAAAATCCCTTTAATATATACATGTGACACATATTTTAACATTTCATTTTTTTTTTGTATACAACCTGTAATATAAAAAATATAAAAAATAAAAAAATAAAAAATAAAAAAACTATTGTGATATTGACGTTCACAATATTGACCAGCGGAATTGACGTTTTTTACCATTAAATCATGGACTAATTGCATAAATGTCCCTTGAGTTTAGACATAATTGCATGTATATAGAATTTTTACCCATAATTGCACAAACATCCCCTGTAATTAGTTGACTTCGTTAAATCTAACCATTGACCACAATTTTAACCAAAAAATAACCAAAGTGCCCCTAGTTACCTATTTTATTATTAATTATATATATACTTTTTTTTTGACAATTTATATATATACTTAAAATAATAATTATATACAATACTTAATTTATTTATTTAACAATTTTTATGATCCATTTTTTACATTTTTATAATCCATTTTTTTAAATAAATAAATTAAGTATTATATATAATTATTATTTTTAAGTATATATGTAATTATTTTTTAAAATATATATATATATATATATATAATTATTTTTTTAAGTATATATATAATTATTTTTTTAAGTATATATATAATTAATTATAAAATAGGTAACTAGGGGCACTTTAGTCATTTTTGGTTAAAATTATGGTCAATAGTTAGATTTAATAAAGTCAACTAATTACAGGGGATGTTTGTGTAATTATGGGTAAAAATTCCATATACATGCAATTATGTCTAAACTCAGGGGTGTTTGTGCAATTAGTCCTTAAATCATAGTAAACTACAATCGACAAGTCGACAACCGACCAACAAAACGACGAAGGAGGTGGATCTCTTTTAATTTCCAAACTCCGACCAATAAAGGACTGAATTTCTAACCTTTTGTTTATTTATTCAGTTGGTTGGATTAGTCGGCGCCTCCATATGATTATTAAATCAAAAAACCATCTTCTCTCTTACTATTTTTTATTTATTTATTTATTTTTTTTTTGAAGGATTCTCTCTTACTACTTGTTTATACTTCCAAATCATATTTGATGTAATCAAATATGACAAGGGTGCCTATAAAAAAAAAAGATATTGGCGATTGCAAATATAAGCAAATTTTATTTTTTATATTCTTAATTTTGTACGAGGAATCAAATTTTGATGAGTTCCAAATTATAAATGCAAAGGAAGATGCTTTATTACAATACAACAAAAAGAGGAGGACATGCCATCTGATGGGGAAAGAGTTAGAATAATTTTAAAATAAAGCTAGTGTAATAATAGAGTTTTTATTTATTTATTTAAATAATTCATAGCATATAGAAAAGAAAATCCGATAATTTGTTTTAAGTATAAATTTGAAATTTTAGAAAGAGAGATATGATTTCGAGAGATACGACTTCAACCCATAACCTCTATATGTTGCCACGAGCGACTTACCATTGAGCCACCCTAACTTTTATCGTCCAATCTAAGGCCGGCCCTAACTTTTTAGAGGCCTGGGGCAAAATTCTAAAATGGGCCTCTTGCTCATTTTAATAGTTTTAAATATATATATATATATTTAAAAGATAAAACACTATAAACGAAAGTCAGACTGCATTTATTGTCTTGGTTCTATATTTCTTGTGATTAATGACAATAAATACCGTGTGTATCTTTCCTTTTATAGTGTTTTATCATTTGCCCTAAGGACATAGGTTAACACTACCTATATATATATATATATATATATATATATAGTAGAACATCTGTAAATTAATCTCCTATAAATTAATATTCTCTCTAAATTAATAAAAAATCTCGGTCCCGAATCAGGCCAGTGTAAGAAATTAATAAACCCCTTTATCATAATAATTAATAATTTCATTTTGAACCTAGTGTAAAATTTCGGTTCCGACTGTTGCAGAAATTAATAATTCTATAAAATTACAAAAATATATTACATAATAATCAAGAACTAGAAAAGTACTTCAAGATGCTAGTTTGCACAAGACTACAATGCTTGATATTTTTTACTTCATCCTTCATCTTTTGAATTGTCCTCTTATTATAACAAAGAAGATAGAAAAGAGAGAATTTTTAAGAACTGTTAGGAATATAATTTTTACGTATATCATGAGATCTCTCTTGTTATATACAACCAAAAAACAAGCCTCACTATTTATAGGGTGAGTATCCTTGGTCACTAAGTAATCACATTCCCAAAAGGAATTGAAAATTTTCTTAATAAATCTTTCCTAAACAAGGAATTCTGAGAAAAAAAAAAAGAACTTTACTTGAAGAAGAAAACCGACTAAACAAGGAATCCCGAAAAGGAACATTCCCTAAATAAGAAAACCGACTTCCACACATTTTCTAAGACAAAATAACACTTTACAATGTAAAACCCTTTAAATTAATAACCCCTCTAAAGTAATACTCAAGGATGGGTCCCAAGAATATTAGTTTAGAGGGGTTCTACTGTGTATATATATATATATATATATATATATATATATATAATGTTTTCATATATTTAGTCTGAAAATGATAATTTCATTAAAGATAAAATAATATCATATAATAAATACATTTATTACATAGATAAAGATGAAACCCTATGTTTTCATATATAACCTGTTTGGTGGCCGTAGAGTGTAGAGAAAAAGATGAAACCCCATGTAATTTGTCTGAAGAAAATCAAATTAGGTTTTAAAAAAGAATAAGAATTGGGGTTTAAAAAGAATAAGAAAAAATGTTTGGATTGAAAGAAATTGTTTGGACTTTAAAAAAAAAAAAAAAAGAATTGGGATTTAAAAAGAATAAGAATTAGGATTTTTTTTTTAAAAAAAAACAAACAAACATTTGAACTTTTTCGATCTTAAATAAGAAAAACAGACCCTTTATTTAAAACTCAAAACAAGTAAATTTGGAACCCTTTAAAAAGGGGCTCGGGGCGGGCGCCCTCCGACAATTGCCTAGGACTGGCTTGGTCCAATCATCTTCCTTGCATATTGATTTTTGCTATAATCGTACAAAGACTAACATAAGGTCTACTTCCCTCTGTATGTAGACATGACGGCAGTTCGATTTCAACTGTGAAACCGAACCAAAACTGTGGCCTCAAAACCAAAATCGAAACTGAAACTGAAACTGAAAAATTGATTTCAAAACTGGAACCAGACCGTGAGCAGAAACCAGGAGGTTCCAGTTCAGATTCCTCAAAATGCAGAACCATACCAGAATTGCAGGTTCAGTTTTGATTCTAGAACTGACGGTTCTAGTACCATATATATTTTTTTAATTGTTTTTTTAAAATTTGTTGGAACCAGATCTCTCTCTCTACCACAAAACCAGATCTTTCTCTTCTGGATCTGCCTCTCTTTCTTCCAAAATCCAAACCAGATCTATCTCTCTCTAATCCAAACCAGTCAAGCACCCACCACCACCTAAACTCAATCACACACATCCACCGACCGGTGACCACCATGGCACCACCTCCAATCTCATCTCTCTCTCTCGATGATCCAAGCAAGAAGAAAAAGACAGCCGAAGAAGATGATAGGCGAAGAAGCTGAGGAAGACGAAGAAGAAAGAAGGAGAAAGAAGATGATGATGATTGATCCAACCGCTGAAAAATCTGGGTTGATTAGGGTTGATCTAGGTTGATTTGGGAGAGAGAGAGAGATGAAGATCTAGGATTCTGGGTTGATTTGTGAGAGGGAGAGAGGGTTGATTTAGGAAAATTTGTTGGGTATGGATTTGAGATTGGGGATTTGGGGAGTGGGGACTGAGACACTGAGTGGGTTTTAAAAAAATGGAATCGAACTGGCTGAACCATTGGAACCGGGGAACTGAAACCGAAACCGGAACCTCAGAACTAGAACTGTCGGTTCCAAATCGGGAACCGGACCAAATCGAAACCGACGTCATGTCTATCTGTATAAGGCTTGGTCAAATTACACATAAAATTCAGTCTATTTCAAAAATTAACAAATACCTCATCATTCTTCCTTCCCCTAATGCTAATACGATGGAGATCAATGAGACTAGAAAGGAGGTGTGTGAATGAAATTAACCTTGATATCCTATGACAAAAATACAAATATGTGGAAAAATGACATTTCTTTTATCATAGCAACTCCAACAACTTGTTGTCAACTTGGCGCAGAGTGAGCTTCCCCAAAAATAATTGGCGCACTTGTGAATAGTGTATTGGCACTGTTCACTGCATATAACGATAACGATACGTGAGCATTCTTTTCTTTTTCTCTATTTTTTTTAATTAGTCAATTCAACACTTTAATTTTTTAAAAATTTCTAATTTAACATTTTTATATTTAATTAAAATAATATATATTTCTAAAAAATATACCGTTTGAGAGATCTTTAAAATGACATCAATATTGATAAATATATATTTAATTTATTTAATTTACTTATTAATTAATGTTAAACTTTTATAATAAATATCAGAAGAATATTCTTTAAAGATACTTTTTTGATGTAAAATTTGATGTGGAATATTGGAGTGAAATTTTTTTTAGTATAATAATATTCTCCAATTGATATAAAGTTTGGTGTTGTATACATGGACGGAATTGGGCCTGGCTAGGGTGGGTTGTAAAAAAAAAACAAAAGGTTTCTACAATAATTCTAAATACATCCCATTTAGTTCTAAATACACCAAATTTAGTTTTAAATCTCCCAAGCCCAACTGAAATAGCCTATTAAACTTTTCAATATTTGTTATAACTAAAATAAACCCAATAACTAAGGTAGTAAAAACTAAAAACAATATTTTTTAAAAAATGGTCACGTGGGGATAGTTTGTACGCGCTTGGTGCGTTTTTAGTGCTAGGTCCACGCGCCCCTGTTTTTCTTGGTTTCTTCGTTGTTTTCCTCTTTTTTCTTGCCGATCTTGCTGATTTTCCTCTTGATTTTCATGGAATCTCTTAATGGAACCTTTGTTTTCTCAGCCCAACATCCTCCTGCTAGTGATTTGTGTGTTGATTCAACTAATAGTGCTGGAAATTTTGTGACCGCCAAACGACCGAGAGCTGATGCTGATTCTCTGGGTCGTAGTGATGTGAGTAGCGATCCTTTGCGTAGAGAGGGTATAGGGAGTTTTAAATCTAAGCTTATGAACATGGTGAATCCGAAAGACTGGGCTGGTACTGAAACCACGAAGGAGAAGCTTAATATTGATCAGGATGATATCCAAATCTCAGAAGGTCCGACTGGTCCGATGATGACTCTTTCGTCTAAATTGAAGGAACAATTGCAAAAGCCTTGGGCTAATGCATTAATATTGAAGAACATGGGGCGTGCTCATACTCTGACTTTCATGTTGGCTAAACTCTCTCAAAAATGGTCTCTCTTAGGTCAGTGGCAGCTCACAGATCTTGGGGAGGGGTATTTTGTCGCCCATTTCCAGGTCAAAGAGGATTTGGATTATGTTTTAACGAATGGCCCTTGGGTTATTATGAATCAATATCTGGTGATTCAGAGGTGGAGGCCTAATTTTGTGCCAGGAGAGGACAATATACAGACCATGCCTATTTGGTTGAGATTATCCAAGTTTCCTATGGAATGGATGGATTCGGAATTGTTGTGGAGTATTGGCGGAATGTTGGGACATATGTGCAAAGTCGACCCGGTGACTCTGACTCATGCTTGTGGTAGATTTGCACGAATATGTGTGGAAATTGACATTTCCAAACCTCTTATTGCTGCTCTTAACATTGATGGGAGGAGTATCAGGGTAGAATATGAAAGTCTGGGAACTATTTGTTTTAAATGTGGACGGTATGGGCATAGTAAGGATTTCTGTAGAGAGGGGTTGGTTGATCCCATCCGTGAAGAACCTGTTGAGACCTGTAAGAATAAGATGGATTTGGACAAAGAGGCTCCTGCCTATGGCCCATGGTTGTTAGTTTCTTATGGTAAGCAAGGCAATAGAATCAATAAGGGAAGAGTTGGGAGGAATGGTAGTGGGAGTCAGAATTCCTCTGAGAATAATGGTTCCCTTGGTAAGATTTCGGGCAGTGGCAGTGCTAGTGCTAGGAGGACTGATGGTGGTGGTTATGGTAAGAGTTTGGGCAAATCGGATTAGATGAAGGGTGAGGCTAAATTTAAGAAACCTGTTGTAGGTAATTCTTCTAGTACTGTTAAGGTTTATTCAAGGTTTGATATCCTGAGTGATGAGGGAGATGTGGATATGGTTGAAGGTAGTACTCAGAATAGTAAAACTGAGGAGGGACGTAAGAGTAATGGTAAAACTGTCTTAACAGAGGTTACCAATCAGAAAAATTTTCAAGGGAGGAAAGTCAACAGGACCACTGCTCAGAGTAGTAAGGTTCTACCCAATAAGGGAGCAAAAATATATATTCCTGCTAACTTTACAGCTGCGGCTACTACTTCCAAGAGCATGGAGACTGATAGTGGGTGCCCGTCTCTCCCTCTTGAGCTAGTGTCTAATGATCTAGATAATGCTAATGCCCCTAGGCATATCCATAGTGAGGTGATTAATTTGGAGGCCCAATTAGCTAAATCGAAGTCAAGGGAAAATACTGCTAATATGGATAGTTTTGAATCTGCTGCCTCTAAGTTAAAAGAGGTTTTGGCAGTGATCTCTGAATAGAGCTCTGTGCTCCCCCTTGTCCTGTGTTTTTTGATGATTTGTGTGTGGAATGTGAGAGGAGCAGGGAAGCAAGTTTTTTCTAGGAATATTGCCAATTTGAAGGGTATGTATTAGTTTGACATCTTAGCGGTGCTTGAGCCACGTATTAGTGGTGCTAGGGCATTGGAAGTTATTGGTAAATTAGGCTTTTCAAGGCACTTTGTGGTGGATGCTGAGGGCTTCTCAGGGGGCATTTGGTTGCTCTGGAATGAGAGTAGAATTAAGCTCGAGGTTATAGCCAGTTCTAGACATAGTGTCTCGGTGTTGATTTGTGATCATAATTATTTGTGGATTCTTACTGTGGTTTATGCTAGCCCGTGCACTACCACTAGGGGACTCCTTTGGAAGTATTTGGATGCCATAAGAAAGTGTTTTTTTCTTCCTTGGCTTGTGGCTGGGGATTTTAACGAAATTGTCAATTCGTCTGAAAAGAGAGGGGGTAGACCTACACATTCTAAGAGTGGGTTTAGTGATTGGATTGATAGGAATGAGTTGGTTGATATGGGTTTTTTGGGCTCTAAGTTTACATGGATGACGAAGAGGGGTATTTGTGAGGAAATTTGGGAAAGGTTAGATAGAGCGCTTTGCTCTATGGATTGGAGGATTCAATATGGGGAGGGGTTTGTTAGGCATCTTCCGAGAATTATGTCGGATCATTGTCCGATCTTTATACAGCTTCATAGTAATCAATTGCCGAAGCATAATTGTAAGCCTTTTAGGTTCGAAGCAAGGTGGCTCAAGCATAAGGATTTTGAAGAACTTATCCGTCACAATTGGGGAAGTCAGGGGGTTTCGATGGTTGATAGAATGCATAACCTCACGGGGATTCTTAAAGTGTGCAATAAGGAGAAGTTTGGTAATATCTTCTATAACAAGAGAAGATTGTTAGCTAGAATACAGGGAATTCAAAAGTGTCTTAGTGTTAAGTTTTCCCTATTCCTCTCTGATCTTGAGGAGACCCTTTTGAAAGAATATAGAGATATTTTAGAGCGTGAGGAAATCTTTTGGCAACAAAAGTCTAGGAATTGTTGGCTTAAAGATGGTGATAGAAACACCAAATTTTTCCATCTCTCGACTGTGATTAGAAGACGTAGGAATAAGATTGAGGGTCTTATGAAAAAGGATGGTTGTTGGACTGGGGATATTGAAGAAATGAAGAGTGAGGCTGTGCAGTATTTTCGGGAGCTGTTTTTGGAAAGGCACAGTGCTGTCCTGTATTCCCATCTTCCCATGTCCTTTCAGAAAATTAGTGATTCTGAGTTGGTTGAGCTTTTTCTGGAGGTTGGTGAAACTGAAGTTAAGAAGAGTTTGTTTAGTATAGGTGGGATTAAAGCCCCTAGCCCTGATGGTTTCCCAGCTATCTTTTATCAATCCTTTTGGGACATTTGTAAGGGTGAGCTTATGGAGTTGGTCTTGGACTGTTTCAAGAAGGGTAGAGTGCCTTGTGACCTTAATAGTACTCTAATTTCCCTCATTCCCAAGATTCCCAATCCCACAAATTTATCCCATTTTAGACCTATTAGTCTTTGTAATACTTCTTACAAGATTATTAGTAAAATTCTTGTTCAAAGATTAAGAGGTTTACTCCCTAAGTTGATTAGTCCTAATCAAGTGGCCTTTGTGCCGGGTAGACAAATACAAGATAATATCGTGATTGCGCAAGAGGTGCTCTATAAGTTCAAGACTATTAAGGGAAAAAAAGGGCTCATTGCATGGAAAATAGATCTTGCTAAGGCTTATGATAAGCTCCAATGGAGTTTTATCAAGCTTGTCTTAGAAGAAGTGGGCATTATAGGGGGATTGAACAACCTTATTATGAGTTGCATTTCCAATGTTCAGTATAGGGTGGTTCTAAATGGTGAGCTATCTGATAGTTTCCGTCCTAAGTGTGAGATTAGGCAGGGTGATCCACTATCTCCCTATATTTTCGTGCTATGCATGGAAAAATTGTCTCATATTATTCATCAAAATCTTTTGAATGGTGATTGGAAGCTGGTCAAGATTTCTAGAGGTGGGCCTGAGATTTCCCATTTGTTCTTTGCGGATGATCTCATCTTCTTTGGCCAAGCCTCTCTTCGTCAGGCCACGGTTATGAGGGAGACTCTTGATATGTTTTGTGATGTTTCTGGTCAAGAGATTAGTTTTCCCAAATCCAGAATCCATTGTTCGAAGAATGTGAGTAGCGGTTTTGCTAGAGAGTTGGCGGATATCTGAGGTTCTCCTATTTCTTAAAATCTGGGAAATTATCTTGGTGTCCCTCTCATTCATGGTCGGATCACGAGGGGAACTTACAAAGAGATCATTGAGAAGACCCAGAATAAGCTGGCCGCTTGGAAAAGTGCGTCTTTATCGGTTGCGGGCAGGTGTACGCTCATTAAAGCCGTTACTTCGGCCCTTCCAACTTATGCTATACAGTCTATTAAGCTTCCTACAAAGGTTTGGCATACTCTTGACGGCCTTAATAGGGATTTTTTATGGGGCAGTAATTCAGATAAAAGGAAAATACATCTTGTGAAGTGGGATACGGTTTGTCTTCCTAAGAAGCTTGGAGGTTTAGGCATTAGAAAGATGAAATGGATGAACCAATCTTTCCTTGCTAAAACTGGTTGGAGGTTGTATCCGAAAGATTGTGGGTTGTGGGGTGAGCTGATGAAAGCTAAGTATATTAGAGGGGGAGGCATTCCCATTCATGATATTTCCACATCCAATACTTGTTCTAGTACCTGGAGAGGGCTTCTCTATGGGGCTAAACTCATATCTAATGGTATTCAGTGGAGGGTGGGTAATGGTCTCAAGGTATTTTTCTCGTCTGATGTCTGGTTGCCTAGCCTAGGTAAACTCCAAAATTTTGCTTTAGGTACTCTCTCTGAAGGCCAAATCAAGGAGAAGGTCTGTGATTATTTGATCAATAATGAGTGGAACTTGCAGAAATTAGCTTCGGTTTTGCTTGGGTCTGTTGTTAATCGTATCTTTTGCATCCACATTGCTAGTAATAGCAGTAGTGAGGATTCTGTTATATGGAGTCTTTCGAAAAATGGGAATTTCTCTGTTAGTAGTGCGTATGGTTCCCATTTTAAGATGGAGGATGATGATTTGTGGAAGTGGAGCTTCATTTGGAACCTTAAGTTACCTCCTAGAGTGACTTTCTTCCTTTGGATTCTCCTACATGGTAAGTTACTCACTAATAGGCATAGGGCTGCTAGGGGTATTGCCGTGGACCTTATTTGTGATAGCTGCAGGGTTAGTGAAGAAGATATGGATCATGTGTTTCATAAGTGCAGTGTCTCTTGCAGGATTTGGGAGGACATCTGTAATGATATTACTAAGAATAGCACTTACACGATGGAGTGGAACAGTTGGCTGTGGGATAATCTGAAAAGTAACACTCTATTGTTGGGTTGCATCCCTGGTCACTTGCTTTTTGCGGTCACTTTGTGGTTCATTTGGAAATGGAGGTGTGAGAAGATTTTTAATCCCAAGTTTTCTCTCCCTGATTGCCTTGGTATGATTATTTTAAAGTTTGTTAAAGATTGGTTGGATGCTAATCTGATTGGTGACAGCAGCATTGTTAAGAAGAATTGCTTTATAGCTTGGAGTCCCCCTCCTTTTGGGTGGGTGAAATTGAATACCGATGGTAGTTAGAGGCCTGAGTTTGGTTCTATTTCTACTGGAGGTGTGATTAGGAATAATGAGAAGGCCTGGCTGGTGGGTTTTGCTCTCAATAAGGGTGTTGGTAATGTCCTTGAGGCTGAGTTATAGGGCATTTTTGAAGGGCTTAAGCTGGCTTGGAGGGCTGGTTTTAGGAAAGTTTTGGTGGAGTCGGATTCTCAAAGTGCGGTCTTGCTCCTTACTAATCCTACTCCTACACACCACCCTCTCTTCAACATCGTAGAGGATTGTAAGATGTTAGTTGAGAAGAATTGGAGTTGTTCTATTTAGCATGTATTTAGGGAAAGCAACAGAGTTGCTGATGCTCTGGCCAATCTTGGTCATTCCCTGAACCTGGGGACTACTTTCTTTGATGTTCCTCCTGCCCAGATTTCTGCGTGTGTTAACGAGGACCTCTCTGGTTCTGCTTTAGCTAGGCTGTTGGCTAGCGTTTAGTTTCTTTGCTTTGGGCTGTTCTTTGCCCCCCCTTTTACCAAAAAATAAATAAATAAATAAACCCAATAACTTAAAAAATGTCTTAAACCATCATTCAAGCCCATTATATTTCCTTTACTAAGTGAAAAACTAAATTGAGAAAAATATGTCCCAAAATATTTTCTTGTGTTTTTCTTGTTTAAAATATGTATATGAGGATAAGACTCATTATATCCCCAACTATGTGTACTTTTTATTTTAATTAATAGAAATTCCCTCATACTGTCCAGATTTATTGTCAAAATGATTATTATTATTATTATTATTATTATCTTTTATCTATATGGAATTATTAGTCCACCCAAGAAAAATATTCTAGTTTCGCCCCTAGTTGTATATGAGAGCCGGTCTGGATACATCTAAAGAGTCATAAATAGTGTCGCAGCCGGCATTCCTCAACGGAAGTCAAACTTGTAGTGCACTTTACACCTCAACTTGTCTCCTCGAGTGGATTGAGTTTTAGAGAAATTATATAAAAGGTGGCAAAATGTGGGTTAATTGCACTAATTTTCCCTTGGTTTATTGAATCTAACAAGATTTCAAAAAGATACCAAAAATTAACATAAATACCCCTATCATCAAGTTAATCTGTTAATTTTAACAGTTGACTAACCTTGACAATTGGAAAGCCAAATATACCCTTATTATATCTCTCAAACATAAAATATTTTTTTCATTAAAATTAAAAAATCATTTTTTTAATAAAAACAAGATATCTACTCGTGGTGGAGCTCCACCGTCGAAGGAAACAAGATTGACGATCTCTTAATTACTAGAAGAGATCTTGGACGATCTCGGAGATCGATCTTCTACAGTTCGTAAAGGAAACACTTTCGCGAATCGAGGATGTTTCCGTAGGCGGTCTATATATTATCTTTTTTTTATTATTATTTTTCAATTTTTAATTAAAAAATATTTTATGTTTGAGATGATATGGCAGATGTTTATTTGGTTTTCTATAGGTCAAGGTTAGTTAACCGTTAAAGTTAACGGATTGACTTGATGACAAGGGGTGTTTGTGTTAATTTAGGATATCTTTTTGAAATCTTACTAGATTCAATAAAGTAAGGGTAAGTTAGTGTAATTAACCCGCAAAATGTCTCTCATGTGGAGTGTTTTTTTTCCGTAGGCAATAGAACCAGCCACCCTTACTCATATAACATATGAAATTATTAAGGGTGATTCTATTGCCATCCAAAATAGTTCAAACCACATCTAAATAAAATTTAAATATTTTTTTTTATTAAAATACTCTTAAAGAAAGTTACGATAAAGTGTTTATTTTTTCACCCATTAAGTTTAGACGCTAAAACATCTATCCATTAAAAACTTTAATCAAACAAATTTTTTTAATCCAAAATAAATATTAATGTTTATTTAGGAGAATTAATTTTGTTCAAAACCATACTAAAAGCAAATTCCTTAACTAGATAAAGCTCTTTCATTCGGTTAATACAAGTCCTATCACAACGGATTCAAAACATGAACAAACATTTGTGCAACACTTTTAATTCCGAAGTCAGAACTCTTCTTCTTAAAAAAAAATAAAAAAAATAAAAAATAAAAAAATAATAATCCAGAACTCCTCCTAGAAAAACAAACAAGGTAGCACAATCGGTGAAAATGAAAATCCCATATATTAAATGATTGATTGAAGATCTTATAGTAATCAATTCAATAATTTTACAAAACAACTGCAGCAGACAATCAAATCGTATAAATTGTTTTGTTTGATTTATTTGAATTAGGTTTAAATAGTTATGTTGACGGTGATTTTTGATCCGTAGGCAAACCAGTTACTGACAAATAAAGTAGTCAAATCAATCCTTAAATTTACTGGTATGCCTGTAATCAAAGCACCTCTTCACTATGTGAATGTAATGTACTAATGTATAACCAGTAATATTAGTAAAAGCTATATGTAACACCAGAATTTTTGTATGTGGAAAACCTTAAGTTAGAGAAAAAACCACAGTCGTCATAACGACAGGAGAAAATGATTCCACTATGTAAAAGGTGATTAATTACAATTACAAGCTTAATGTCTTCTCTTTAGTGTTGTATTGCTCTCGACTTTCCTTTGCTTAGGACATGCATTTATAGGGGAATCGGAGTGTCGCACTAATTTTGTTGGATATGGCTTGTATTCTCAAATGGTTACCAAACATGATTAAACCAATGCAGAGACTTCTTGGAGACGTGAGAACGTTTGGAAGTAGAAGATCGTGTTTGAGGGAGGTTTGAAGACCAAAGAATAACTGAAGAAACGAATTCTAAAGGGAACTGCGGTGCAGACAAGGCGCACCAACCGCGGCATAGGGAGGGTCAATTCCAACAGGTATTACGCGGTGTAGACCGTGGCGGAGGTAAAATGCATCAATCGCGGTATTCTGAGCGGTGGACTTCAGTGGCTTTGCGCAGTGTAGGTCATGGGGTTGCAAACCGTGACCTAGACCGTGGCAACGGTGGATTTTGCCCAGACCAAGAATGTTATGCGAAAATAGGAAAGGTGTTTTCTTCTGGAAGTTCTTGTGCATATCGGAAAAGGAAAAAGAGTTTGTCTTCATGCGGATTAGGAAAGTCTTGTACAAGGAAAATGATTCCTCCTTAAAAGAAGACTTGTTAGAAATAGGAAATAGTATTTATGTGGAATAAGTAATTCTTGTACATATAGGAGTAGGATTTCCTTTTATTTTAAACTCCTTGTAACTCACATAAATACACCATAATAACTAGGTTATTAAGGGTGGAGCAAAATAGCAAATACTAGATAGATCTTAAAGTGAGCATTGGGTGTAATCGAGTTTGGGCTATTATTTAGAGAGAGAATCTTAAGTGTGTTGTTGTAACAATTTACTACATATTGGAACTTTCTCTTGTTGTCCTGACGGCCGTGGTTTTTTCCCTGATTTGTGTTTCCACATAAAACTCTTGTGTTGTGTGTGATTGGATTTGATTATCTTCTCTTCATCTTATCTTTCTTTATTATTGTGTTTGTTTGAGTTCTATCAGACAACGCTTCCACATGTGTAGTGACGTTTGTTTGCTAACAAATTCTTGTCATCCAATCGAAGTCTTGCGTTGACGCGAGATCCTGGGAGGATCGTATCTTGGTGATCTTCTGATCCTGAATAAAGGATTCTTTCCTTGCAGAAGCCAATACTCTAGATTTCCGGGATTGTCTCTTTCTTTTCATTATGACGATGATTGCCTTCCCTTATGCTAGACCGGTCTTCGTGAAATTCCAATTTGTTAGTGATTGGCCAAAGATATTGTATTCTGCGAATATTGCTTGTATGGCAAGCTGGTTCTACTCGCCGTGTGAGGTTACTTTAATTTAGCGAGCTACTACAAATTTAGGCGACCTTCTTCATGTATTGGCATGCAGGTCTAGTAACCTAGGGTTGTTTCTACACATGTAGCACCATGTGTCTTTTGCTAAATTGTCGATGTCATGTTCTAGCGACGTGGACATCCAAGTCCAACTTGTTTGTGCTGACTTGTTAGGCTGATTAAAATTCCCCAAAAAAGTTAATTATAGAATTTTGCCTGGGTTCCAAAAATAATATTAGAATGGGTGTAGGGTGAAAGATAATCTAATTAAATGATAACTAAATTTTAAGGCTAGTTTTGACATTTTGATGGAAGGATATAAATAGTGAATTATTAATTTTTAAATTATGACAACCTGAGTCATAGTTTTTTGGAGGATATGATGAGGGATATGGGCTTTGGGAGAAAATGGAGGCATTGGATGTTGTGTTGTATTGGGTCACTGGGTATCTCCATTCTTGTTAACGGCAGTCCGACTTGTGAGTTTGGTGTTGAGAGGGGATTACGGCAAGGAGACCCTCTCTCCCCGTTCCTCTTCAACTTGGCTATGGAAGGTTTGAGCGCGTTGTTTAGGAAAGTTACGGACTTGGACTTAGTGAAATGTGTGGTTTTTGGATCGGAAGGCGATCCTGTCTCTAATCTCCAATTTGCAGATGACACAATACTCTTCATTCAACCTAGAGTGGAGTACCTTTGGAATGCGAAACATATTTTGAGATGTTTTGAATTGGCGTCGGGGTTGAGGATTAATTTCAATAAAAGTAGCGTTGTGAAAGTGGGCAAGTCTAGGGGGGAGGTGACTAATTGGGGGGAGCTTTTCAGTTGTCTGAACGGTTCCTTACCTTTGGTGTATCTCGACCTTCCGTTAGGTGGTCGTCCAAGCTTGATGGCTAGCATAAGGGAAGAAAAAAATTCTCAATAAAGGGGGTAGATTAGTCCTTATAAAAGCGGTGATGGCTAGCATACCTATTTACTTTATGTCGGTTTTTAAAATGCCCGTTTGGGTTGCTCATAAGTTGGAAAAACTTCAACGAAAATTTTTTGGGGTGATGGTTTGGAAAAAAAGAAAATCCATGCAATTAAATGGGACAATTTATGCAAGAGTAAAGATAAGGGTGGTTTAGGTATTGGTTCTATCCTTAACAAGAACATCAGCCTCTTGGCTAAGTGGGTGTGGAGGTTCGGGATGGAGGAAGAGTCTTTATGGAAGAAGGTTGTGTGTGCTAAGTATGAAATTTCATCGAAGACCCTTAAATGGGATTGGTGTTGTGGTTCCAAAGCCTCCTTGTTTGTTAAGAATATTGCTGGGCTACTGCAGCAAAATTCGGTGTTGGGCAACCTTCTTGAGGAGGGTTTGGAGGTGAAAGTGGGTTCAGGGGACAGAACAAGGCTATGGAAAGATATCAAAGTGGAGGGTCGTTCTCTCATGGAGACTTTCCCTAGGATTCATGCCTTAGCTTGTGACAAGTTGGGTTTGGTCAGAAGTTATGGGAGATGGGTGGAGTCCATCTGGGAATGGGAAGTCAAGCTTATGAGGCCAGTCTTTAATTAGGAGGTGCAATAGTGGGATAATTTCTGGCAGTGTCTGAATAATATTAGTATTCAAAGGAATATTCAGGATAAGTTAGGTTGGATTTACAACTCTTCAGGTTCCTTTTCTGTTAAATATTTTTGGCAAAGATTAGATGATGATCATGTGGTTGATGATAGAGGTTTTAAAGAGATTTGGCGTGGCTTGAGCCCTCCTAAAATTGAAATTTTTGTGTGGCAATTAATTCATGGTAGGGTTTTGGTTAGGAATGTTCTCAACAATTTTGGGTTTTATGGTGGTTTAGTCCTTGATTGCCCTCTTTGTCATGAGGAAGTGGAAGCCATTGATCACTTATTCCTTATATGTAAATGGCTCTGGCTAAAATGTATGGCGTGGTGGGAAGTGAGCCATTGTACATCCTCTTCGATTCTTGAATGGTGGAAGGGTTGGAGTGGGATGTGTCCCAAGAGGAAGTATGTTAAAGCTTGGTGGTCTTTGTTTTATGCAGTTGTCTGGACGATATGGGAATCTCGAAATAACAAGGTTTTCAACAATGGAGAGGCTAGCCCGAGTCAGGCAATGGATTCTGTGAAGTTCAAAGTGGCTTGGTGGTTCAAAAATTATGGTGGAGGTACGATTGATTCAGTTGCTATCATGCGTTTGAATATTAAAAAGTGTTGTGTGGAGATGAGAAGCAAAAAGGTCCATCCCTATCAGGCTAGAAGCTTTCCAGCCTTCAGGACCATGCAGTTTTATATGGATGGGTCTTGGAAAGGTTTTTCCGGAAAGGCTGGTGTGGGAGGTGTTCTCAAAGACCATTATGACAGAATTCTTTGTTTGTTTTCTGCTGGTGTGGATGCCCTTGATGCTGTTTCAGCAGAGTTGGTGGCTATAACAAAAGCCATTAAGTTATGTGTTTCAAACCCGGAAGTTTCCAACAAAGTCATAACAGTCAGCAATGATTCGAGGGAGGTTGTCTTTTGGGTTAATGGTAGCAGTTTTGATAGACCTAACCTTGTGCATTTGGTGTTCGACATTCGGCGCAACCTTACTAGAATGGACTAGGTGAGAGTTATTTTCATTACTAGGGACTCTAATTTTCTGGCTGACTTATTGGCCAAAAGTGCCTCTGGTGGTGGGGAAGACATGGTGTCTTGGTTTATCCCTTGAGCTGAGCGGTTTTGTTTTTTTGGTTTTTTGGTTTTTCTCTTTGTTGTTTGCCTTTCTTCTACTCTGGTTCTGGTCTGGTTGTGTTTCTGTGGCTCTGCTTGGTTGGCGTCTGGTTGGGCTTTTTCTGTGCTTTTCGTGTCTTTTTTTTTTTGGTTGCAGGGTTCTCTGTTTTTGATGTTCTCTGTTTCCTTTTCCTCTTGTTTGTGTGGCTTAGGTCAAAGCGCAGCGACAAGGGTCTAGTAGAGCATACTGCCTCTGTCGTAGCCCTTTGATGTTGTTTTGCCTGAGGTTTGTTGTTCCCCTTCTTTCTTTTGGCCTTCGGGTCCTTTTTTATATTTTGCCTTTAAAAAAAAAAATAAAAAAATTTAAATTTAAAAGATGGGTGCAAAAAGTAAATGGGTGGAGGGAGACATTTTTTGGGTGGCATGGGAATTTTTTTTGGGTGTCAATAGAGCCACCCGATTATTACTCAAGAATATATATATATATATATATATATATATAACTGATCTCCTCAGTGCGCACATGTGGACCGTTAGATTCACATGCTTTGACTTGGTCTGCATACACTTGTCAGTGCTTATCCATAATCTATGACATAGATGCAGTGCACTGATGTGTTTTATATCAGTGCGCACCAAGGAGAAAGGGACTATATATATAGAAATTTTCTAATGACGAATTTTTACAATGTACACTTTAAGCATCTTTGATGAAATTTAATGAATCTTGATGTGATTTTTTGTATGGATGATAATAACATTAAAATACATTTGTGAAAAAAATTTTAAAAAAAATTCGGGTACAAGAACTAATATTTTCCGACTTTTTTTAAATATAAAAACATTTAAAAATAGGGAAATATAAGAAAAAATAGTTCTCAATTCCAAAAAATTTCTAAATTGTTACCAAATGTGTATTTTAATTATTTTAGGATGCATACAAAAAATTTCATCGAAAAACATTCAATTGCATGCAATTTCATCAAAAATGCTTATTGTATTAAAATAAATGGGTGCTGATAGGAAAAGTTCCACACACATTTTCAAGTTAGTGCGCACCGATATAACTTACATCAGTACATTGCATGTGGACCACTAGATTTACATGATTTGACTCAATGTGTATGCACTTGTTAGTGCTTCTCCATAATCAATGGCCACATGCAACCCACTGATGTAGGTTATATACAGAACCGGACTATATATATATATATATATATATATATATATATATTATTTAAATTGAGAATGTTTCTTTATTGAAAATAAATGATTTACGTTATTTAATTAGAAGAGGGAACATAACTCCTATGTTAGATGGGGTTCTACCAGAAATTTATTATTATTTTTTTTAATAAATACTAAATCAATTATTCCACAAACAAACAAACAAACAAACAAAAAACTGAATCAATAAAGTTTCATTTATCCCATTATAATTTGGGAGAACTTCATAACTAGCCAAAAAATTAGTGGCTTTACTGTTTTTGTCCATGATTATTATTTTTATTGTTTTTGTCAACATATCCACTTTTGGGACAAGATTGCCCTTCTTTACAATTTTTTTTCCTCTCTCTCTCCTTTTCTCACGCCTCCTTCTTCTTTCTCTCCTTCTTCTCTCTTTCACGTCTTCTCTCTCTCTCTCTCTCACGAGTTCATCATCATCTTCTTCTTCTTCTTCTCTTTCTCTTTCTCTTTCTCCTTTTTTTTTTCCAGATTTTTTTTAAAAAATTCAAGTTATTTTTAAAGGAAAATTTTCAGATTTGGGAAATTTTCCAGATTTTTTTAAAAAAAATTCAGTTTTTTTTTTTTTTTTTTTAATTTTTAGATTTAAAAAAGGTTTGGATTTGAGTGTTAGTTGTTGATTTGTGTTTGTATTTAAGTTTGGGTTGTGGTTGTT